>VXBL01008546.1:1587378-1872768 GCA_013400195.1 Aramus guarauna | reverse complement strand
AAAAAAAACAACAAAAAAACCAAAACAAATAAACCCCAACCAGCAAGAGACAATGATGCTTCAACCTGACCTTTCAAGAAGACTGGCATGCTAGTATAATCAGACATCACCATTCAAACTCCTAACAGAATTTTCTTCTAAACTTTTTCATTCTGCTGAAGCAGTAGGCCAAACAAATAAACCAAGTATGTATTAGGTTTTCCAAAGGAAATGCTGGAGGCACAGCCACAACACCATTAAACCTAAGCAGAATGAATACAGGGGGACATAAGCACTTCACAGGCAACAGTAACAGAGAGCACATACGTACACATGCACACTGAAGAAAATAGTTGCAGAGAAATTGCAACTAGCAGAGGGTTTTTTCCCAAATAATAACAAAAAAAAAATTTGTCTGTAGGAACAAAGTGTGTCTCACTGAAATAAAAAGAAAAAAGTTGGACCTCTCACTATTTTTCATGATAATATGAATGGTATATGTGGGTTTATTTTCCAGCCATAGCTAAGCAAATGGAGGATATGCAAGCTTGTTTTAAATTCACACATTTAAGTGTGAAATATAGTGCCAATTTTAACTTCATAGGAAAGAGGCATTGCAAGATTTCATGTAAGTCTGAGGAACCGTTCTGTTTGCTTTTAAAAGGGAATTTTCAGTCAGAAAAATAAACAGAGATCCACAAGATAAAACGGTTTCAAAGCAGCCACGCAATCCAATTAACTATTTTTTTTTTCCGTAATAGAATCATAAGCCATTGATTAAGCATTACTGGGCTGGCACATTACCAGCTGTATTAATACAAGAAGGCATCACCCACCTACCTGGAGGAGCACAGCCTCCACCTGAGTCAGCTGGACCCTTACAGACCTATCACACGTACTCCAAAAATACCAGCAAACATGAGGCATGTGAAGAAAAATCTAGCTAATTCCATTAATTATTAAGCAGTACTAGGAGTTACGATTCACTCATAATTTCTTGAACTTTGGTTTTTGGTTGTGTGGGGTTTTTTTTAATTGTTTCCAGGCATATACAGATTTCAAACATCACCGTGCATAACTTTACACTAGCAGGTTGCTAAATGCAACCAGTACATTATAGAAAGCTCATTAACACTCAAATGAGCTCTCTCACACACCAGCAACAATTTGTGCAAGAGTATGCTCCTACTAACTTCCACGCCTGTTTGCCCCGCTCGCTCAATGCAACATAAACTTGTTAGATCCGCCTCTGTTTCATGCAATTTTTTCCAAAGATGAACAGGACTTTTATAATCTGAAACTTAAGAATGCATAAGCCAGAAACATTTTTAAAAAGTCACTCAAAGAAAAAAGAAAGCAACCGCAGCCAGCAGAATGTCCCGGACGTTCCAGCACCTTCTCCACCTCAGCTACTCTCCTACCTCGCCTAGGAAAAGCTGGAAGAAACTGCACAGGTTTCAGCAAAAACTGGAAAAGATCAGATGAAAGATGAGAAAAGCAAAAAAGGCAAGTTCAAGCCTCTCTTTACAGTGAGTGTTCCACAACATCACTTTCTTTTAAGGCTAGATTTAGCAAGCCCTTAAACAACAAGCACACGTTGTACTTACTGCCTCAGCTTCTCCTCACACTCAGGAGCAAACTTCTGGTCTTCAGCAACGCTGCTAAACTCGAACCTAGCCACCTTCAAAATTTGTGCAAGTCTTCCTCCTTCACAGACCCACCAAAATGCTTCCTCCGTTATTTTTTTGCCTTGAACCTGCTCTTTTTTTCCAGGGAGAGAAGGATTTGCGCCGAACGCCTCTCCCCCAGCTCGACCGTCGGTGGCAGCGCTGCAAATGGCCGCCTAGCCGCAGGCAGGGTGGAGTTTCCCCAAGTAACCCCAGCTGTGGTAACCTAGCCTCGTGCCCCAGCAGGTGGGCTCCGAGACCCATTGTACTCACCTGCGAACAAATTCAGGGCGCCTAGCGGGGGCGGGAACAGCGGAGCAAAGGGCGTTTGCCTAGCTGTACCCCCCTCAGGAGCTTTTTGAGGTAAGCTGCCTTTACAACAGCCACCTCTCAACTACCTGTGAACGAGCCGCTACCCTTAGCAGCTACCAAAGGGGCAGCGCAGGTACAAACTGACCTTGCTCCTCTCTTAATAATGATTGTACAACTCTCCTCCTGCCTGACAAGGTTGGGGTTTGCAGAAGTCACCTTAGAGCCGTGGTCTTCACGTTGAGGTTAAAAAATGTTTGCCACTAGAGAAGGGGAGAGAACTGACTTCCTCTCATGTAGTACTGCAATGCTAATGAAATAGTGGATAAGCTTGTAAAATGGATTAAAAAGCAAAACATGAATCAACTTAACCTGATTTCTTTTTCCAGATCAAGTAACGGGAAATAAGTAAATTCTATTTTAAGGAAACAAGGAGGTAAGTTTAACAGTTTTTACCTTCAACAATTGAGTCACTGAGAACCACCTACACCCCACCGTCCCCCCCATGGCCATATCCCAAGTCTGGGGATAGAATGAACACAGCACACAGCCTGGTCTGCAGCCACAAACCTGAACAGCTTTCGTCTTAGTCACTGAAAACAATACCACTATCTGCCACCAGTTACTCTGTTTGCAAATAATGAGGTAAACTTCCAAGGAATATCAACTTTGCTTTGAAGGTAAATCAGAATTTGGGAAAGAGATGCTGACAGTGTTTGTGTAACTGAAATCAACCAACACTGATTGATATGTTTTCATAACATAGTTGTTTTTATTTGTAAACAGAAATAAGGAAATTGACTTCAGGTGTCAAAGTCATTAAAAAACAGGTCTAAAGGCCCAGAGAAATAGTAAGACAAAGGGTAAGAAAAAACACGGGCTCCTTTTTAATAGCAAAGGAACGTACTCAGTCACATTGACATCCTTTCTAGAAATACAGTTTTTCTGGGAAAACTCCTCCACTAAGAGGCTTCATCCCAGCCAGTTAAATATATCTGTGCAGAGGTTGTATTTGATAATGCTAGTCAGCTGGAAGTCAGACAATAAATGGCTTTTTGACTCTGAGTGATTCCTGACTTTAAAAACCCCTCAGAATGCAAATCGAAATTTTCAGAAACCAAGGAAAGCACCTAAAGAACATTAGCTGGAATTATAGGATTCCCTTTGCAAAATAAGATACTTTGAAAGGACTTAAATTCAGACACTAACAAATTGCAAAGCATTTGCTATTTTGAAAGATTACAGTTAATCCTCAGCTCATCAGTTAATCAGGCAAAGCAACTTGCCTGCGAGGAGTGTTTTTGGAGGACTACTGAAGCTACAGGAGTTTGCTGTATTTCATGTAAAATGATACATGCCATACAGGTTTGCTTTTAGCATTTTTCAGAGGGAAAAATGATGCAGCAGAACAAGATAGATATGTGCAGTGGCTGAAGATGAACACAGATGAAAATTCTATTCTTGAGAAATAACTTAACTAAGAAAAAGTTTGATAAAACTGTGCATCCAGTTAGAGCACAAGTTTGAAGGTAATCATTGATCTTTTTGTTCCGAGAGACAAGGAGTAACAAAGATCCTTCAAAATCATGAAAGATGTAGGCAAATTTTGATCTACTTTCCTAAACTTGCGAGAATTATGTTAAAACTTGAGATTAAGTCATATTTTAAAAAGAATAGTTTAATCTCAAGGTGCATTTCTGAAATATATTCATTTACATAGCAAACAAGCATTGAAACTTGGACTAAACATAGAGGGCCCTGCTTTGAACACAACTGAGTCAGTCTAGGCAGCTACAGTAAGAGCACTATGGAAGTCTTTTTACACTGAGATACGCAAAGCTAGAGCCTAGAAATTTTCTGTATTTTGATGGTAGGACAAAAATTGACCTCAGTAGTCGAATAGGAGAGATGGCTTTGATATTGATATGTGGAGATAGAAAGTATCAGGTTGCTATTGTACAACGCCAGTGCTATAGGACTACAAACTGCCCCAAGATTAGCAGTGGGTCTGTGCAGAACTTCTTTTGGTGAATGCCCTTTGTGTCCTCTCAGAAACGAAAAGATTTTTAAACTAGAAGGAGCTGTATTTGAGTAAAAAGGGCTTTCCTATATGCTGGAATATAAGTTTACATATTTAACACTTTAAGTCTGGAAAAGCAACTGGGCAAGACCAAATAGAAATAAGTATCCATAAACAACTCTGCCTGTTCGCTATGTTTTTCTTTTCCACTGAATTTCTGAGTTAAAGCAAATTCTGCCCAGTCCTCTCCAACCTCTGGGAGACTCATTTCATCCCCTGTGATGCCGTTCCTTGCTGCAGAGTCCTACCCTGCTATTGCAAATCACTCAAATGCTTCGTGAACCCCAGAATGGTTTTTCTCTGACTGCGCTCAGTGGATCCCCAAGGGAAGAAAAAAATACCCTCCACTGCGCTTCCCTGTGGGGTTTATCTGCCCAGCCACCTCTTAGCGGAATGTAGGGTGTAATAGGAACATGCAAGTAAAAGCATCCCTCAGAGTTGGCATTAGCTGAAACTAACATAAACAACCTAACACAGTAACTCGGTGAGAGCTGACAGTAATAGAAACATACACCTAAAATAGGCATGATTATAGTTAGCTAGAAAAGTATATGATTTGTAAACAGAATATATACCTGAGAAAGATTTGGAGCTTGCAGGCACACCCTAGAGACCATTACTTTAAAATAGATGAAATTAGGTCCAGAGCTGTGTCATGTATGTGCCCATCTGATTTAAAGACAACATAACTGCCCAGTCTCATGTGAAATATAGATGTATAGATTATGATTTTCAGGAATACTTCCAAGGAAATTAATTATAGCTATTAAAACAGAGTTCTCGGGGCAGCACATTTCCAGCCTCTTTTAACAATTTGAAGTGACTCAGGAAAGTGGAGGCTCATTACATAAACGAAAAGTAAACAGGCCAAGTAGAAGTGCTAATGGTAGCACAAGAAAAATTAACCCCCAGTGCAAAGTAAGCAGACTTTTTTTTCCTGTAGGTTTGAAACAAAGCAAGCCAGTTCTGCAGATCTTTATTTTCTATCTCACTGTGCTAAGATCCTTTTCTAGAGGATACTTGGCTAAGCAAGCAATTGCATAAGTTTGTTTTCCCTAAGCCTACTGTATCTGAAATGAACATCTTTGGCAATAGACCACAATTTAATGGGAATGCATTTAAGGAATGTTTAATGTCATATGAGTAACATCACTGGAAGCCCTCATTATTCTCAGTTCCCAGGTGACAGCAATATGCAAGTTAATATAGTACTTAAACTGCAGAATTACTTCAGAAAAGCTCAGACTTTTTCACCAGAAAATTAGAAAGAAGAATACCTGGATTAGAAGAAACTAAATGTCAGACTTATTGATTACATGCAGGTAAACAAAGAGAAAGCAAAACAAACATAACCTTGCTTCTTAAAAATGCTGCTGAGCACATCACTAGGGGGAAAAGCACAGCTGTAACCAGATATGTGCTACACTCAGCCTTGCAGGATGAAGGGTACTTCAGAAAAATATGTTGTGTTATATCCTCATCATTTGAAATGTTGAACGCATGGGCATAGAGGCATGTGGGTTTATCTGAGAGTGCAAAGCCGCCTGGGATAGCCTTGGAGGAATATGAAAGGTGGAGCAAGCCATTGTCATGCAGTCTTGTCCATACATGGGGCTGAAGATTTCCATTTACTCTGCATACGCTCAGAATAACTTACAAATCATAGCTGAAAGTAACTGAACATCAGGTTTAAAAAAATATTTTACATGAACATTTTACTAATGGGCCAAGAGCACTTTCTGTAGGTCTCCAGTCAAGGAACTGAATAATTGTTGGTATTTTCTGTCAAAAACTTTACAAAGCCTCATCAAAAAGATCACTTTCTTCGAGGGCTAAGCAGAAGGATGAGAGAAGAAAGACTGGATTGCAGCATATCATGACAGAACTCAGCAGGAATCTCTACAGGAAAAGTTACAAAGCATATTTCATTTGAAGCAATGAACTTTAATAGGAATTTCATTTTACACATGAATGTGCCCTGTGTGATAATCTCCACTCTGTTTATTCATCAGCTGGAACTCAGGATGTGAACATGAAGGTGATAGGAGCAGTGAATTTTATGTTCCTGAAGTGTTAGAAAAACGTATTAACCTTTTAATGATTCTTCATTCAAACCTAGCTTTTGCAGTAAAAAGTAAAACCATCTATTGTTTTTTATCTATTTAATTTTCTCTGCGATATTAAGCACAAAAGGAAATCCTAGTTCATAGTTCGAGAAACAGTGAATATGAAAGATTTTATGCTATTTACATCTGTTCAGGAGGAGTCTTGTAAGCAACACACAAACAGCAGGATCATCAATGTAGCAAAACAAAACCATATACAATGTTTGAAAATTCAGCCCAAAGGCCTCTCTGTTGGTCCTGATCCAGACAAACATCTTTCAAAAGCATTTTTTTTTTCCCAAAATATCTGGGATAGCCTAATTCCAATTGTAAGTAAATGTACTGTGATTTTTTTTTTTTTAAATGTGATTTACTAGGGGATTGAACAGGCTCAGAGAACTGATAATGGATGCTATGGAGAAAAACTGTGAATTTCTTTGAAATCAAGGACAAAGCAAGGACTTGTCATTCATTCTGATTTCAATTTTCTGGGATGTGAACCACAGGTAGTTTAAAAACAGACAATTATTATCTACAACCCCCATCAGATAATTTTTTTTGAATACTCTCTAATTTTAAACCAACAGTCTAGATACAAAATAGGTAAATAGCATCTGAACATTATTCCTAAGTGCTGTAAAATGTCCAATTACTAGTTTTCTACTACCCAGAAAAATAGCCTAGCGAGCATAGCAAGAGATTTCTTTCCCTGTGCTCTACAGCTTTTTAGCAGGAAGAATGCATTTCTTTCTCTGTGTTATTTATCCGGAGGAGGAATTAGATACATTATCCATCCAGGGCTTTTCCTACAGCTTGTCTTTTCACTGGACTATTACCAGAAGATATTCTAGATAAGTGGTTTTCTTCCTCTGCGTAATTATTCCTGCCACCTGCATATGTGAGTCAACCTCACATACTAGACTTTCTGTCAGGAGCAGCCTTTCAGGAAGGTACTGTCATCCTGTGATATGTGCAAGTTAACAGCTTTCTTGACAGTATCAGCTAGCACATTTAAGACAGCAAGGATGTGGAAAATCACAACTCCCCATTCAATACTGCCTTCAAAACAAGTTTCTGGGATGGAATGTTATGTTCTCTTCAGACATACTTGTACTATATACCTGGTGGGAACCACTGGAAAAATCAGTTTGTCACAGCTAGAAGCCCAGCTAAACTGGTGCCATTCTCACACTATGCACAAAGAACAATGTATGCACTGCTTCTATACACTGCCCCTTCACCAGGAATTGAGACTATGAGCTACCTGCATGCATCATATCATATATAAATATTTGGAATTTAAGGGGTGAAAGGATGTGAGAAACATTCATCTTTCTCTCAAGTATCTATATGCTAAACTACGGGATGCTGAAGTGCTTCTGAGGTTGTGGGATCCTACCAGCCGTGTCCCATATCAGAGTCAAGTTCTTATTCATGCCAGGTTTTCCAGCCTGCTCACCCTATTCCTGAGAGATTCCCTCAGCCAGGGAATCAAGGCCAAGGGAGCACTGGAGAGTTTACATGAAAAGTATTATTTTTCCTATGCTGATATAACACTGTTGGCAGACAAATTAAGACCCATATCCTGGTATTGATTGGACTCAATGATCTTAAGGATCTTTTCCAACCTAAATGATTCTACGATTCTATACCCTTAGGGGCTAGGTCTCAGCATTTTCTTCCAGACTTTAGATATTTAAAGTACTTTGAAGATGCGTGTGTCTTGTTTGTGGTTGCGCACTTAAATGTACAGCAGGGTTGAGAAAATTTACTGGGATGCTATAGCGCTTTCTAGCATTAAAGGTGAGATTCTCATTGCAAATAACTTGACTTCAATGTACCTCAGGACAGGTCATAGATTTTTTTCACTGACCTCTGAACAGAACCGAAACAGTCTTCCTGTTCTTCCCCTTATCATTAATGGAAGTACAGGTCTCTCATACAGCTCTTGCACGATAGCTGCAAGGGAAAAATCAAGTATCAATACAATTTCCTTGTAGTGCAGAAAGACCTTGTCTCTTGTATTCTCTTACATATTAATTAACATTTTTTTCCTCTTGAAAACTGCTCTGTAGATCTCAGGAGTAGCAAAAGATGCCATGTTATGTATCAGTTGCTATGGCAACTAATCCTTTCTAAAAGGGAGAAACAGAACAAATTTCTAGAAGTCCATTCCTTACTATGAACAAAGGGGTGCTGCTAAATATTCTGCATTTGGCAACCCGTTGCCTTCCTTTGTTTTACTCTTATTTATAAATTATCACAACTGATTTAGTATGGGACTGTGCATTTTTATTTTTTTTTCTGTCAGTCTGAATATTCTGAGCTTCCCATTTTCATGGGGTGCCTCCATCTTGCAGTGATTTACTCCTTTCATAATTAATTTCTGAGATATTGTTTGCTGGCAGCACAGAACTCCTGAACTGTATTTGCTGAGTCTGATGGTGGGAAAACATAACTCTTCAAAGAAAAGTACAGCCATCAACTGACTAAAAGAGACATTTCCTTCTACCCGATCTGTACCAGTCAGTAGTCTCTGGCACTTCTGCCCAGGGAAATGGTAGTAACGGCCTTCCTAAAAATCCATGAAAAAACCCACTACTTTATTGGTTTAGCTTTATCCCAGTGTAAGACTCAAACAGAACAGTTTGGAACACTGCTCTCAAGAACCTCCCTTGCGAAGCTTCTGCAAGGGGCAACAGTTTGCCTGATCACAGCGGTACTCCCAGGTGCAAAGACAGTGCAAACACTGGGACAAAAGAGACGGGGCCATTTTTGAGTTTGAAATAGAAGAAAAGGTGATGGTGGTGGGTAGGAATGAAGAGAATGCTTTTATAAAAGCTCCCTAAATGATGTCAAAAGATGTCTCGTTCACTTTTCTTGGCCCCTTCCTTTCTCTCTCTCCCTCGCTGCTCTCTTCCACAATGAGACAAGAATCACAAAGAAGTAAACAACCTAATTTAAACAGTTGCATAACAAAAATATGCCTGATATTGTTCAGGGGTGCGGGAGAAGAAGCAAGCAAATTAGAAATTGTATTAATTGGCTTTCTTATCAATCTACTGGCAAAGAAAGCTTGTACTTTGCCAGCCTGAAAACTGCAGAATAAAGCTGTTTCCACACCCAGAGTTGGGGAACTGTGGCCATTTAATAAGTGGCTCCAGTTGGCATAACACTGAGCAATGGATTAGATTTACTTTATCAGATTTACCAAATTACTTACCTGCCTACAACAGTCACCTACAGGAGATAAATAGAGCTCAGCTGTAACAATACTCTCCTTCAACCAGTAGCAAGTCAGAATTGGTATGCTATAAAGCACAGGAAATGACTTTACCTTTCTAATTGCTGGCCTGGAAGCAAGTACAGAAAAATGAGGATCTAAAGAATTCTGCAATGTGCATCATTAATTTCTGCATTTAGAACAAGTTTTTGAACAAACGTGTTTATTGCAGAAAACAGTTCTACGATCATGACTTATTTTCCAGTGTCTATACCAAGAGGTGGATGAAATCATTTATTCCCTCAGTTAAAATTGGCCCTATCCCAAAAGGCATTGCAATGGAGATGAGATTCCTCTAGAGGAGCTCTAATTCTGCCTTACAGAAGAGAAGAAACAACTATATGAAATAACTTTTTTAATGTTTGAACACTACAGTGTCAGCCGAGCAGATGTGAGAAGGAAAGAAAACCAGGTAGGAACTAGCCTTGAAGTATGTTTGATGGGAAATAACCTAAAAGCTGTAGATGACTGAAAAAGTGGCACAGCCAGACCTTAAGGAAAAGAGGAGAGCTGCAAAAACTTCTAGAAGTTTTTAGGGTTATTTGAGACCAGCTAATTACACAGTTGAGGGAGCTGAGCTCAGGCAGGGCTGGTGACAGGAACAGAGCTGCTTGATCTAGGTCACAGAACTGCTACGGCTCAGGTTTTTCTATCTGACAGACTTTTATAGCTCCCATCTGCATAGTATCCGAGAGCCTTACCCCCTTTTAATGTGTTTATTCTGAAAACGTCCCTGTAAGGCAGGGAAGCATTGTTATCACCATTTTACTGATAGGAAACTAAAACCTGGAGACTAGAGAGAAGATCCTCAGTAGACAGAAATTGTCAAACCTCCATTAAAACTAAGAGTGTCCATTGGCTCTCCAGTAAGGCAAGTAGAACTTAGATGATTTAAACTAGCTGAGGTTCTTTCTGTACATGATTTGTCCAAGGTCACACAGGACATGATAGCATTGGAAAATGAAACCAGTCTTCTGAATAACGCTAATGACTGGCCCATCACTTGCTATTCGAGTCTGATATTGGCAAGTGTGACTGAAGAAGAAACCTGAGCCTCAGAGCTGTAAAATGCATGAGGGAGCAGATGCACAGATTGAATTTACTTCCCCTATAGCAGCTTTTTTCTGGTCTTTTATCAGTTGTTGGGTTTGGTTTGGTTTTTTTGGGGTAGAGGTATAATTCTTACTGTATTTCTGATGGTACATTTCTCTTCTGTCACTCCTGCTTTTCCCCTCAGTACGTACTTGCCCATCTGATGCCATCTCTCCGCTCCGTCCCCTGCCCTGGGGTCCTACACTCGATCCCCCTCCCTGTGCTGGGGCACACTTCATGGGACACACCAGCAGCCTGCAGTCCCAGGGCTTCATCCCTTGCCAATGCCCAGCTGCCAGCAGAAAGCGTTTCCAGGCTAAATACACAGTATTTCTCAAAGCCCAGTGCCTTAGTATCCAAATGCTACCACATGGTTTGGCCAAGTATCAGCAAAAAGATCATGAGGAGAGCAAAAGACATATCATCAATGCCTGGGGCTGGAGAGATCCTTATTGTACCAGCAGCGGAAAATGCCAGTACTGGACAGAAGATGCTTGTTTCTCATGGAAATGAAGTTCATAGAATGGCTGGGAGATAAATATACAGATTTAAGGCATTTTTCCAAAATTAGTAGTCAATTCTTTTAAAAGTACTTTCACTGAATTCAAAGCACTTTGAATTTCACATTTATGAAACATAAAAAATATTTGGTACATTTTTTATACTTTAGCAGCCACAGAATAAAACTAAACAATTCACTTCCTGCAAGTTGCTGTGCATACAAGCTGCTATTCTAAGATCCATCCTATCTGTTGATGCTACATCTGGCAGTCTTGAACAACATTCATTAGGTTTGAATTTTTCAAATAGAAAACTTGCCAAGCCTCAAAACAATAAGCAGGGATGACAGATGTCAGTCATTTCCTCTGACAGGTCAAATGCAAATTTTTGCCTGAAAGGTTTAGGCTTTGCAGCATTTAAATCAAAAGACTTATGACTAGAGTATAAAATGAATTAAGGTGCATAAACTAAATGCCAGTGAAAGACATATGTACCAATAATATAAAATTATGGCCATGCGAACAAAGTACCGACTAGGAGCAGCACAGGGAGAGTACTGCATTCTACCAAGACAGAAAAAGATTTGTGCTCTCATTGGAAATACTTTTACAGCCATCAGAAGGGAAGCCTTGAACTTGACAAGGAAGGTCTGCTCTTTCTTTGATCCTGTCAATCAAAAGTCCAGTAGGTCCTAACTCAAAGTTACATCTTAGTTTCACCCTTAGACAGATACCAAGTCTTTTTCCTTCTCCCATTCTGAAGAACAATTGATTTATGCCTTTTTCTAGGAATGTAAGGAATGATCTTTGGGATGTAACTGATACTTGCAGGGTTATTGATGATTGCCTCCACAGAAAAACATCAAGGTGGCAAATACCTTTGAGGATCGCTATTTTTAATGTTGGATGGCATGGCAGAAAACTAGTTAAAGACATCTTTTATGTTTTATTGGTGCAAGGAAGACACTGTCAGCAGCATGCTAATATAATGCAATAGGCCAGATAAATTCTGCTATCACTTACACTGTACAGAACCCACAGAAAGTCCACTTAGCTATAACAGCAATGAAAACTATAGCAGGAGAAAGCCAAAGTTATGCTATCAGTTGGTGAGTTGTCTCACTGCCCGCAAGTACTGTACTTTCTGGCAAACAGCTTTGAGTTTAAATCTCCATTCTTTATTCTGTCATGCTCAAGCTAGGATTTAGAAAGCAGGAAACAGATGTGGGACAAAAATACGTCCGAAATAAGCGAGGCCAGCTGGGAGAAACAAAAGGCGGGAAAAGTTTAAGAAATTTTTTGACAACATTCCTTCTATCTTTTCTCCATCACTGACTTTATTTCAGTCCAGATTTCAATTCTTTTGCATAGTATCTTAATTCAGTTATTGCATTTATCTGCATGCGATCATTTATAAAGTGCCAGACACTACAACTCAGTTGTAAATCCTAGGAGCAGAAATCTATAGACAGATTTGGAATGTATAATATATCTATATTTAAAGTATCTATAATATATTCTCTAGTTCTTAATAAATAAGACCCAGAAAAATATTGGTCTGGAGTCTTACAAATTATTGCTTAAACAGTATGAAAGTCAGTATTATTTTAGCTTTTTTTGGTTTCAGTGGATTAGATTATCTTATCACGCAATTATCACATATTAGCATGTCTCGAGTACTTATAATGGTACATACGTGTAAATCCTCCTTGCGAGGATCTGTCTCAGCATCTGGGAACTATTTTGGCTACAAGCATGACCAGGAGATCTGTGCACAAGGTCCACAGTCTGAACAGCCAGACATTACGAACTAGAAAATGCCACACTCAAAAAGCAAAACAATCTCTTTTCTGGAGGAATTACTAGCTTAGCGCAGCAGCATATGAACATAGATGAGTAGCACTCTAGAGCTGGCGTGTGTTTGGAAGGCCTGAAAAAACAGAGGAATGAGCACTGGGAGGTGGGGGGACGAGGATGGGGACATGAACCAGGAAGAAAAAACTACATGGACCTCAGCTTTGATAAGAGAGAATGAAGAGAACCCACAAATCAAATCCTTGGGCTCAGGATTAAGGACAAAAGAAAGTATGGATCCTTTCTGAGGCCAGTTCAGAAGCCTTCTACAAGACTTGGAACAACAATCATATAGATTAATGGCAGTTTAAGGCTTTTTTTTCCCCTTTTAATTCCTTCCAAAGCTTAATAAAAATGCAGTACTGTTTAACAGGAGCAACTGATGGAGCTGGAAAACCAGATGAACTTTCTGTCACATAAAACTTTCTTCAGGTCTCTTCAGCTGCGTAAGCCCTATAGAATTTCTCTTGTTTACATCTATTAAGCACCACAGCTACAGCCACTTTAGCACCACTTTTCTTTTCCCTTTATGTCACAATCTCTATTCAAAACCAGTATGACTCCTCAATCCTACAAACAGTACAAATCCTATGAATCCTGATCCTCACTCACTAACATGAAATATCTCTTCACCACCATTAGATAGCTTTTTACACATTATTCATCAACAACAGAAGAGGAGATGCTAATAAGTTTCAACTCAAGGGTACCGTATAGCATAACTAAGCCCATATGTTTAGCTAATGCAGCCAGCTTCCAAGATTACTTTAATATGCATACTTTGGTCCTTGCAGCCGGACAAGCTAGGGTTTTTTTTTTTATTGTCTTTGTTTTTATTAGTTTTTCTTTTTTTTATGTCTCCACCATCTGTTTTATGAATCCTTGAATTTATAATATAAAGGTCATTGTTTCAGCATATGGGGAATTGAGTTTTGCTAATAAGGCAGAAGTTGGTGAGAACTAAATGAATATATACATTTTAATAAATGTATATGTGCATGTGCCACCATGAGTGTTTTGGACCATGTAACTTTAAACTATTTGATAAATTGCTAGGAGAGGTCTTAGAGCGAAGCCTTGAATTAATGGCCCCAAGGAAGAGCTTTTAATCAGATCTTTGGGGATCTGGTACAGATTCTTCACATTTAAAACAGACACATTTAAGACATGTTCCTGATCTTTTGTGTGTGTATGTCTGTGTAGGAAATAGTGTTGCAACACTGCATTAGCAATGTAGCAAATATCCACCCAAGCTCTTACAGGAGAGGAAGATGATATTAAAAGTATAGCCTGAAACAAAGCAGGTTTCACTCAGGCTCTCAGAGTCTTGTACTCCCCAGAATCTGTGATGTTCAAGAAGTCTGTCCATCCATCAGGGCAGGGGTGCTCACACGGTCTAGCCAGTGGTCAGGCACCCCAGTGCTCCTGTCCACAGATGTTAGGTCCAGGATCTGTGGTGTTGAAAGGGAGGACAAGGGATGGCAGCTGTCAAGTCCTCGCCACATCTCTGCAGTTCTTTGTGGGCTGGTGACAACGTCTGGGTTTTGGACATATGTTTCTGAGACCTTCTGGAGCAGACAGTGAGGAGTGTCTCCATCCTGTCCCACCTCTGGAGTCATCAGGAGTCATCACTGTCCTTTATCTCCAAAACTGGGTGCCTTACAAAACTGCAAGTGGATGCACTGGGGTCTTGAAGGCATGCCAACCCTCATGGGTTAACGTGAGCCATCCTGAGACCCTCTTTCCTGCTGTTTGCCCTTTCTGTGCTTCCACACCCAGACACATCCCACCAATTCCCCATTCAGGCTAACCTTAGCCTTTCTTTTACAGTCCTCTACATCTCTATGTGTGTGCGTGTGTGTACTCCTTTTGGAGGGAATTGTCTAATGCCTAGAGTCAAGGATTACTTCAGGCAATACTTTGTAAGATGTGAACTTTTGGTGAATGATTACTCATCCAGATCCTTAGGACAAAAAAACAGATGGCAAGACAATCCTACAGTGCTTACAGAATATAATGTAGGAGAGATCTGCACAGCTGGGATATCAGAAGACAGTCAAATGGAAATGAACTTCTCATCTGTGACCACAGGAAGAATCTCACAAAGTATCACTTCTGTCAGTATTAAAACAGTGGCTACTAACATTCAGTTTCTTACTACATCATTCATTTGAAATTCTAACAGCATCACCGTCCTTTCTGGGAAGAGGGACAAGGGAATCATAGAATCGTTTAGGTTGGACAGGACCTTTAGGATCATTGAGTCCAACCGTTAACCTAGCGCTGCCAAGTCCACCACTAAACCATGTCCCTAAGCACCACATCTACACATCTTTTAAATACCTCCAAGGATAGTGATTCCACCACTTCGCTGGGCAGCGTGTTCCAACGCTTGACATGACAACCTTTCCAGTGAAGAAATTTTTCCTAATATCCAAACTAAACCTCCCCTGGCATAACTTGAGCCCATTTCCTCTTGTCTTATTGCTTGTTACTTGGGAGAAGAGACCCAAGGCACTGACATTCAAAGATGGACACAGTGTGTGTAGGACCTCTGCTTGGATATCAGGACACAAAACTGAACAGCTAGTGTTATTTAACCAATTTCTAAGTATGGTTATACTATATACTTACAAGGCTGTGGGTTCACTGCCTGATGAGTCCCTTGGGATCAGAATGGCAAGAGGGACGCAGCCATTCTTGATAATTCCCTTGTGTTCCTTGAGCTCCACCCAAAAATTAATCTGAGAGCAAGGCAGGTATAAGAAAAGTTACATGGCATATCACTTTCAGTAATTCTAACCATTATTTTTGAGATGTGATTAATTTAGGATTAAAAAAGCTACCTTTCTACTACTGTATTATGACTATGACTTCTGGGGATAATTTGTTATTGCATATAACTAGATAATTGAAAAGTTAACTTTTAAACTATATTTGTGTTGTGGAATTCAAAGCTCTGGGTAGTTATTTCAATAAGGATCTTTGGAGTTTTTTTTTTCCAGCTTTACAGAAAGCATACACTGTGCTGCATAAAAATAAGGTCACATTTTACGATCCTCTACTTTGACACCTGAAAACAGTTAAGAATCAGTTGGAAGTGCAAGTGTTTCCAGTCATTGACTTCCCTACTGTAAATAAAAGGCCAGGCTGGGTTTTAGAAGGCCTTTTCTTTCCATAATATATGGTATATTCCATCTAAATTAAGCACAGAGAATTTATAGGGAAAAGAGAGGTAAAAATCCCAAAGATCTCAATTAATAACATAAAATACTAGCCACTCTTAATGAATATTCAAACATTTTCAATGCAACACAGCAGACTATGCATTTTTCTTCAGCACTGATTTCCCTCCTCAACCTCGGTCTCTGTTTGCGGGTCAGATAAGTTTAACGTATCACTACATTAGCTCTTCTCAGCTCACGCTGAGGGAAGGAACCCCGCAGTATCATTGCTGTCCATCACACTGAAGTGATTAGACAAAATCTTGGTTCCCCTGGCAGTGACGAGCTAGCAGCGGTGAGCCTCTGCCAGCCTGGTCCAGCTCCCCACTGACTGTTACAGCTGAAGCTGAAAATCCACCATGCGTTGTCATCGCTGACAGCGTCTGTCAGAGACTGCCTGTCAGCTCACTGCAGTTTTGACCCTCAAACCCTGAGTCAATATCCCCAGCTTACCATGCCTCAGCGTACTGCCATGATGGCTGTAATAGGAGGAACAAAGGATTTGCCTCTCAAAACCTGATTTTTTTTCTCTGCTTTTGTTTTTCAATATTCCTGAAATTGTATTTAAAAGCACTAATGCTAATCTATTTGAACACAATAAAGTACTCACAGTCCCAAATTCAGTTACGACAAGATATAGTCATTAAAGTCCTTCAGACAGTAACCTTAGTTCCAGTTTGGGAGGTCTGAGATTATGAATTCTGATCTGTTAGTGATAAACAGGCAGTCATATTCACACATAAAAACAAGTCTCACTGGTATTAGTGTGAGGTACGTTGTGGATAAAGGGCAACATTTGATTTTTTTTTTTTTGGTAACTCTTCACATAGTTGGTATCATGTCTCAGAGCTCTTGGACACATCATAAAACAGAAACTTCAACTTGAGTGGAGTCCTTAGGAGCTACTGCAGTTTTACAATGTGAAACAGCAACCCAATCTGATGTAATCTTGGAGATACTTTGAAACCGTAAGTACTAAAGAGTATTTTTTTTCTCCTTTTGTCAGTATGTTTACATACAAATACTCATTCCCCAACACAACTACTGCTGTTTGTTTTAACAAAAATCTAAATATAGAGGAAATAACTTCACTTGTTCCCTGCAAAGGTCTTTTGCTTTTCTGGTAGCAGAATACTGTTTATGAGTCAGCAGAAGTTTACTGCTTTTCTGTCTCAAAAATTTTTGAGGCAGGCTCTCAAATTAGGCTGGATCTTCACTCATGTCAGTCAGAGAGAACTCATCTATTTCACTGTCTGCAGACTGGTGGAGATCAAGTCTTTATACCTCACTTTTTCTTTTTCCTCAACTCAACATTTTGGTAAAGCACCCACAACAGGTTTCATGAAACTTCCAAAGATGTGGCAGGGAGTCCCATTAACATTACTGATTTTATTGGCCCTTCTGTATCTTTTTCAATGTTTTTGAGAACTGATAGAGAATTTAACAATGCTGTAAAAACTGTTTGCTCTCTTACAATAAATGATAATGTCTGCTACGTTTACTCAATAGATAGAATTTTAAAACTGAGGTAAATAGATGTAACACCCCACAGGAACAATGATTTTGGAGTAAAAATGTTTAGCACTGCAGTGTGTATATATATATAAATATGTAACAGTAATAAATATCAATATAACTGTCGGAGAAGCCAAAGAACTAAGTAGAGACATGTACTGCTATCCAATGAGTATACCTGAAAAGTGTGACAGTTACAACTCGATAGACAGCAAAACAGTTTTCCCCATAAGGTTCAATGTACTAGTGGGGAAATGCATGCAGGAACTCAAGAAATACATACAATTTAAATACGCAGGAACAGTAAACACCAACATAAGATCTTTCCCATTCATATTCTAATAAAACCATCCAAAAGCACAAGATCTCAATAGTACGAAGGCAGAGCAAAGATAAGAGACATAGCTGTACGCCAGATGGTCTGTGCTTTCCTGTTATGGTGTCATACACAAATAATATTGAAATATGAACAAACCCCACATGTTGTGGGCTATCTGTATTCCTTGTAGTTACTTTAACATTAAAAACCTGTGAAAAAAAACACCATAGTTTGGACAGCATAAAAGGGAAGGGTGACAAATTGGGTAATAAGAACACTTAATGGAGCAGGCTACCAAATGATTAATGATGAAATTTCAAACAACAAATAGATAAGTGACCAAACATGCAGTATTACTCAACTTTCAGAATGCAAATACACAGTGGATTTTGTCTGCCCACAGACTACACAACCTAGATCATAGATGCTTAAATGCCATGTAAATCCAGACCAGAGCCAGATCAAAAGTAAATTTTTTCCAGACTTGATTCAGTCATGAATAATTATGGATCTGTGAGCCTGAATATGATATTGGGTAAAATAAAGGAAGAGCTAACCTGGAATTTGAATACAATTAATAATTAAGGATAAAGGACTGAATTTATAGAAAACATGTCTTCCTAGAGCTCACAGGGATTTGGGCTCTAGTGTCATGTTGCAACCAAGAAGGCTACAATAATGTGTTTAAACAGAGGATTATTCCATACAAGTGGAAAGATTATATTTGACAGATTGACTGACATACTAAAATTTTGGATTTGATTATAGCGATGACTGTACTAGTCAGATGAAAGATTCATTTAGCCCAGTATCTGGCCTTTAACAATAGCCATTCATAGAGACTCAGAGGTATACGAGTCTGGGATAGAGCGATAATTCCCCTGCCTCTGAGCTTCCAGCAGTTCCCAAACTGACAGTTGTCTCAACAGTATCATGATTACCTGACTGTATCATTTATTTAATCATATCTTAAACCCATCAAAACTTGTGGCATCTAAAAAATTCAGCAGGTATGAGTTTCTCAATTATGCATAACACAAAAAAAAATATTCTTTCCATTTGCTATAAACTGTCTGCCTGGTCATTTCATTTCACTTGCCTTGGTTTATGTCCTTTGATTAGTGAATAATCATTCCCTCAAGACTTCCCCCGTGTCATTCAGGATTGTATAGATCTCTGTAATAATAATTTGCAGTCATTTCTTTTCTAAGCTATAGAGCCTTAGTTATTTCATTGCCTAGGCATACAGAAGATATTCTGTAACTCTGATCATTATTCTTTGTGGCTTTTTAGGTT
Organism: Aramus guarauna; assembly: GCA_013400195.1. Lineage (NCBI taxonomy): Eukaryota > Metazoa > Chordata > Aves > Gruiformes > Aramidae > Aramus > Aramus guarauna. The sequence continues at coordinate 1,853,545 of VXBL01008546.1, read as the reverse complement.
ACTAGATCCTTTTCTGAAATGAGGTGAGCAGACCTGTAGCATATATTTAAATGTGAGCTCCCCAAAACTGGATGAAGCTGTATAACAATGTTTCATCCCGTCCTTTTCAGTATTTCCTAACACGCTCACGTTCCTGCCTATCACCTAACACCAAGGTAACATTTATAGGTAACTACAGATAGGCTTAGAATTCTTTTTTCAATAATGGCATATTTAGAACCCACCATGATATATGAAGATCTTGTTTGTTTCCTTGTTTCCCCCTTTGGCTTTTTATTCATCAACATTGAATTTCATCTACTGCTTACTTGGCACTGTGAGATGATGGTAGAACAACGGTCTATATAGCCATCCTCAGTTTCAATACTCTATCATCAGCAAACTTTCCTATTCATCCCATTTTCATCGCATAGGAATATGTTGAATAGCAACCATTCCAGCATCTCATTTCACTGTAAAAATAGACCATTTCTTCTGACTCTGCTTTCTAACTTTAAAGTAACTATCAGTTTCTGAGAATATAGTTTCTTTTGTCTTGTGACAGGTTAGGTTTTTTAACAGCCATTGGCAAAGAACCTTGTCATAAGCTTTGGTGTGTTTCAGGAGGGAAAATGCAGCTGGTGCAGAGCAGAACTATGGAATTAATGAAGAGATATAAATACTTACACTATAGTGGGGATCAAAATACTCAAGAATCATGTTAGAAGATAAGCTTATTACAATTAAATACACCTTCTTACTAAAAAAAAACCCCATCTTGTAAAAATGACTACTTAGTCTGAAAAAAGCTGTGCTGGAAGCTGAAATGTGATTTAGACTAGAAATAGAGTGCGTTATTTTTAAATAGTGAAAACAATCATTCAAAGAAATGACCAGCAGCAGTGGTGGGTTCTATGCCGCATACAGTAGTTCTCAAAGGTATATTTCAATTAAAATTATTTCTTGCGAGTTCTATGTTTTCTATTGGGAAGAAAATTAGATTAGTCTGTTCTAATGGTATTTTCTGAGCTGAGTCTAGAGTCTACTTAATGATGTGCTGCTTTATTAATTTCTTTTTTGGTCCAATTCCTGGAAAATGTACTAACAATCCACTTTTATACGAGCTCAGCCTAGAAATCTTACACAGATATTAGTTTACTAAAAATAGTCAGTTAAGAGTTCTCTCTAACCTCATCCAAAGAAACGTGCTGTATTAATAAGCATTCACACTGTGGTATTTACAAACAGGATACCAATCTGGTACAGATTGTTCTTATGCGAGCGCTTTGGCTTAAAATATTTAACTGCTACCAAATCTCTTCCTTGAATCCTTTGTCTGGATAACCTGTGCCACAGACATCCATATGCAAAGTTAGTAGCAGGCCGCTTTCTGATTTCATTTTCAAGTTAAACCGCTATAGAGATCCTATGACAGATGTGGAATACAACAGCTGCTTAAAGGAGCAATAGATGTCTGCTCTCATCTCCTTGAGTGACAGCGATATAATGCCTTTATTCTAAAATTGCTGTGAAGATCTCCCACATGGCAAAAGGCAGCCAGCATAGACAATGAGAGGGTTCACTACTTTCAGCCTTATGATTATACAATTGTCTCTGTCTGATAAACTGTTCCAGAACCATCTGAGCCAAAAGCCATAAGTCTCTTCAATGCTATATCAATTTGTGCAATATTTTTTCCTGTAATCAAATGTCATATTTCTGTTCTAGCCAACTTTAGATTATATTAAGACCACTGGCTTCAGCTTTTCCGTGAGCCATATGATCTCAGTGTGTATATGGAGCAATTGTCCTTGCTCCAAACTCCATAAACAAAAAGAAAATCTACTTATTCGGAATGCATTGGCTACGTTTTTTCCCCACAATGCTGAAAAATGTGCCCAAGCACATCTCAAGCGATGCTTGTAATTTGTAGTTTACTGTCTACACCACTGACAGTTTAGAGATCAAATAATGAAGCGCGAGGGGTGTGCTGATCACTGCAGACCTAGTTATGTTACATTTCAAGTGAAGATATGCAGCAGACTCACAAGCACCCACCACCACTCAACAGCTTATTAATCAGCAGCCTGCTGGTCCCTCATCATCTTTGCTATTCCATGCTGTCAGGAGCTATGTTTACACGAGAGCACTCAGTGAAGTTGTTCCTAGGAAAGATACAAGTACCTGTCTGGTCTCTTTCCTGAGTGTAGAATGTGCTCATTGCCAAATCCAGATTGGGATCTCTGGGTAAATGGGTGTTATTTCTCTCTAAAGAGAGAAACACATGGGAAACCATATAACCAGATTTCTCTCTCTTGAATTCACTTGGGGTTCAGCATAAGTCCACTCTAAAAGAATGAAACAAAATAGAGAGAGGCATTTTCAACACTCCAGCATATTTTTTTTTTTTAAATCTCTTTTTCCCAAGCAATAAGAAAAATAATTACTGCTTATATTCAGAAAACGGAAGTTAAGCAGCCCAAGATCAAGAATAAATTCAGTTCAATAGAGGAAGCCCAGGTAAATTTGTTTCTAAATTGTGCAATAATGAATGCACACCTCAATTTCTAGCTTTGAAAAATAATCAGGTAAGTTACCTGCTGTCTGTTTACTCCTAAGCACTTGGGTAACACTGTCTGGGACTTCTGCAAGCTGCAACGTCAGGCAGCACAAAATGAGGAGTGGGAGGTTTTGCCAGAAGTATGTGGGGGCAATAAACATGGCACTACACAATGAACGCTCTCCTACACTCATGCAAATAGAGGGAAGGGTGGGGAAGTGATATTTCAGTGTGATTTGCTTGACAAAGACTTGGCGAAGAACCAAAAATGTAGCTTATTACTTTTTATTAAACACATTGTTCTCGCTGAGGTTTTTTTGTTAGTGAAGTACAGACACAGTGCTGAACTGAAGTTAAGAGAAAATGGTAATTAGCTCTAATTAAATGCAATGAACAAGGTCAGTCAGGCCGTCATGAGCACAGAATGGGGTCTCCTGTTAAAATAATGTCCTCTACTAAATGTCTTTTGAACATCTGAAATTTTGGTGATTCCAGCTAATTTTTTAAACAACTTTTTGAATAGTTGTTTAAAAAGAACAACCAACCCTGTTTCCATAGAAAGCATCCAGAACAGTCATTCTCCATACCTTCAAGAAAGCTCATACTGTAGGGTTGTGTTTCATACTACCTACTAACTCAACAAGAACCCAGGACAAGCCACACGCTATGGTGAAACCAGAAAGCGCAGGATAAAAACAGTCAGCCACGATGCAGGACTTCCTAAGAACGTAGGTCTGTTCCTAAACAATGGCACAGGGGCTAGCAACGTCACTTTTTAAGAAAACAGCTATCCCACTGTGAACACTTTACCTATTGTACACTTTACCTGCTGTTAACTCTTCCACTCTCAAAATAATTTTCTAATAAATCTTTAATAAAATGGCTTTTCATTATACACAGTTCATTTGTGTGCATTACAAACTGTGCCACTGACTGATTTGCAGTAATTAGTCTCACTATGGTAGGCTTTTGATGTATCATCTTCTATTTCAAGAGAGAAAAGCTGTAGGATGTGGTGGCATGATGGAACTGTTGTGAACATGTACGAATTTTGCTGTGAAAATTATTGTTGACCAGACAATGCAATGTGACAGGGAGCCAGCTCCAATCTTTTACTTTAAAAAACAAAACAAAACAAAAAAACCCAAACAAACAAAACCCAAAAAACCACACCACCAAAAAACCCAGAACCCATCTATTTTGCATCCTTGATTTCATATTTCTGTAAAAAAATAGAAATCTTTTATTTTAGAGGTGGGAAAAAAAGTAATTATTATCTTGCCTTGCTAAATCTACCAATGGGTATCTGAGAAAATTTCAGTGGGTGACAGGTTGTTTGTTAATGTGGTATACACAGCATGGTATAGCAAAGTGGAAAGTAATTATTTCACTCTGATTTTTTGATTATGTATTATTTCTAAGACATCTGTGCTCAGAACTCCCAAATGAACTCAAAGCTCTGCCACTTCAGATGCTGTAAAGTAGTACAAATGTCACAATCAGGTGTATATAATGGTTATATATAAGTACACGGAGTGGCAATACTGTGCAGCCAGCACACAGCAAGGCACCTCAGGAAACTTAAAAATATGTGAACAAAGTGTTTACACATTTTTTTTTCTTTTTTCCTGAGAGCAAAATAGAAGAGTGACAGGAATTAGAAAATTAAGGAAAATAAGGGAATTTCCTTCACAAACCAGAATGAATATGCTAGAGGTTTATAATTTCACTGACATTCAAAACCCATTCAAATTTTATTCTGCCTGCAGAAAAACAACCAACAATAAACACACACCAATGAACAACAACAACAACAAAAAAAAAGTAAAAAAAAAAGTTTTCAGACTAGTAATGGAAAACATTAGATCAACTCTCACATTAAATGGACAGCATTATTAAGTCTTATTCAAATTCAGTCAATATATTATGTTCTTTCTGTCACAATTAATATCTAATTGGTTTTCTAAGACATTTTAATTTCTTTCTTCCACTTCTAAGTTTAGATCATTGGCAGCTTTATCTGTCTGTGCCTGCTGATGAAATAAGAATTAACACTATCTTTGGATGCTTGATGTTAAATTAACATTTCCAATGTACTCTTGCAGGAAACACAAAGTATCGTGATCTGGTTACTCACCTAATTGCTTCCTTCCCATTTGTCCTTTTGACTAGTGACTGAAGCACTTTTTTGACTGTTTATCTTGTATGTCCTATGAATGAAAGAATACCCTCAGTATTTTCTTTCCTCTTTGGTCAAGAACCATGAGACACACAAAGCCCAGCAGATAAACCAGGTGCATTTGCCCACATCCACACACAGGTTCTGCTCCAAAAATCCTGAAATCCATTTCCATGCATGTACCTTGCAAATCTGATCTCCCTGCAGGAAAACTTCTCCTCTTCTCTAGCTTGTAGTCTTCCATAGTTATGTATGAACAAACATGGGCAGCACACATAAAAATAAGCATATACATTTTTAAAAATTTCATGTATAGCATCATTGTGGTTTTTTCAGTTGTAATCAGATCCTCTTTTCAGTCTTAAGTCCAGCTCTTCAGAAATCCTAATAATGGGAAGGAGTTTAAGCAGCCCATCACACTTGCTATTATTATTTGGAGAGTGCAAATTACGTGTTAAGAAAAGCAAGCATCAGGAAGGGACAAGCAGTGAAGGAGTTGAAGGCGGGAGAAATTCACCTACTTCCCAACTCAGGAGGGACTATCACCTTCAGCCTTGTCTAGTTTTCTACACCCAACAGGCTAATTTAAGTTACCAATGCCCCACTTTTAGGAGACAGAAGAGGTTACACAAATTCCGTGTGGGTTGCTGAAACAGAATATCTTTTTTTTTTTTTTTTTTGACAAGTTGCTCAAAAGATTGTAATTCCAAGAAAGAATATTAACCTGCTGAGAAAGGAGTCTGTCCTGAATGTAATTGTACAAAATGTGAACTAATGACTTCTGTTGTAGCCATATGTACAGCACACCTCTACAAAGGACATCACTTTGGCACTAATGAGAATGAAACAAGAGCTTTGGGATGCTACCAAGGAAAATCAAAGTGCACTGTCACTGAACACCCTAGTAGGTACCTATCTCCATAATCAAGGGCTGCACTACCTTTGAGGTGATTGTCATTGACAAGCAACAGTTCAGTCATATTTGGCAAGATAGTTGCCTGATTTTAACATGGTACACGAGATTCCACATAGACACATACCATGTATTTTCTCAAGACAATGTTAAGCAAACAAAAGAATATTAAATAGCTTTTTTTTTTTTGGAAGCTTTTAAATTCATTGTTGGGTAACATGATACAGCAATGTCGTAGCGCATATCATACTTCAAACAAAAAATCCCAAATCCCTCAAAAGGGCAGAGGATTGCGAAGCATCCCAGATCATCATCCCCTGACTGTTAGTGCAACACGTTGTGAAAGAATACACAGTTTAGGCAGAAGAACACTATTTTCAGCAGGCTTTATCAAAAGTCATGAAGCCTCTTTTCAATAAGAAACATCATCTGTCAGTGCAAGAAAGAGAATGAATGATGATCTTTGTTTAAAAATTGCCAAGGAGTGATTCGACATTCATCAACTCACTTCATTCTCATTAACAAAATTTAAATATCCAATTTAGCAACCTTTCACTTTTCCTTTTTAGATGATGGTGTGTTGCTAAACTCATTTTATAGAGAATAATTGGTAATAATACTCCCCTTCTTTATGTGAAATCCTGAGATGATTCATGAAATAATTTCCATTTCATCTGGAACATTTTCCTTTCTGCATTACCTGTGGAATCAACCCAATTGTCTGTCTTTTTCAGAAATCATTAGCTCTCTAGTGCAAACCATGTCTTAAGATGCTTTTATCACTTCTGAAAGCCCTACCTCCTAATGGATGGCATGTAATTGAGCACAGATGCTATTTGCAATGAATAGACTATCCAAACTTCCAAACAATTGCACAGCATCGAGTTACTCTGAGTGCACAAACAAGCTTGTTACTGTTCTTAATTTTTACCCACTGGGCTTGAAGATTGCAGCCATATGAAAACGTTACGCAATCCTATGGCTCGTCGGCCCAATTCAGACTCCATTTTGCCTGAATTAGAAAAGCAAGGAAGGCACTATTTGTCATAGAACTACAAACACTTCATCATCTTGATCTTACTTGCTTTGAAACCCCCCCCTGCAGACTTCAATGGGATTTGGAATACACCTTCTGTGAGTTATAGAAACAAGATCCACTTCTTATATACTTCAGGAGTTCTCTAAAGAGGAACTAATTAATATTTTGACATTTTAGAGTAGTAGTTGGTATTTAACAGAAATATTTCTGGACATCATTGCACTTGATATCGATCAGTATGATTACTGACATCAGAAATATGTCACTATGGATTAGTGTGCTCAGAGCGCTACACAAGTCGTATCAGCAGTACTAAAAAGCAAAGAAAAACCCCAGACACTTACAAAAAATCTGTAAATAGCAAAAAAATTTCAAAAGGCTGACCTTTTATGAACATCCAATAACTTAGATATTTATTCTAAGTTTATCTGAAACAACAAGAAATCAAATTTGGATTGAAGGTGGGCTGCTTCTTGGCATTTCAGAATTCATGTTTTTTTTCTCATCCAGAATGGAGAGTGCTCACTATTTGATTTGCAGCCCATCACAATAGACATTTCCTGCATTTTTCAATTCTCTAGGAACCTCAAAGGAACTCACAGTTTAAGTCTCCAACTCTGATGTTTTGAGCATTCTCATAGAAATTACTTGTTGAAAATGAAGTCAAACGGATCAGTACACATATGTTATACAAAGGTTTCACAGGTGAAGCATTCCTGGAAGGGCCCTTGGTGGGATATAGATGCTCTAGACTAAGGAAAATACCTCACAGTTGCTCAGTTTCTGATACCCGCACATCTTGGATTTTGTGGCAAGTCTTTAAAATAAATAATATTAATGCACTTAATTCATTAATTAATTCCTTTCTTCTAAGCACACTGAAGTGAGAAACTAAACAGAAAAACAGGACTAGCTAATTGGCTAACACTTGCTAAAATTTATTAGTAATCTACTTTTCTAGGACTTTTTCATATTTTTCCATCTTAACTTGGATACGTCAGAAGAATGTCATATGAACTATGAATACACAAGCTAGGAGCAACAAAGGCATTGAACTGGCCATTTGAATCTGTCAATAAAAACCATCTGCACAAGATCAAAGGATATTCTTCCCCCCCGCCCCCCCAAGCCTCAGGTTTCACCCTCAGTGAGCTGGGGATACAAGTCCCAACATTTAGCTTCTGTTGCTGTCACTTGCCCACACTCAAGCTATGGTAGTGCCTTGTATGCGCCTCCTTATGAAAAAGAAAAAAAAAATTACATAGTAGTTTGTCTGCCAAACAGTGCCTGCCTATTCAGAACAAGATTTTAGCTGCTTTCTCCCTTTGATATTTCTCTTTTGAAAAGGCAAAGAAGAAACAAGTAATTGGCAAGCCTGTCTACAAATCACTGTATTATTGCAACATTTGGAATACACACCCTTTGCAGTTTTAAAGTCTTTTGCATATTTTCCATACCGACTAATATGTTTTTTAAACATAGTCTTGGATGAAAAACTATACAGTAAACTTCTGAAACTACCACTTTTGTCACATTTTTGTCTTTTTAAAAAATTCAAAGAAAATTAATGCATAATGAAACCTAACCTTTTCTACTGTACTTTATCAGGAAAGAAACCTAGCCAAGTTGTTCAGCCCCGTTAGTTATTTACTAACCTTGCTGTGCTTCTATTCCCTCACAAACTTGATGCCTGGTCTTAAATTCTACTTATGATAATTTTTGCAACTGTTCCCCTTATCCTTTTTCATGTGACAATGTGTCAGTCATTTGATAGGATGGGATCGTTCCCTAGCTATCAGCCAGAAGTCTTGTTCCTCAGGAGACTGACATCATATCACTGAAAAGCAATCTGTCCGGTCAGTCAAGTATTTTCGCAGGGATTTTTTCAATGAATTGTATCAGAACCATGTATGCAAAGCTGTCAGTTAATGTAGGTTGTTATTTATATTTTTAGGGGAAACAAACCCCAAAGCAATTAGATTAACTGCATTACATATTGCTGTAATGTTGTGTAATAACTTTTCAAGAACGCACATTAAACAACCTACTTTAGATTTGGGGTTTATCATACAAAAGCTTAATAGTTACATATGGTGGTGAACACGTTCCTGAACGGGGATTTATTTCCCTCTGAGTTCATCTCCAAACATCATACTAGGATTTACAAACTTGGATGAATCTGTTAGGTGTGACCTTATCCCAACTAAGTCTAAGCACATGACTGACATATCAGAATTCAGGAGCATTGGTTCCTCCCTAGTCAATGTACGGCAGCAGTGCCCAGAGGTAATAGAGATGCCAAGAGGGTTCAATCATCTCTGGAAGTACCTATTATTCTCTACAAATACGCTGAAGTTAACCAGGGCGATTATGGCCTTCCTACAGACACTCACATGTATTTGAGCACCAGCATTAAAAGCATGTTCCTTCTGTCATTTCCAAATGTTCCCAGGTAATGTGCCTATGTTTTATTGCAATGAAACATATACACTGTCACATTTTTCGGAAGCATAGGGATGCTGTTCAGTGGGCCATAGGCACTTGCGGTCAGATTTTTGAAGGCACAGATACATGTTTGAGTTGTAAGACGTTCTTAGGCTCTTATGCAGCAGAAGTTAAGAGCTCAGGCATTTCTTTGCATCTGTAAACAAAATTAGAAGTGCGGCAGAAATCTTAAAGTAGAATGATGAACAACAACACTATAAGCACTGAATAACTTCAGATTTGCACCCACACAGCAAGAACAGCTCATTCAAAGAAATGAAAATGCAAAAGTGTAATAGAATGGGCTCTGACTCCTAATGTGAGTTTCTGTCACAGGAGAGTTAACATCTAATCAGTTATTTAAATTAAAATGTCTAAGCATCAAAAATAACTAAATGCCTTAAGCAAGGGCATTTAGCCAGAAAATGCTAAAATACACATCAAAGAATATTTCTAACTGAAGGGTATGAACTCAAGGGTCTAAAGGTGAAAAGAAAAAAAAAAAAGCTCTGAGCATTTTACCTTTCAAAGCTGAAACACAGACGAATTGATACATACCAGATGTTAAAGGGATATAAGGTAGGCTCTTACTGATAACAGAGGAATGATGGATATGAATGCAAGAGCTTCTGCTGTTTTGTGATTAGGCTAGAAGCAGGAAGCAATATGTGAATGAAGCAGGAAGCATTTGTAAATGCGGTAATGACTCACTGAATAGGTCTTGTCTTCATGCTTGTAAAACCGACACACCAAAAGCAAAAATATTCTGCTATTAAGCAAAATTATTATGAGAAACAAAATCAGTAGGAAGTTTTTTTTAGCCCCTAACAAAAGTACGAGCATTCAAGAATTCCTGGATGTATATTCAGCTCTTCTTAAAGAAGGGTTGGGGGCACAGTATGAAGGTCAGGAGTTATACGCTGAATGACATCTAGCTAAAACACCTGAAATCAGAATTATTTATTACCCCAGAGAAAAGAAACCAATTGAGGTAAACAGGTCCGCAAAAGACAACTTTATTTTACCTGTGCAATTTGTAAGGCTACAAGCATACTAGCAAGCTCAGAGAAGAATTGAAGAAAATGTAGTGCTGTAAGGAAAGTACCATTATTATCACGACTGCCATATAGAATATCATTAACATCTGGGATTTTGCATATATCCAGGGAAAATATGCTCATCCAGCCTGTTGAAGTGAGGATTGACAATACTCTCATCTCAACCAGAAGTTATGCTGAATATCTGCCATCATTAGAGAAGGAACTGCAAAAGCTGAAGGCAACTAGGTCTCAGTGTCAAAAAACCCTGTCTGCTTCTTTGAGACTATAAAGAGTAGACTTAGGCTACAGGACCAAGGAAAAGATGAAAATTGTTTCTATGAAAGACAAGCTCATGACATCTGAATGACTTTCAGTCGCATAGAACACAATTTGGCATATACAAATCCAGGCAAAGAATGAATCTTGTCTTGTTCATCGTATATAACTGGGACAGTTTTGTAGTATAATATGAAAAATAGCAAAAAAAGGTTACTTGGGTATGTTTTCATCTCTCTAGCTAGTGCTTTTTCTAGCTGCAGCAGAACTAAAAAAACCCAACCCCACAACCATAAAACAATCATTTTTAGGTTTGTGTGAAGTCCCTTTTACCAGCTTGACATGTCATATATGACTGGTAAGATTCAGCTACGAAGTCAGCCAAAGAGCTGGCTGTGCATAGTACTCAACTTTTACCTGAAACACAAATCATTAAGTAATAGTAAGAGTGGGCAGCACTGTGCCAGTACAGATTCACTCTCTTCACCTAATCCAATCTAGTTTTGTGCTCATCTTAGAGAGATTGTATTATTCAAAGAAGAAACCTTATTTAATGTCCCCATTCCATCACGGGGGCCAGATGCTAGATTTTATTTTTTTTTTTTAAGAAGGAGGTGAAGAAAATATTAAAAGCAATTTGACAAAGCAATTTCTTTTCAGATGTTGTCTGACTCCATAACCTCCAAAAAGAGCAAACCCTTACCAGCTTTGGATGGAAAGGAAGATGAGAACTCATTCAGATTTAATCTAAGCCAGGCTGGAGAGAGAATAAAACCAGCTTTTCAAAACCAGTCTGTGTATATCACCCCAAAGAAAGAGTTAAGCCAAAAGAACCTGACATATGTCAGATGATTCAAGAGCTCCCTGCCTTCCAGTAGACAAAGTATCATTCTGGCACAGACTGGATCCTTGTTATTCAATGAGCATTGCACTAGCATTTGATCTGTAATGAAACATCAGGACAGGTTTTTCTTATGAAGTGACATGCAGTGCAAGAGTTCTTTGCTTTTCCTAATGATTTTCTTAAGGAAGAGAGGCCAGGAGGATTTCATCCCTCTGAGAACACCAGACACCAGGAGAATCTATAGAACTGAGGGACTGAGAGAGTGAAAGGGAAGGTAAGAGAGTGCAACTCTTCCCATCGGAGAGGAAAAAAAAGACATCCTTGTAGCTTTAAAAAAATATCTTTTCATTTGTAGACTAGGAATAGGAAAGGGGTCGACACAAAGTCAGCCAGTTGCCCGAAGAGATAAGGGATAGAGCTACATTCTTCCCTGTCTCTTGTTTCCTGTCTATTCTGTGGAACTTTCCCCTTCATCCTCTTTGTTGTATGATTAATATAAAGCTGCATGTTTCCTGCAGTAACTAAGTAGATTAGTTTCTTGTGAACAGAACAGCTGCTTTAAAAAGGCCCTGTATCACTTCTGAAATAGGAGTTAGGCACCTAAGTAACTTACCAATCTCTGTTGAAAATTTCACCCTTAGCCTACCGCTTGCTTCTCTTCTCCATCTGCAGACTGGAGATAAGAGCTTTTGAATGTGGCTGCTTCTATCATCTTGGGAATAAGAGAGAAGAAAAAAGACACAGCGGCAGCGAGCACTCAAGCTGGCATAATGGCAGTACTGCACTGATAGCATCCTTTTTCGTACACTATGGAAAAATGTTACTACTCATCTTATCAATTCAAGTACACTGATTCTCACCAACATAGTGTTTGACCTCCTGGGGCTTGCTTGATGCAGACCTTATAAAAATGAAGATATAAAATCATATAATGAGGGTACATTCCTGTTCCTATCAGACTTCCTGTATACATATTGAAAATAAAATGCATATCTTTATGAGAATTTACTTAACAGAGTAACAGGGATCTATATATTCCACAGGTTCGCTTCTAAGACTGCCTGAGCAAGAGTTGATCTTGGGTTCAGTTCCCTGCTAAGCAGAGCTGGTGTTGACTGCTACATTTACCTTTCAAAATGCCTCTAACCAAGCAAAGGAAAACAAAAGCAGCAGGCAAAAAGATAGCTAAGGTCTTACGCTGAACCTGGCAGTCAAGTGTTTCTGTCAGGTGCCAAATAAAACCACTGAGATAGCTCTAATTTGGGATAAACTACTGTAAAGTTCTAACAACACTTAGAACTTATGAACACTTTCTAATCAGTTGTGGTTATTTCAGGCCACGCTAGAAAGATTTATTTTGTCTGCTGCTATCAAAGAAAAGCAAAGACCAAACCTCAGAAGGCTTGGAGGTTTCAGATGAAACCCCCACAATACCTGAATTGTCAGGTGAGCCTTGTGGTCTTATGTTGATGCACAAGTAAAGCATTCAACTCTGAAATATGAAAATACACTTTGGCAACCATTGTGTAAATTTCAAATTGTATTCATTAATCCTTTATTGTTAAAACTGAAATAATTTAAAATTTCATTTTCTTTTAAATTAAATTATGTCCATTTTCAGTGTGCTTTGTGCCGCAACAAAAGATAACAATGCCATGGTGTTTAATTCCTAACGCTGGACCTACAGGATGAGGACCCCCACTGGAACAGCAAGGATTTGGCTGAGAACAGACTTTTTGAATACTCATCTAAAACATACGCAATCAGCAGATGTATTATCACATTCTTTGTTCTGGCAGGAACCGCGGCATCCCCTCAGATTTTTCCCTTTCATCTTGCCTTGGAGGAGGCAGCTCCATTGCTTACACAGCACTTCCTACCTGAGCTTTTAAAAGTATTACAAGGGCATCCATTGCAACTGGCATTGAGTAACTGATACTTTTTTAATATTTGCAATTTGTTCAGCCACATATTTTTGTTATTTATTCTGATGATGTCTTGAAACATGAGCACTGCAGGGAAGCACTGCTATCCCTTACTAATCGATCAAATCCAGAAGCACTAAGACACTGAGCAGTTGGAGAGCACGATCGCTCCAGCCTAGAAGACAGTGGAGGCAAAGGCATAATGATTTGCTGATGTGCAGTTCTTACTGAGCAGAGCAAGCAGAAATGCAGGGAGCCACAAAAAAACCCACAACCCTTTGAAGCTGCAAGAGCAGAGCAGCAGACTCACTAATGGGGGTTGGTTTGTTCCCTGTTTCTAAGCAAGGAAGCAGAGATGGTAGTTAAGATCCGGCAAGTCTTTCAAGCTCAGACTTTCATGCTGAGCATACCCCAGGTACTCAAGAGTTAGTGCATTCTGGAATTGAAAAATTCAGATGTACATACACCATGGAGGCAAATCACACGTGAACTGCTAATCTAGGTAAAACACACACTTGCTATGTCCCTTTCCCTATTGCTTAACATTTTGGGCTGTACTTTCTATAGATTTTTTTAGACTCCCTGAAATTCAGTTAAGTCAGAATTTATGCTCCAGTGTCATTCCCTGGAGACAATCAGTCCATAGGTTCATTAAGTGACATAAATATGGATTGAAGAATAATACTTACCTGTGAACGAGAGGAAGCAATGTTGTTCAGAAAGGATATCCAACTCTTCTACTATGGGAGAATACAAATGGTTAATTAATCAATGGAACGCTGTGTTGCATCTATGAAGCCCCTCTGTATCCTTGTAGCAATGAAGTTTGCACAGGTGGCACATTTTAAAAAAGCAATTACAAGAACCATTTTGAAAGTTTGGGAAACTCTGAACAGTATTAAAGACTAAATATTAATTATAACAAGTATCATTCAAACGTCTTATAGGACTCCGAGGTACTAATGAACTCTGTTAAGAGCAATAATCAAGTTTACAAATTAAACTACTGGATTATATATTAGGCAAGCTTCAGTTTGTTGGAGCTTTCTGTGTAATGAGGTTATTTTGCCTCTTGATACAATAAACTTAATTTTACACATTTATTATGACATCTTATTAAACTGCTTTTAGCAGGACCATTAGAGACACATTTTGGAACTTCTCAGTGTCCAAGCTAATTTAAAAAGAACATCAAGTCCTCCTCTATGACATTATTATTTTTTAATTCATTCACTAGAAAAAAAGAAAAAAGAAAGAAAGAAAAAAAAAAAGATAAGTGGTAGTTTCTGCTTCAGCTACAATAAGAATATGTACATATTCATGTTGAGCTTTAAAGCCTGAATTTTTTATTCTGAATAGCTTGGATTATTATTTTTTTTTTTTTAAAATCTAAAATCCTGAAGTCTTTAATATTAGCAAGTCACAAAGTAGTCATGATCACAGATTTTCCTTTTGCCTGTGTGTCTGGCAATGCTACCCAGAGAGGCTGTCCTACTACTTTGGGGCACTGTGTTTAAAATTGAAATGAAAACTGTAAATGAAAACAAGGAGTGAGAACAGTGAGATGAGGTGGTTTAGAAGAGGGAAGGAGAAAGGAGAAGAAAGTTTCTATCTATGCACCAGGTAGGGACAATCCATATGTTTCTGTTGGACAAAACAAACAAAGGCTGAAAAGCATAAAGGCGTTGGATTTCTTAAGCCAGTAGTAAACACACATAATCTGACATGTCAAAATTGCATTGCTTGAACTAAAACGAAGCAATGGAAAATACCCAACAACCAACCCAAAAACCATTTTCCAGTTGAAAAATATAACAATCTAATCTCAGTATACAATCAACTGAAAACACACAGACATAGTCTCCATCCTTAACGGGGTTTCTGTATTTCCATTGATTGGCCTAGCTTCCAGGCAGCATGTGAAATATCTCATGCAATTCTGTTCTAAGAAAAAACTCTAGTAGAGATGTATCAAAACTACTAACAGAAATTTTGGGCTCTTTTTTTGTCATGATTTCTCATTATTTGTGTTGCAGATGATACAAACTTCTACATCTTTAAGAACAATATAAAAAGCTCTATGTTAAATAACCATTATAAAACGGTTCATCTGTTTGACTAACTCAGAATTAAGTTACATGTATCTACTACTGTAGGTGAATTGATTAGTCACTTGAAGTGTTTGGTTTTTTTTAGTGTTCATCCCTTAGGGGAAAGAAAAAAAATAATTTACTCCATTTGCAAATTTTCCATAAGAAATCTTGGTGCATGCATAACTGTAGCAGAAACTTTCAATTGTTACTTTTCATTAACTAAGGCTTAATTGAAAATAGCATGGGTGGTTTTTTAAGTTTAAAATTTATGACTAAACCACAGCACTATCGATATGAAATGTTGGTTTTACTACTAAGAATACGAACACATTAAAGTACAGATAGCGGCATGTGCGTAAAACCACATAATACTACACAAGTCCTGATGCTTTTTTGTCAAGTAAACTTCAGAGCCCACTTAAAAGCAAAAGGACTAAATGAAATACAACCAAAAGGTTAACTTGTGAAAAATTATACATATTCTAGTATAAATCGAATTTTATATGCAACTTTATTTTATTTGAGCATCCAAACCAGAAAAAAAAAAAAAGAAAAGAATATGTTTTCTAGTGGCATGAATTTAGCTAAAATCCCCATGGAAAGCAAAACATCTCTATTGACATGCAGAACTCAAGCCTTTGGTTGATTTTCTTTGTTCCCAGGTAGCTTTAACAGAAGGTACATTTTCTTGTATCCCCTCATGGAATTTCACCTCATGTATAAAGTTAAACGCTACTGAAAACAAAGCTTTCAGTGGCAACACTTAGCATTAAAGCATAAATGATAATTGTTACCATGCAACAACCCAAGCAGCAAAATAACCGGTGCAGTAATAGAATACCCTCATTTTTCTGTGTACTTGAACAAATATCTTTAAATGACTGTTAGGCTATCTCTTATCTCTCAGCCAGACACAGCAGCCCCAGCTGCCAGCAACCCACCAGCTCCCTTCCCCTGGAGCAGAGGCAGCCCTGTGCACCCCGAGCACGGGGTGAGGTGCGAGAAGCCTGGCCAGACCGCCCGTCTTTGGAGTTTGAATGCATCAGGATGTGCTTGAAGCTCATTCTTCTATAGCTCCAGGTCGTTTCCTTCTAATTTTCATCCTATCCACCTCCCTTAAAACACAGTTGAACAACTCCGCTGCGCACTATGAACATATGGAAGTATCATTCTACCCCCCGCTTTTTGCAACCTTTTTGATGGAGTGAAGAAATTGCTTGACATTAAGATCCATTTATATTTCAGCTCAGACTCATTAAAACAGAGAGTGATTGTGGAGAGCTGCTGGAAGCAAAGGCTGATGCTTTCTCACTGGCATTTGTCCTGGCAAACTCTCTCTGCACTGAAGATAAACCACAGAGAAGTACAAGCCATCAGACCTGATCAAGCTACTTTAACTCCCCTCCCTTCCTAGGGAGGAGTCCTCCAGCATTCACATGCTTGAAGACAGTTTCTGTATCCCACAAGTCTGTTACGAGCCTTTTTGCAATTATAAAGCATTTTGCAAGGTGCAAAACTATCACCTATAAATACCTCAGAGAAGCCTCAGTGAGTCCAACCTCTTTCTTCATCCACAACTTCTCCATTACACCCCTCAAAATGAACTTTGGAGATTTCCAAGCATCTCTTAGAGTTCCTAGCCTGCACTGGCAATACAATGGTGAGAGGATATTGCCCTAAAATATTCTCCTAAGTAGCAGAGAAAGAAATGTGTTTCAACTGACAATGAGAAAAATCTGCAGAGCTCCCCGTTGTTTGTCATTTCTACTGTCAGATCCTTGAGGTTTTTTCTATACAATTTGATTTATTCATTCTATTTCTTTGTGTCATGTTTCTACAAGCCTCATTACATGGCTATGGAAAAAATACTGCAGATGAATTTTTGTTATCTGAAAAATGAGAATGTTTCCCATGCTAAATGGGTTCAAGGCTTGTTAGGTAGTGAAGTCGTTATGTAAAAAGAACTCTGTTGTAGGCAACTCCAGCTTTTTGGCACCAGGCTCTGGAACTTCTACAGCTAGTGAAGGATTCTACATAACAATAAAGAGTCTGTGCATTTTTTTCAGTAAAAATCTAAATAAGGAAAATAAAGACATGTCAGGAAATTTTCCTTGAAAAGAGAAAAAACTAACAGTAATGGAATTATTTGACCTTTGAGTTTCTTGTCTTTCTTTTCCTCTTCAAAGGATTGCCTTAAAATCTTTAATGCTGACTAAAGTAAGGATGATTACAATTTAGTAATCCAGAGTGCTCTTATATTAACTTCTTCACAGAAAGGGTTGTCAGGCTCTGGAATGGGCTGCCCAGGGAGGTGGTTGAGTCCCCATCCCTGGAGGTATTTAAAAGAAGGATAGATGAGGTGCTTAAGGACATGGTTTAGTGGTGGGATGGCAAGGTTAGGTTAGCGGTTGGACTTGATGATCTTAAAGGTCTTTTCCAACCTAGATGATTCTATGATTCTAATCTGCTTTTGAAATGTTTTTGAAGCCCACATCCAAGATGAAGTTCATGCTATAGAACTTAATCTTCTATATCATATGCCATAGGTACATTCTCAGATTCTTGGCAGCCATTTTTTTTGTGTGTGAGGAAACTAATACAATTAATTTCTTCTTTTGACTAGTTCTGAACTGCAAGCTGAGCATACAACGTGCAATATACATCTATATACGCTCACATATGCACAAAGATCTCTTTCTACCTATGCTATGTCAGTGCATATGCGTGCACACATGAAGACCTGCCTTAACACATGGTCGCATCTAAGTCTGTTATCTAGTGACCATTCTAAGACAATTCCTACTTTGTGTTTATACCTAACAGGAAGAGATTAAAAATTTTCTTTCCAGGAGCAAAACTAAAAACCCCTTCTAACTTACAAACATACCGCTAAGCTGCCCTAGAGCTGCTCTTCGTCGGTACTGAGGGAGGAAGGAGGACCGAGCCCTGTTCTTAACGTGCTTTTTGTTCCACGTTATACCTCCTGGTTATTTGGACAAGTCTTGGATTTTCTGATGCCTACTCAACTATACCACAACCCATCCTGTATTCACAGAGACAATTGGATCTTTTAATTAAATGCTAGTTCTGAGTAAAATCCCAATATAATATATCCCTACGACATATCTCTGCCTAAAAATACATGAAGTTAAAGTTAGCGATAACAGCACATTCCTAATCAATCCTGATGTTAAACTCTCTATTTATATACACATATAAATAGATGTGCATATGGAAAAAGTGTATCTGAGGATTTTATACGTTAGTCTGTTACATATATACATACCAGTTTCATTAGAACTTAATTTTATACCGCAAAACAAGCTATTGCTGTTTTTTTTCTGCCTTTGCTTAGTGAGTATATATTTTATTAAAGGTGGTGGTGGGGGGTTGTTGTTTTTGTTTTTTGTTTTTTTTTTACATTTTGGGGATATGACCTTGGGTGTGTTTAACAACTAAGTTCTGTCAGGTTAAGAAAAGCCTTTTATTTCAAAACACCGTGTGAAACCTCCTTAGCTACAAGGAGAAAATGTTCTATACTCCTGTATTATAAAAATAGCTCCACATCTGTGTTTTGTGAAGCATTAGCAGAGCTGAGGTTAGTCAAAATCCTGTATTCGGTATTCCCTTCAACCTTTTTGAATCAGAGAGAATGAAAGAAAGAGATACCCAGAAGGGCAAACCAGTACATCAGAAATCTGTGCTAGAAATCTGTCACTAGGACTGCAGGCTTTGCTACAAACAGCACAGCAGTCAGCAGCGTGGGCAGCCAAAAGAGCAAGCAAGGTCATTCAAGAAGCTGCCACCACAGACCTAAAAGCTGCTAAAAAAATATAGGAATCGTTGCAAGTACATTTAAATAACACTGAGGTCATATATACCGTTATGAAGCACTGTGTCTGCCACTCCATCATAGCTTGGTTTAGTCACTACCGAAGGAGTTCAAGAGATTTGTGCGTTTGCTTCTTGGCAGATGGAACAGAAGCTGCTCATTCATCTAATGTTAAAATGCTGAGTTTTATTTTATATTGTTACACAGAGTCAGGAGGCCGTGATCTCAGCCACCACAATAACAAAATAAAACAGTTATTTTTTGTGGCATCCTGATCTTGTTAATAAGAGCAGCTCCTCCTTTGAGAGTGAGGCACGTGAGAATATCATGCTTGTATTTGGGCTTGAGAGAAAAGAAACAAATGGATCCTTCAAAGAGAAGTAGAAGAATGTGGGACACTGTGACAAAGATCTTTGTTTGCCGTCCTGTACGTATACTGTAGACAAGAGCAAAGGGCATGTGTATGAGGTTTTTTCCTTCCATGGCATAAATCCAGCAGTACCAACAGAGCTGGGAACTCTCCCAGTCACAAGAGATGAATGTAAGCAATTCGGCAATGCTTTCCAAAGAACTCTATATTCCCTGCTTTGCTGAGGGAATTTGATCTTAAAATCACGTGAAACTGCATCAGCAAAGACCTCTTGCTGCTTACTGATGTTGTAGAGAAAATGACAAAGAGAGAAAATGATCCCCTAGCCATGATTTACCCAGGTTTGTTTGCACAAGTTCAGTCTCAAAAGCCACGTGACAAAGCATCGCAATCCAGACCTTTCCAGTAGAGCAGAGAAAAAGCTATAGGGCTTTTTAAGCGACATATGGTCAGGTGAGTCCTAAATTGGGACTTAGCATTACTCTTATGTAGCTACAGTCAGGTAAAGCCTATTTATGCTTTATGTCCACTGGATGTGGTTTTGCTTTTAGATGATATGTAAAAAGTTGCAGTGATGATGAGCAAATGCAATCATATCGGCACTTTCAAAAACAGGGGTATAGTGGTGAATGCTACTTTTGTCTTAGGAGAAGCAGCACTCCAGAGGTGTTTGAAATTACCTTTTTAACTCAATAGTCAGGCTGAGCTAGCCCAAGGGATGCAGTAGTGCTCTGTGGATTCAGTGGCTCACCTGTGTGGATGTGATTACATATTTGACAGCAGAGCTGTAATATACTTGTTAAAAAATTGGGGTTCATTGCATAAAAAGGCTGACATGAAAAGCTATATATAGTTAAACTTACAGAAGACAATAGTTGTGTTCATTGTTCCCTTTTGGTATAGAATCTTAAATTCTCCTCCTTACTTTTAAATGATTTTTTTGGAATTCATTCAGATAGCAGGTCCTTATCTGCCTACATAGACACAGGCTAATTGAACAAAACAATGGTTGTGGGACCACATTAACTAAATAAGAAGATACAAGTTGATGAATGAGTAATATGTCTGATTTTGACATGAATGCTACAAACATTATTTTTTCCTGACAGATGGTAACTCCGACATTCTTTAAAATAATTGGTGGTTTTTTTTTTTTTTTTAAATGTTCAGATAACTCTGGATTTGTTAGCAATAGAGAGAGGCTGATTTTCACCTCTCTGTGATCTTTAGTGGTCCTACTTAACCCCAGTGTCACACCTACAGATCACCAACCCATGACTGTGTTGATAGCAGCACATTTATGACATTATCCACATGCACTTGGTTGCCCTCACCTTCAACTCCTCGTATGCAGGAGAGTTGATGTCCAACAGATTTCACGTATGGACTGCTTTTTGAGCTCTACTTCTGGTAAACTCTGTGTAGAGATTTGAAACAATCTTACCAGATAGAGGAGAACATGAGAGAACTACGGGAAGTTTCTTTCTTTAGCACAGGGCTAATGCAGAGCAGCGAGCTCCTGTCAGGCAATGGGCAGCTGTCAGGCTAAAATGAAAAATTAGCTAAAAACAAGAAAATTTGTTTTAAAATTTAATAGTCAGAAAACACATTTCGCTAAGTTGAGACAGGCAGCAAATGTTCTCACTACGTTACTTCCCCCCCACCCCTGTTTCCCCCATTTTTATTCTGAAGTAGTTGTGCTACTGTAACTTCTGAAGGGGAAGACTGCTGTACACTTACTCAGCCCCTATTTCAAAGAGGATTACTTAACAGGAAAAGGTACCTTATCTTCTTGTGAAAGGTGCTACACTGTCACCCAAAGGAAATGAGGTTGAAACTACAGACAAATGTAATGTATAGCAGTACATTTTAGCTCAGGTTCTTGTCTGACTCCATTGGAGCGTCACTGATTTACAACTAGGGAGCATCTGGCTTAAATTTTCCAATATTACTGAAGTGATTATGACAGCTCTTAAGGAAAAAACATTAAAATGGTAAAAAATGGTGTAAAAACCCCACAGTCTGCCTGAATACCACTTTTTAATTTAAAAAGTCAACTACTTTTATCATTCAAAACCAAAGAAAAAGTATCTAAGAATTAGGCTTTAGACATAAATTGTGAGGAAATGGAGTAAAAAAAAATGCGACAGCTTGAAAAATATCCTCGTCATCATAGAACAAAGTAAATTGTGTTGTACATAAAATTTTGGGAGAAAAAAGGAACATCATGAGGAAAACAGGGAGATTGGATAAATGGAGAAAAGTTGCAAGAAAAATCATGGTTCAAAATCAATAGCTTTTAATGCTGAGACCCTTAACCATGGCATTTTCAGGGCAATCAATCTTTTCATGACCATTAATAATGAAGTACTAATTGTCTGGATTTCTTCTTAATGAAAGAGATGTGCAATAAGTAAGTCAGATCTTACCTGAAACGTTTGCCTTTTTTTTTTTTTTTTTACTTTCTCAATTGTTGATAGCACTACTCAGATGACAACTGCTGATAAACAAGCCTCTGTAAATCTGGATTAATCAAATTTTCACATGGATAGATAACTAAAGGCTTCCATACTGCGAGGCCAATCAAAAGAAGAATTTCCAAAACAGAAAACTACATTATTTTAATTTTTATAATTTCAGTGAATAAATGTAGTTATGTAGCATTTATTTTTTTATTTTAATATTGTGTTCTGGTAATAATGTCATATTTTCTCTATTTATCAAACATGCATACTTCCTTAATACATCTATTTTAATTTACTAGTATTAAATTACCTGTGTATACATCAATCAATTTACCTATTTTTACTTTGCTATTTGCTGACATTAATTCAGTTCATGAGGTACATTTCTGAAAGTCTTTGCTGAAAATGTGATGTCACAGTTTTAGTCTAGAGATGCAAAAAAGCCGGAGGGGAAGAAATTGAGTTGGAAGATAGGGTTTTCTCCCTGTTTTTTCCCCCGAACTCTGAACCTGAATAAACCCAAATCTTTTCATTCATAGTATTTTCTTTAAAAAATAATAAAATAATTCTATGTCATCCTTAAGATATTCTTTTTGCTTTGCACTTTGTATATAGTTCAAAATGCTTTCCATCTGATAAGTTATTCAGATGAGTTACTTTAGTTAGTGAATTGTGATCTTGCAACTTGCAATACCTGATTCAAATACTCCCAACCATCTGTCTGCAAAGGAGAAACAATCACTGGAATTACAGGATCAGGGATTAAAATTTTATATAGTTCAGATACATTTTCAGATATTGGCATACCAAATGGTACTGGCATAACAAATGGTTTAGCAATTCTGGAGATGCAGTGTCTTTGAGGGAGTACCTAAAAGGTCATGCTATTTTCATAAGCATTAGCAGTTGAGCTTAAATGGGGGATACCTTCTTGAATGGCACCACTAAACCAGGATACAATTTGAAGACTACCGTGTCCTGTCTTTTAGCTGAAAATATCTTCGTGTATAGTTCCATATTTGAGAAGAATATTTGCAAACTTTTTCCTTTTTCTGCCTCTGAAAAAGTGATCTGTCAACTAGCAGAAATAACATATTAGTTTCATATGAAAGCTTTGTTCAGATATTACTTTTCTATATGAGCGGATGTGTTCACTGATACGATCTAGAAGATGCTAATATGATGGTACACTTCATTGCTTACTAGAAATATGATTAAGCCTAATAACAAAGTTGTAACGGGATACAGTGCAAGATGCCAGTCTAGGGCTCCTTGAAATTTTCCTCAGTGAAGACAGCCATGGTATCAACTGACTGTGCACAACAAGCAGGCCAGCGTCAAAAGGATGGTGGTTGATGGGTAGAAGTGCAGCAGTCATCGACCTACCAATCCCGATGGAATGGGTTGTACAGCTACACAGCATCATGATCTGCTGCTTCAAGGAGCCCAGAAATATCACCTGAAAGAGATACCAACAAAAAGTGCTGTGTGAAATGATCTTAAAGTTTTCCCATTAATTCAGTATTCAGAAAGTATCAGATCGATGCCTCTTTAAGGTTGAGTGTCTTCACTGGTCCTTATAAATATATATATATATTACTCTCAGAAGCAAGGAGGTTCAGAAGCACAGGAAGGTCAAGTCCAGTGATAAAGGATTACTGGGTGGTATGATAAAGCTGTCTGAGAGCCTCTGCTTAGAGAAAACCAAGCTTACTCCAGAATGTGTCAGAAAATGAGCAAAGAATATAAAATCAACATACACACGTTACCAGAGAGGACACAGTGTTAAATTCAGGAAGAGTCATGATGGAGATCTGTGTTCTTCTTTTGACAAAAGCTCTTGTACAGATTTTGCTCAACACTACAAGAAAGGGCAAAGATAACAGTAATTTCTTTGATTTAGCACAATAACATTCCCATTTCTTCATTTCATCTTAGAAATAGATTCTTTTTTGCCATGGAGTCACTAGCAGAGCCATTATCTCCCTTCAGCAGAGATAAAAACATATAGCGAGTAAGTGCGCACAAAGTAGCGGCACACCAGTCATGGACTAAAGTGGAAGAAAATAAAAATGATGGGTTTAGAGCTTAGATAATTTGAGACTCACATAGTCTCAAATAGAACAAGCTTCAAATACAAAGATTTCCTTTTGAAAACAACTAACATATACGTGTTAGAGAACCAGTTCTGGAGAATTTCAATCTCTTAAAGAGCCAAATACTATAACTTATTCGAGCAAAGTTGTCTTTTTTTTTTTTTTTTCTTCTTAACACAGCATTAATCATGATTCAAATTAATCTATTCAATTTTCTCTATTGTCAGCTTATCTTAGAGATCAAGTTTAGTTTTCAAATTAACCATCCATTTCTGTTGCTTTAGAGCAGAGGTGAATGAATGAGAAGCAAATTATATCTTCATGGCATCTAATAAATGGAAAAAATATATATTTGCAGCTTAGCCTTGACCATTTTAATTTTTACGTCTGTAGCTGTATAGCTGGGATAAGAAGCATGGTAAGGAGGTGCTAAAATGTTGCAAAAATTCTTAGCTGAAACAATTAATTAGGAATCTGATGCTATGATTTTTCTCATTTATTTGTGCATATGTATGATATAATAGGAATAAAGCTTAGATAATAGAATAATATTAGATAATAGGAATAAATTTTAGATAATAACTAAATTTTGGATGCTTACTTGAAAGGTACCAGTTAACCTTCTGCAACACAGCATGTTGATATCCCAATCCAAGACTAGAGTACTAATTGGGAAAGCAGTTTGGCTACCGTATTTTTCACAGACATAACTTGCATGTTACTTGTCCAAAACTTCTGATTCAGCAGCCAGTAATATGCACTGAGAAGCAATATGCAAAGAAATCTCATTTGAGCCCTCTCTCTTCCAGGCACTGCCAGCCCTGTCCCCACCAGAATACTCACAGCCTCAGACTCTTCCCTCTGCCAGCATGGATTTTAACCGAGTATATGGGGTTACGGGTTATTTGGAGATGTATTCTCAAATTTCAGGAGTGAAAGGTTCAAGTTGTTTACAAGACATTACTGCAAGTGAAAATAGCAACCCTGAGTTATAGTACATACATTACAGGTAAATTTTTTTCCTAAATTTTAAAACATGTTCCTTCAGACAGGAACACCCTCAAATTTAATTGAGTTCATACAATATTTTTTCATACTATCTTACTTGATCAACACAAATAGAATAAGCCAAATTTCTGTTCAACTTTTAGGCAATGTGCAATCATTTCCATATAAGCAAAGCCAACCATACAAATGTTTTTGAGTGTATGCACAGTGTTAATCTTGAATCAAACTAGTAGGTTGTCAAAGTCAGGCTACTTCATTCTGTCTTTTACTCCTTCTATTCCACATTCAGAAACAAGATTGTCCTTCATACAAGCGGTAGAAGCACTGCTGTGCATGGGCAAGATGATTTGTGGACTTGTATCTGTGGATATTTCTCAATATTTTAAAATTAGGAATATATTTTAAGTACTGTGTTCAATTAGACTTTTGCTCTATTTGCTTTCTAGGCTGTATATACTGTAAAGGTACAGTAAACGAAGTTTAGGCAAAAAGGAAAGCAACTTTTCAGAAGAGGAAGACTTCATACTGCCCCTGGAATTTTTTTAAGAAGTGAGTTTAATTTTCTTCTTCGGTGTAATAATATACCCTAAATAACCCAATAATATAAGGTAGCCATATAAGTCATACAATTCAATCTTTAAGGCTATTCCTATTTTAAAGAGTTAAGCAACACAGACACTAAAGTCAGAACCATATATAACTTGTATGAACAGAAAGAGTTGTTTCAAAACTCATTCTAGCAGACGAAGGGAAAATAAGCCATAGATTTCTGCATCCCTCTAGCACTTTTATGAACAACCGTGGATTTAGTTTTAGCCATTCATGCAGTATTATCAGAAACATCAGTGATAAAAAAAAGACTACTTCATGTACTTACATCTAGTTGTATTAGCAACACGACTGCGAGCAGATGCGGAAGCCGGACTCTGCCTCTGGATTTTGAGCCAGAATTGCTGTGTAAGCTTTCGTGCACTAACTCTTTACCCCTTCTGTACAGAAACTGTATCAAAACTGGGCTCCGAAGGGTCAAAAAGTTCAGCCACAGTTCTAAAAGGAATCTGAATACGTGAAGCACTTCTTAACTGCTTTAGGCTTGCCTTTTGAGGATGCTTCACCAGATGCATATATTTATAGTTACCTAGTTTTACAAACTTGCTTATTCTAGTGGAACATCAGGGAAAACAACAGTTTAATTTAACATCTCTGTTTATCATAGACTTAGTTGTGTTACAAGACCTTTCCAATTTCAAACAGAGTGAAACAAATAACACATAGGTGCCAGGTTCATTAGCATTTAATGAATAACAAATTAACTTGCCTCTGCTAGTAATCTGAACTTCTCTTACTCCTGAGTTTTTCAATTATATTATCTTCTTTCATGCAAATTAAAGTACTACACAAACACAATTAGATGTGGCAGCTACAAACAACTGGAAAAGAGCTCAACAAAATAAATTACAGAACTCTTCTTCATTCAAACTGAGCATGTATCAATTCAGATAACTGGCAGGTCTCTTCAGCTTTTATCTATTGCAATCCAGACAGGAAATAATATTAAGTTCGTGTTTCTATGAAAATTAGCTATGACTTGTTCTTCCCTTCTTTCATTCTCTTTCTTTTCCCACTGCTTATGAACTCAGTTTCTTAATATTAAACTAATGTATTGTCTAGTTCCTCTGTTTTACTCACAGATCTGCTCACTAGAGTACATAAATATAGATCCCTCTACTGATCTTAATTCATTCTCTTTTTATGATGTTATTTGTCCAAAGATATTCAATAGTTTTCTTGACTTCCAGTTATGTTCGCCTTTAGCATCTTGGGCTCCTGTTTCTTTCCCTCAGCACCCTGCTACAAGGGAGCAGAAAACTACACCATAGGGAAGATTTACACTTAGATTTTTCCATTACAAAAATATTTTAAGTGTATTTTTTCTCTAACATTTTATCCTATCTGTTGGGAGTAATGGGAGTACAACACACTTGCATTATTTTGGCTGTCAGTTTTAAATGCTATTTTAATTATAAACATCTAAAAAAACCCCAAAGTTTTAAAAAGTAGCTTTCTGAAATGTTTTTTTTTCTTAAGCTAGTTGCTGTTAACTTCCTTTAATCCAAGAAGAAAAAAATGCCTTGAATCAACAATAAGCATTGCTTCGAAATAACAGGTTTTAAACACTTTAATAATACAATGCTGATTTAGATTTAATAGCATGCTTTTTAAAAAGATCAAACTCATTTAGTCAAAATTCACTACTATTTTTCAACCTTGCTAGGGGAAGCAAAGAATCTCAGTGTTCTATTTTAAATTATATTGCTTGTAGATGATGATGTTTGGCATTTTGGAAAATTAGATTAGCCAACAGCTTGAACCATTGAACACATAAAGTGGCCAGGTACTGAAATGATGTTTCTTTTTGTCTTAGTATCTCTTTGTCAAACAAGTATTCTACCTACAAAGCTAATGAAAATTTTATCAGGCAAAGTTTAATTGATAATGTTTAGCAGCTGGTACCTACACAGAACAGAGTTTATATACAACCAGAGGAGAATAGTCCAAACCAAAAGCTCAGAAACATACATCATGGACCTCCTCACCACCCATGATTTTACTCCACAGAGTTCAGCTGTTGCACCCCATGACTTGCTAATGAAGACATAGCTGATGAAACATACCACCTAAGTAGAAAATGGGAGATCTTAAAACATGTTAATGAGAACGATGTGGAAGGCTAAGCCACAGACTGTAGTATGGATGAAACAATTAGAAAACAAAATTATGCTCATGAAGTTTCTGGCATACAAAAGGATCAAAAAACTGTTCTTTGGCAGCTCTACATTGTGTTAATGCAGTATACCCCTACTTTGGGGTTAAAGATGAGAATAAGTTACTTAACAGGAGCAAACCCAAAAAACTACCCTCCAATGTGCCAGTTAGTTTAGTAAACTTTGTCTTACAGAGGTTGCAAAATACCTTTTACCTTGCAAAAATTATTTTCAGATATCATAAAAATCAGTTAGGTTGTTATCATCCTATTCTTTCAGGGAGATCGGTGATTATTTGTTTGCTCTTCTGATACTGATTTCTACGAAGAAGCTGTTGTAATTTTTAGGAGGTAAATTAGACTTCCACAGCCAAGTAGCTTTAGGAGCAAAAGTCAAGATATTTGGTATCTGGAGTTTTGCTCTTCAACAGAAAGGCAATGCTGACTCTCTCCTAACACATCAACATCGGCCGCAGATTAAATTAATGCGTCAGAGAACACTACTGGCTCCTTCTTGTGTCCTAGAAATCAAGCGAGATTAATGAATTTGTTTTGTAACCCCTGGAGTGTGTTCTAGGTAGGTAAATGACAAACACTGACAGAGCAAGGAAAGCAGGCTGATTTTACATGGAATTAATCTTTAAATGAAGGGGATATGAAAGTCTTTTCCTTTACAAGCACATATATCACCAGTGCTCACTAGTATAACCAGGGGTAACGAGGCCATAAACAAGCTTTGACTTCTTTGGAGAAGCATTCTGGAAGCATCTTGTCAGACAATCCCACAGCAGTTTGCGCTACTTCTGCCTTGTGCTTAAACACACGTTTAGGACAGTGGTACATTGGTTATCATTTCTAAGCCAGTATGGAAAGTGATTTCACAGCAGGGAGAAAACTGTAGAATCCGCAATCCAGTGCAAGTGCACAGTGAGCTGTTGGGGTTTTTCCCCCCGCTCTGTACTATCTCATTTCCTTTTATGCTCTAAGGTTGAACAGGAACAGATGTAAGATGTTGTGATCACTGCTTTTTCTGCAAGGAGAATAGTTGAATGGTTCTGTACTGCAGGCAACAGCTTCCCATGCTTATTTCTGTGATCTTATCAAGGTTGCAAACTATCTAAGCAAAAAGAAATGCATTTTGATGTCTACAGCCTTCTTTACATTTTTTTGTTTGTTTGTTTTACAGCGATTAGCAAAAGCAGCAAGTTTTTGTTTTGATTTTTAAGTGTAAATTGGAACATTGGTAGCATAGGGAACTCCATGGGCAGGCAAGTCAGCTTTGGGGCTTTTTATTATTAATAAAGAAACTTGCAAAAATTTAGAGACATAAAGGACGTAAAAAGATTGAAAGTACATTTCAAATGAGGGCAATAGCAAAAAACTCTCCAAAACTAAAAGAATAAATTAAACCAAAACATGATGCGAGTGCGTATCAGAAGGTACCTCTTAAGCTTTCCACTCCAAAAAGGGAACATACAGGGGTTGCCACAGACTCAAACAGCCCTTTCTTGGCCTCATTCAGACCAATTATACTGCTTATTGTGCTTTAGAGAGTAAGAACCAACTATGGGGAGATTCACCCATACATATTTGTTGGGAGTTACACATCTTCTAGCCCACCTTCAAAGATTGGCTAAGACTTATTTTCAGTCTGTTAATGACTCTGTTCCTGCGAACATCTACAGGCAGTATCCAGCACTTTAAAATCTGCTCATATCAGTATTAAATTTAACATGGAACACTTGTCTCATTTTATCTTGAAAAACACATTTGCCGCAACTCAAATCTAGACTTGCAAGCTCCACACTAACCGATACCAAATTATTTTTTTCACTAAACTTCAGCTACACAGATGTAAATATGAACTGCATACTTACTGACAGGCCACTGGTGGTAAATCTTTGTGTCCACTGAGGGCAATAACAAAGATTTCATTCACCATGACTCAGTGCAGAAAGCGTCAAATCCGCAAGTACGATATTAGTTTGCAGTACCTCATTTCAGAGCTGAATAGAAATAATCACAGTTAGTAAAATATGAAGTACAAGAGCCAAATACCCTTGTTTTTTTTGTATTTTTCCTGCCAGCAGTTTGTATCGTGTACACTTGATAATGGTTCTGATCAAGCTGAAGCCCATTATCCTGTTATCTACATACAGGAACCACATCTATGTGACTGTCCATTTTATTTTTAAATGTATTTGTCATTCTCAATAATCAGGACAAAATTACTGAATTGTAAAATGCTTCTAACAACATATTGCAGTTTTCAATTTAGTTGATAATGGTGATTAAGGTTTAATTTAGTACAATTTAAATTACATTCCAGATTTCCTTTCTGTAACTAAAGTCACACTATTTCTGCTCTGATTGCCCATCCGTATTTTCTACTGAAGCACTATGCTTTTAGTACATTCCTTTTCTTGTGTCACATTGATTTACAGCTTACTTTGGGAACTGCTCACACTTCAACATTTTGATTAAATTATGGGGTTGATTCAGATGTATTCTTCACCTAGAAATTCTATTGGCATCAGCGGGAATTTGCATGTGCAGGGAAAGCAAAAGTAGACCATGGTCATAAACACAAAGAAAAATATCACAGCGCTTTTACTGGACACTTACCTTATTTTCATCCACTTCCAATAGAATGAATTGATGGAAATTTTTTTTTTTTTTTTTTTTTCCACCTGTTCACTTCGGTTCTGTTAAGCGTAATCTTGCATACTTGAATAGTTTCATTAGCTGTTTTGGTGAATATCACACAAACTTATTTGTTTCGTGGGAAGTGTAAAGGATTACCTTTTCTGTTCTACTCTTTTGCACAACGTTTAGAATAATTATATATTTCATTGTACTTTTCAATTTGTGACATCTCTTGGTTCTTGCTGTGTCCTTTTGAGAAAAATGCCTTCATTTATATACATTTGACTTCGGTTTGTATGTAGGCTCCAGGTGGACATGCAGCCTTCATAACCGAGCTTTGAGTTTGATGGAACTTAGATCTTCTTCAAGATAGACTAAATGCAGTCATTCAGCGAACAATCAAGAAGAGAATTAAAGGCAAGAATAATTAAAACCATTAAAAACTCATATGAAAATAAACAGAATAATTGGCGTCTCATATGAACAGTTTGGATTTGCTTTCTCTGATATTTTTCTGATTAGAAATCTCTCCTTGTCATCTGCACTCTCTAGAGATTTTAGATTTAGGGGGGAGCAGGTAGGGATGTTTGTGCATGGAAGGGGAAGAGGCGGGACTAGAGAGGTCTCTTCATCCATCTTGTCCAGCCAGCATGGCAAATGATTCGTTACCTGACTTCAGCACAACATTTCACAGAGGTTTTGGCTGTTACTATGAAGTACCTATATGGATGGGAATGGAGAGAGAATGGTGAGTGTCAAGCTTTAATCAGGTTTCTGTCTTTGTCAGATAATAATTCATCTCAAATACACCTCAAGTTCCCCAATGACGTAAGTTCCTGTGTAAGGGCATGCTTACCAAAACATTTTCTCCTCCAAAGGTTTATATCAGTTTGGGGGATAATAGTGTGTATATATATAAGAACTACCGCATTTATGCTTCTAAAGATAGTCATACAGGAAAAGACCTAAAATAGTTTGGCATAAGAACTAATTTTTAAAAATAAATTTAAAACTATATTAACTATCACATAAAGATGAGGTACTATCCTCTAAAGAAATTTGTATTTTCCTGGTTTTGTGCATACTGAAAGCACTGTATCCAAAAGAGAGCACTGACAGTTTGTGTCCATTCTTTTGTTATTTTATATTCTAATTAAATTATTATTTACGTAAAGTGTGAGGATGCTATTCTGCGCACGGAAGAGGGTAAATGAAGGCAAGTTCTGTTTCCACAAAAGAGCTTGTATGATAGTTTATGCTGCATTCCAGTTAAATTGAATTACCTGCCCACTTTCTGATCTAGACAGGTAGTGAAAGGCATTTGCTATGCCAGCACAGAGCAGCTGTGCAGTGAATGCCACTGGCCCTTTCTGGGTATCCAAACAGCTAAAGTACATAATGCCTTCAGGTAACTAGATTGTTTCCCTAACTACTAGGGAAGAATTAAAGATTCAGTTTGCTATGAGTACCATCATTCTGATGAGCAGAATTCAACTTTGAGGCAGAAATTCCATGAACACTTACACAACTGATCAATTTTCTCCTTTTGTTTTGTTTTATTTTTCTATAAATAATTTCATAGAGTAAGATTCTAGTTTCTTTTTTCTACAAAATTCCTTTGAAACTACTTTGTAGTGTATCAGCAAAGATCTCAGAAACAGACTCAAAAGATTTTAATCAGAAAGTCTTAAGAATTATGCTCTTTCTTAGAAAACATTTCAAAGCAGGGGGGTGTCTTTTTTATTTACTCTCTTTTAATAGGGAAGCCTATTATGTCACTCTCCTTTCTTTCATCCATTTTGTTAGCTGGAGTAGTCCACTCAATGACTCAAAAAAGTATGAAGTTCGGATAGGGAAAGGTCAGACACAGAACTTCTCAGTATGACTTAGAAGTTTGAGATTTGGTTAATAAAGTAGCACAAAGTATGGCAATCCAACAGCAGTTAAATGCATCCTCCAAGTTGCTCAATGCTCACTTTCAAGACGTTTATTCTATTTCTTCTAATTGTTTCAAAATTTATTTCCTTATTCATTCCATGCTGATGAAAGGCTCTACAAAGAAACAGCAGTAAAATGCTTCTAAAACCCACACAGGGTTTTATATATAAACAGCTGGAAAATGGGCTAATTTGAGAATTGCATATGCACTCTGCAGGGACTGAAATTTTAAAGTGACAACTGATGCTATTCAGGGAAAACAGGAAAGCAGCAGTGAATAATGGAATTAGATGAGATACAGTCAAACCTCTCATTCAATTTCTATCTGTAAATCACTAAATATGTTTCTAGCAATAATAGTATAGGAAGTCATACGCGGGTTTAGCAATCCATTTATATTTAATTAAACTTATAAAGAATAAGCCTGAAGTTATAATTTTTGCCTTTTTGATTCAAGCTATGGTTCATTTATTTTAATGCCTTTGGGAGTTTTGCCAGTTAATAATTGAAGAGGTCATTTTGTTATGAATTGCTTTTTGCTTTTCCAGCCTATGTATTTATTTAGTTTATAGTGAAGGGAATTTTCAAATTTCTGAAGGGCTACCAGTAGGCACAGCCACTGCCAGCTCTGTGTTTTAGCAGACAGCAAGGCTTTGACCTCATATTCTGAAACATAAGGAGACAATTTTCAGATCGCTGGAGTCCCGTACCTGTGTGCTGATCTTTGATGTTTGCTAAAATGTGGTTCTGCAACTGATGTGTCATAACCTATCAACATCTGCAGGAAAGTTCTTGCTAGCAAGGCTCTCCCACTTTAGGAACTGCAATCACCAAGCAAAGCCCAATCATACTCTATGTTCCAATCATACTCTATGTTCCTAAAATATAATTTATTCCCCCCTCCAGGGTGTCTAAACCAATGCATTTCTAAAACAATACCTTTAATAGCAAGATATAAGTAATGTTTTCTTCATTTGTTTTCCCCCAAACTAAAACAGTGATTGATCATTAAAACACAAAATATCATAATATCATGCTATTAAAAAAAAAAAAATCACAGACATTTTTTCAAGGACAGGACAGGGGAAGGACATGAGGAAAGAAACAACCTCTATTTAAATTGACTACTCCATGTCTTCTGATAGTAGCAAATATTCTGTGAAAAATCCTACAAACGCATTCAAAACCTAGAAGATAATATGGGCCACCTCATTTCCTACATATAGAAAGAGGAACCATATCTGGAACTTTAGCAGCCAACAGAACTTCCTGTTGTGCTGCCTGTTACTATAAATTAGGGTTTATATGGCGTAGTAATGCTTCTTGTAAATACATTTCCTCAGCTATATCAGTAAAACCATAGCTATAGTTGTGTTCCAGAAAGGCCTCCGACTGTGTTAAGTGGCCATTTCTCATTTCCTTCTTTGGACATCCATGCTTCAACATCTCTGATTGTAATACACCATTAAAGAATATTGGAAAATGCGTTACAACACTTCTCATTTGCCAGTAAACCTTCCGTGTGAATAAATTGATACAATATACAAATTCTTACATTTGGAAAACTTGAGGATATATGATGTTTCACCGGATTCTACTCTGTGCTATTTAAAAGTTCTGATAACTGATGATCTTTTTTTCCCAAGGTTTCCAGTTAAATCTGATATCCTGGCTTATTATCAGAAAAGTTTTCTTTTAAGTTCACTTTTCAAAACAATTCTAGAATTTATGGACATAATGAAACACTGTAAATGTGTCATTGTAGATTAACACAGTTAAATCTGTCATTAAAATATTTTTCAAAATACAGACTGTAATCAAAATAATATTTGATACATTTAAATACTAAAAAAATATTGGAACTGTCAAACATATATTTTCCTTTCACCAAAACTTTATTCAGGAATGCTAAATATAAAAAAGAAAATCCACCAGCAAAGTGTGTATTACAGAATGATCACTGGTGGCTACCTACACTTCATCTTCCCTTTATGACACATCTATCATACTATTCATTAAAAAAAAAAAAATTTTCCCCACTTTTTATCAAGCGTAATGGCTTTGGATTGTTTTTCAGTCTCCAACAGACACTGAGATCTGCCAAACCTGAACTTTTGATTCAGATGAAACATTTTTACCAATGCCAATAACATTTGAAACATAGCCATCATCAGTTGTGTCATATGGTATAAACACGAGGAACATGAAAAAGCTTAGGGAACCTGACAAGAAAGAATTGCAAGTCAGGAAAATAATTACACAAGCCATTGTGTATGGATTTCTTATACAAAGAGATGAGATGCTCCATGCTCAGTAACGGGCATATACATAATTGCCTGCAGATACGCTGATACCCCTTGTGAGCAATGCCTTGAATAGGAATGACGCCATCAGGAGAATCTCAGGCCAATAAACAAACCAGAACTCTGATGGCCAGAGCTGAGGAGATCCAGGAGATCTGATGCCTTGCTCATATGTGCGTGTGCAAATGAATAACATGTGGAGCCAACCCAAACATTACAAGTAGCTTTAAATCCTTTTAACATACCTGGGTCCGGTACTTGTGTAATCACAGCGTTAACTTAAATGCTTTCTATACAATCTAGTGGCGTGTATAAACATGGACAGCACGATGCCGACTTGTAATGTGCTTTATCGCTTCAAATATTACAGGCCAATTAAAATGCACTTCTTATTCCAGCTTTGCAACCCATGATGTTTGACTTTTTTAGAGGTGACACTTTGGGACTTATCTAACGTACTGTTGGAACAGTCACAGACAATCTAACTTACTTGGAATATATTAGTTTGTGCTGCTGCTACAAAGGATCCAAATTAAATTCCCCACAGGGATTTTTAACTGCAATACTAAGACGTACAAAGTAAATTTTTTTTTTTTTTTCCTAACAACAGGGACTACAACAATGACTGTTGAATTTTGTTTTGATAATGACAGATGTTTCAAAGACAAAATCGGAATTCATGAGATTCATGAGATTTTGGGTGCCATTATCCCAATGTCACATACTTACATATTTTCAAACTTGAGAGAAATAAAACTGTTTCCTTCATTGTAAGATACTTCTTTTCTTATTTTAGATAAGTTTTCTATGTTGCATCAGATTGTGTCTTTTGTTGCATTAGTTGCTCTAATTCAGAGCCTTTTACTTGAACCATTGTAAAATCTTTAACATCTTGCCGTGATATATTATCCTTATACATAGAGAAGCAGATGAACATAAGATCAAAAGGAAAGAATTTGTACAAATTTCTGGCTAGGTACAATTTTTTCTTGCTCTGTCACTATTTTATGTCTGGTTATAGAAATGTGGTTGAATAAAATGACAAAGCATTCTGTTTTGGTACAATGATGGATAAAAGCACTTCATTTTTTTTGACTTAGAAGTGTAATTTCCTTTTTCAAAAAAGTGGAACACCTACGTGGTGTAGGAAGACAGATGACAAAGTTGTTAAAAGAGGAATATTGAATAAAATAATCAAATAAATTATTAAATAAATTTAGATTCCAATTATATTTAGAAATGTAACAATGGAGATCTAGGTACCAAGGTTTTTTATTTCTTTTTTATAATTGAATTCTTTTAAAAATTTATCCTTTACCTAGTACCCCTCCTTGCCCATTTCCATTTCTTTTACTAGAACTAAAATAATCTAGTTTACAAGGATTTTAACAAACTCCATTCATGTAATAGATTTCAAAAGTTACTGAAATCAGCAGCCTGTCTGAATGCTCCCAAAAGTATTTGCAAATTCATAAACCAAATGCTGCAATTTCCACGTGGTTTTAAATTACAATATATTCTTTGATTTCTACAGAATTTAATTTACCAAATCCCACCCAAACTATGACATCTATATCTTTGGAACGCAGCACACTTCTAACTCCTATGTGCCAAGAAAAAACCTGTGTCCAAGTTGTGTCAGGGGCACAGATGTCACTCATTAGATGTGTTGCACTCAAAAATAAAAGTGAGAATGCTTACTCTTACTTGCATATAGCAGATATACAGCAACAAGAAGTTAATACTTCTCAAGACC
Source organism: Aramus guarauna (assembly GCA_013400195.1). Taxonomy (NCBI): domain Eukaryota; kingdom Metazoa; phylum Chordata; class Aves; order Gruiformes; family Aramidae; genus Aramus; species Aramus guarauna. The sequence continues at coordinate 1,817,035 of VXBL01008546.1, read as the reverse complement.
CTTAGATTTGTTTTTAATACCGAATTCATACTACCTCTCTGCTCTTTTAAATCTCTATATGAATAATGCTATATATTCTGCTTACCTCCTGAAAGGCTATCAGCAAAATATTTTTAAAAGCAATTGCAGATTGCTATCCATGTCCTCAAGTGATATTTTCACTACACAGTAGCTACTGTATCCAATACAGAGAGTAGGAAAACAGATCACAGACTAACGGCAGCCATTTGAGTAGTCCTCTGAATTATTAATAGATTAGACCTATGGAAGCCATTTGGAACGACTCATTAAGCCGATTAACTCCCTATTTCATGAGCAAACATTGAGTCTTGTAACAGAATGAAAGGTAGGAACGAGTAGATAAATAACGATTATTAGAATAGCAGATTTTTTTGGGGGGGACCAGTTGCCAAGCTAGGGAGAAAGTGTTGCTTGAAAGTCTCAGGAAGGACTTTCAAAAATTGGTGTGACAGAAAATTAGCATGAACTAGTAAAAAAAGTCAATAATCCGATGACATAAAAAGTGTACATGACAACTTAGTAAATAAGGAACGCTATCTAATTTGTACAGGCCCTAAAATACACCAGCCATAAATTAAAGCTAGAGGTATATCCTGAGCCCTGCTCAGGATTTAATACCGGTGCTCAGGCACAGTGGATTAAAGTGTAGCCCCTGGTGAATAAACCTGCTGCATGCAAACTGGGAGAATTACTGTTACTAGGGGATGCCTCACTTTGCGTTTTATGATTTGTGTTTGCCTGTGTAGTTTCAGCATTGTCTTACCATAGCGTTTACTGCATTTTTAATTGATTAAAGAAATAAACTTCACACACAAAAAATCAGAATATATCCTTGCACATTTAATGAGATTTTCTAAACTACTTTCATCTCTTTTATCAATTTAAATGTGAACTGGCTGAAGAGGAATTAGCCATTTTATGGTGTACTGGAATTAAATTAATGATGATTATTTGGTGGTGTAAAACGAATGCATTTTAATCAACTATTATTAGTGCATCTATTTACGTGCAATTATTTTCCTCAAGTATTAAATGCAGAATAAAGATGTAGCAGATGAAAATTTTGCAAATAGCAATAGTCTCTGACAGAATATATTTTCTTCTAATTTTGGAAAACTTCATTACTATAGAATCTAATTTGTTTTATACAAAAGATGATTATAGGAGAATCTAGAAAGAGTATAAAACTGTCAGAGAATCACAATGTTTTGCAGCCCCATTCATACAGCAGCTTTTCACAGAATAACAGGAATTCACATTACACATTCTTCACACAGTCCATGAAAGACCCTTAAAATCCTTCTGAAACCTGCAACAGCGTACTGGGAGCACTATAAAATGTCTTGTAGATACCAAAAACCAGTGAGACTCTAATTACTTGAAACCAACACAAAAACAGTCTCATATCAATGATGCTGATATATAGACCATAAGTCATGATCTCACATAGTAGGAGGAACTATTCCTAAGATTTTAGAAGACTTATGGAGATTTTAATAATTAGCTATTCAATTATTGTAAAATGAGTCAATAAAGATAGCATCTATAACTTTGGTGTGTATACGTATGTAATTTGTTATACACTCCTAATATGCCAGTATAAATATTTACTGTTTATTAGCCCTTTAAGCCTTGCAAGTTAATATAGCCTAAATTATAAAGAACTATACATTTTTTCTAATATCTGTTTGATCATACAAACAGCCTAGAGACCACCAAATGAAAGTAAGATCCCATTTGTTCATAAGGTAGGCTTTTAAAGGATAAGCTATTAAAAAAAAAAAGAAATCAATAAATACCTTTGTAATTTTTTTCCTGGATACAATGTAATCTATAACAGAATCTATGAAATTAAGTTATAACGGTTTTAATAGAATCCATAAAATGAATCCAGAATCCATAGCAGATGTGATCACTCCTTCAGAATGCAAAAATACTGACTTTTAAAAATAAATAAATATTTTAGACCAGAAAAAAAAAAAAAGCACTAAAAAAAGCTCATTAAAAGAGGCTATTCTGAGAAAATCACAGGCTTGAATCAATCAATCAGTTCACATGTAGTACTGGTCAGTGCCATAAATTGGGCTCTGAAAAAAAATAAAAGTGAAAAAGAACAGTAAAAAGCCAACAGCACTGAGCATCTCTACCAAAAAGTTATTGTACAACTGTTTGTTAGAATTCCTGTTACCTTTACAACTTGAGGTACATACCTCCAGTGCAAGTGTGCTTCAAATTCAGGAGACCGATGCAGACCTGGGTATGTACATTGCCCAAATACAGTTATTTAAAGCTGTGTAGGATACTTGCACTCATTGTTTTTCCTCTCATCCCCAGATCAACCAGCCTGGCAAATCTGCTAGGGCAGGTCTGCTCCCAGATTTCCTTGCAGCGTTCCCAAGGAGGGAGACTCACCCAGGCTATGCCCCGAAATGCAGTCAGGACATTACCAGGACGCACTCTAGATCTAGAGACTGCTAGAAACGTCCACCCACTGCTGGCAGCTTGGTTATCTACGTACCTCGTTGTAGTTGGTCATATTAATGTCCTACACAGTCAATGAAGAAAGGTAACTCTTACGTTTGCTTCTCTATTATTTATACAGCAAGTCTAAGGCTAATTTAGGCTAATGCATGTGTTTTCCAAACACAGGCTTATTTAACAGAGAATTTTTGTAATTTTTATATTATTTCAATGTTCCATTCAAGTGCTAACCCCCCCCCGCCCCCCAACTAGTATTTATACTAATATGTATATTTAATTCTAGGAAGAAAGTTAAGAACTCCACTGGACTTCAAATAAGCCTGGGAAGTCTTTTATATTGCTACTACCTTGGCAATTTTTTCAGATAAAAACCTCAGTTCTCTTAGCTACTAAGTTATAAAACCGATTTTCAAAGACAGGGGCATGTTTCTCCTTAAAATAAATCCCCAATTCTATACTATCTAGATAAATAAAAAGCTGCACCTGTTTTCAGTAGGGATTAATACAAAGAAAGTTTGTGTCTTGCAGAAGACCAAACTCTGCGATCATAATGGGTCCCCTCCAGCCGTATTTATGAATGAATCTCTGAATTATTACCTTTATTGTCCCTGATGAGTGCTACTTTGCATTTCAGTTTCTGTTATTTATAGCACAATGCCTCGAGGAGTAAGTAAAAACAACATATGGAGGATGTACCAACTCGTGCATAATACTTCAGCTTGGCTTGTGCTTCTTTGGGGATTTAGATACTAATACAGAATTACTTCATTATTGGTCTGGAACCCTCTAAAGGCAATTCCCACTTTTCAGACCATATGATCTTTATTTGATAAGGACAAAGAAAAAGAATGGAGCACAAACTGAAATCATCCTTAAGTTGGTTAAGAAGCTACACAGCATTAAATGTATTTTACTGATATATTTATGAAGACTTTGCTGTAATCTTGACTAGTACACAGACTGTGAACTTGACATCGTTTTGGGACCAGGCTGCATTCCCTGTTCAGTTGTTTTTCACTGGTCTGATGGCACAAAGCAGACAAAAAGCCAATTTTTTTCAGGGCTGGAGAAAAGCTCAGAACAGCAACAGAATGACTATTGGTTCTCCTTCAGAAAAAAGGCCTGGGGGAAAAAGATCATGGCATGGCTATTCCTGCTCTTTCATGATTTCTCTCGTATCACTAAACACACATAAATGCAAAGTTTTGCGTAAAACTGATGTATCAAAGGTGCAGGCAACGTTTTGCACTTGCATCCTGCGCATGGAGGCTGCCTCATTTAGGACGGAAAGGTAAGGGGTGCGCATGAAACAGGAGAGGTGCATCTGAATGAGGGGGCCTGCTGAAACTCAGGGGAAGTTCAGCCCTGCACCCTCCAGGTGATAAAGGCAACGTGCCTCTCCTACTTGGGAAGTCCTGTGGCCAGCACGGGATTAGGTCCTCTGCTTTGCTGTAGACACTGAGGCAGGACACCAAGGCGAGTTATTGCTGGTGGCTCCTGAGAAACACCACCAGTAAGGTTATACACTGTTTAAGTCAGGAATCTCTTCTCTCATTCCCAATAAAAGTTAATACAGTTGAAGGCACGAAGCTTTTTTCTGTCAAGGAGAATATACTTTATTGTACATTCATTTAACAGTCAACAGGGTTCGCCAAAATTTTTTAGCATCAAATTTGTTTGAATTAAAACATGGCCTTTTCTGAAAAGCCATTTGAGAAATGTATTAATTTCTCTTACTACAGTAATAAAAATATCTGCATGTAGTCTTCATTTGTAAACAAAAAGTTTCAAACCCCACATTTAATTTCTACTATTTTTCAAATAGAAAATGGATGCAACTTTGAAACCTTTTTTCCTAATTTTAAACAGATTAAGGCTCATATTATCTAATATTGTGATATTTTCCCCTCTCTGTCTTCCTGAAAAAGCATGGTGTAACGAAGATTGGATGCTATCTCTGTTGAAGACTAATCTTTCTTCTAGGGTACCATAACTTCACTGTGGCTTATTTACTGAATGAAAGATGCACTCAGAAACTGTACAAATGCAATGTATTTAACTTCTTGCTTTTTCCCTCCTTTTTTCTCTTCCCCCCTCCCCCCAACTTGATCACAGGCAACTGTTCAACATATTTTTGAACTACCACCATTTTTACTGACATCAGTGAAGCCTTTATTCATTCTTAGCAATCACATTTTACTATTTGTCAACCATTGTACTCGCTTTAAGAGGGGAACTTTTATTTGTTCACTTAAGAAGAAACTCTGATGGATAAATATTGAGGTTAATGTGCTGCTGTTTAAGTACAGCTGTGCTAACAAAGGGTTTGTTCTTACTTAGAGAATGCCCTGGTTCTGAAAAAATGCATATTTGCATGTTTGTCCTTATGCTTCGCCATATGTCATTGCCTGCGATGTTGTTGGGTAATACAGCTGTCATATTAGTTGATATGGTTGCTACTTTAATAGATTGAACAAAGATAATCTGATCGCCTTAAATTAAACGTGGGCATTTTTGCAATATGGTATTTTACAGGGCTATACACTGATTGCAAATATAGTCACTGTGATAAAATAAACTAAAAATCCTAGAGAGACTATTTATATAAACACCATTTAATATTGTCTCTGACAAATGAAGTGGAACAGGTAAGGCAACTTTAGAATCAGATTTCAGTATCTGGGGAAAACTTCTTTGTAATTTGTTATATGGCTGTAAAAACAATGAATAATGCATTTTATTACTTGATAACTCCATTTCTTGAAATTCTAACTTTATTTTTATGATGAATAGATCTGAAAATTAAATGTACACCAAAACATATGGAGTATGAAAACACAAGCTTTGTTTAAGAAATACAAAAATGCTTTCCTCACTATATGAAAAAACAAATTAGCAGTTAAGTAGCAATTATTTGTTTTCCTAATTTTATTTATTAAATTGTGGAATTCATTGCCACAAGTTGTTTGGGATGCAAGAGTGTAAATGAAAGAAAATCCATCAGGGGCTATTAACTAGTGCAAGAAGTCCCAGATGAGAGGATATATCAGCTAAGCTATTGTTCTGATACTTGCTCTGACATTGTTTTCCCTCCCCAAGTATCACTTATGGTCTAGTGTTGAAGAAGGTGTAACTTATGATTAAGAGCCTCATGTTCTCCAGTACCTCCATTTCCATGTTCTTAATACTAATTGGTTAAAAAAAAAAAAGAGATACGAACTGAAGGAGACAACTTTTATCTTTCAAACACAAAGGCAGCAAAAGGAAATACTTAGTGTCTGTAAGTTTTCCTCTTTGTGGCAAAAATGCTTTGATAAAAGCTATCACTAGAGCATCTTTTTAAGCATAAAGATCATCCTGTACTTTAAATTATCAAATGCTCTAGCTGCTCTCTTGAGATCTCTTGTGACCCTACACACACACGATGCTCTGAGTATTGTGCCAGGAGATTCCCTCTGGAGCATGTAAAGACAAAAGGAAGGGTTAGGAGTCATAGTCATGACTCTGTAGGTCATTAAGGGATGGAAAGTTTGGAGGTGATAGAGAGGCAAAATAATTAGTTTACACAATTCATTGTCCAAATAACGTGTCAAGTGAAAGGAGCTTTCAAATCTCTCTTTCCTCATCGACTTTGATTCCTTTATACTTTAGTAGTTCATAGAAAGACTTACAAGGAGAACTGTATACCTATTGACAGCTGAGATTTGAATTATTAAGGTGAACTGAAATGAAATGCCCTTGTTTCCTGCACCAGTGAACATCTCAAATGTGGCATCTCTTTTATTAGTGATGAAACTACTATTTTATTCTCTCCATTCCACAGTTTTCTGAATGTTCAAGATAGCAATTTCAATGGCAGCCAAGGACATTGAATACATTGTATTTCAGAGACAAAACTTCCGTTGTGATTGCTCAGTGGTATTTCTGCCACAATACATCCTAAAATTAATAAAATGCCTATTATAATACTGATGTATGGTGCTGCATATTTATTAATCTCATCTGCAATAGTGGAATATAAGATGACAGGATAAAATAAAAAGTCTTAGGATACTCATTAATCTAACAAACAAAATTAATTAGAAACTATGAAAATAGCAATATAGGAAATAGAATTCTAATCGTATTGTCTCCCTTAAAGAAAAAAAAAATAAAAAAATCAGTCCTAAGAAGATATTTGCTTTGCTATGAAATCACCACAAACGTTGCTATTTTATCTGCAGTTTGTTACGAGTGTCTTGATATGAATCTATTCTGTTGCATCAACAGAACTTCCAATTTTTTTTCTTCACTAGTAGGTGTTTTTTCTATACCTGTACTATCCTGCAGAAAACTAACATTTAGGTATTCACTTTATCTTGCCAAAGTCAGAGGTATCAGAACAGATGAACAATACAATTTTCAAGGGATTATTTAACATGGGGGGAAAAAAAGCCATGAAGACTATGTAATTAAAAAAACATATTTGGGAACTGTATAAGGCAGTGATGAAGACAGCAAATTCTATCCAGTCTACTGTATAGTTTAGCATGCTACACTGTAATTGTAAGGGTATCACCAGTCCGTGTTCAGAAAATTTTTCTACATCATTCTAGTCTGTAAAACTGACTTTGATTTTATCAGTTCCAAGTGACTGAAACTATCTTCTGACCTCTTGAAAGTACCTCTTCTATATCCTTCTGATTATATATGCAAAATATATGTTCAATAATTACTAATTTTAGGGGAGAAAAAGGATAATCCATCCAAGAATTCCAAATGCACTGCTTTAGTGCTGAGCAGCATCCCAATGTATTTTTAAATTATAATTCCGAGTACAGCATTTTATATGCTCAATATTCGTGCAATTTGTACTACTGACAAGTCTATGTTCTATGTTACACAGAAATACTTTTTTTTTTGATCCTATGTCCAAAGGATAAATTGCAGAGTCCTGTCTGAAACAAATCTATCATCCACATTTGACTTTATCACCTGTTAATCCAGCGGCCCCAGAATTTATTGTAACATGCCAGATCTCTGAGCAACTTCAAACAGTGCCCGTTTTCTAAAATCAGCAAATCTGAGATGTATTTTACTTTTTCCTTTCACAGTACTCTAACATTCTCTGCTCTCCCCCCAAACACAAAAAGAATTAAAAAAAAATAAAACAGAACTTATAGCTGTCAAGAGTTAGGAGAAAGGATTCAGTCTTGTATTAGTGACAGATTTGCCAGAAACAAATATTTAAGTAATTTAAAATTCCTTTGCTCGGGAACACAGACAATTTGACAACCTCTGAAAAAGTTGCTGGTTTTCCCTAGTGGTCTGGAATTCGCTTTTAGGTTTTTAAATCTTTTCTTTGGGGATTTTCAAAATCTTACATTCATGAAAATAAGAGTGGGTAAAAGACATTTATAAATAAGTATGATGTACTTGTTACTTTACAAAATGTATTCCTCCATTTTGCCTTTTTTTTTTTTTTTTTTTAAACTTACCATCTCTTATCAAAAAGTAAATGTATAACCAACATGGTCAAGTACAGAAACAACAACTAGAATCAATTTTCCGCAAGTTAGCAATTTCATTCTTCATATTTCAGCTCAACATCAGTTAAATGAAACATTATAACAAGCCAAATACTGTAATCAAAGAAAATACCTTTTTGCATTTTTATCATTTCTGTACTTTATGAAAAGTACTTGTGATCCTCTCAGAGTCCCAAAGGGGATTTCTAACTGACACAGCTTTGAAGAGCGATCAGGTATTGCTCTTTAAAAGGAGGCTTTAACAGGCAGGGCAGACTGCCAGTTTTCCTGGCAATCCCGAGCAGACAATGTTCCATTCCCCCAGCTTAAATTCATACCGAACTTAAATAAAAGCCTGGGTTGTGCAGCTTCAGGGACTGCATCATGTTTGAAAATGGCAAGCAGTCACTCACTCCAGTGAGACTGGATCAAAGAAAACAGGATAAAAGATACAGCCAGTTACACCATTGCTCTTTCTTTCTAAGCTGTTCAATAAATCAGCAGCTCGGTATGTGTGATGTTTCAAGAACCTCCATTTCAAACTATTTGTAAGGATTCATCCCCATTTAGTCCATATCTTGCAAGCCATTGAAGCAGTTGCTCCTGAAAACATGACCCACCATGGCAGTAAAACCCCAGTGATACTACACGTAAGGACTCAGCCAAAATAAAGCAGGTGTTTACAGGAAATGAATTTATGTATAACAGCTTGATAAACATAGCTGTTTTCATTTATTGGTAATAAATTTTGATTTCAGTCTAAGTAATAAGCATCCTAAATTCGTCCAAGCAGAAATTAAGACAAACGATACATTGGTCCTTTCAGATCTAGTCAAAACCGAGTACTCCAGGCTTTACTTGCAACTGCTAAATTGCACAAAGGAGGCTCTGTTTGCCGTGCAGCCAGCACCTCCAACGTCGCATCAGCCGTTTTTTTCCAAGAGCTCAGCTTCCCTAATACTGTTTGAAATTCTAGTCCACATGTTTTTTTGAGGGTGTATTTTACACATCTAATATAACATTAAGAATTTTTCTCTTGGGACCCTTGGTTTTTAATGTCAGAGCGCACCTTGGCTGACTGTTAACTGAAGATTCCACCAGCATCACCATAAGAAGCAATAAAAGGATGAACTTAAGCACCTCACCCAAGAAAACAGAGTCCAAATACAATTATAAAGAAAGAAAAGGGATTGTTAACAAGGAGGAGTTAGAAAGCCTCATCGACTCCAATTGTATTTTCTAGGTCCTTGATATTTCCCTACTATTTTGACATCCATTCAACAGCCTGGTTTCAAAACCTTCCTTGATTGAGTTTTCCATTTAGCACAACAGCACATAAGACCATGACCTGAGCAGGCAGATAACTTTTCAAAATATTTGTTTTGCACCTAACTCTCAGAAACTGTTCTTGCAACTTTTTATTTTTTGAGAAGTGTTTGTTTAATTTAAAACATTTCTTCCCTCCAAATTCTTGCAGGAACATTAGGTGAAAATGGGACTATTACCTTTCATCATTACATTCAACAAGAGTTCTAGCTGCAATAGAAACATTTTATGTCCTTTGACTTTCTCATAAAATAGTATTTCTAGAGCTTGTGTACACGGTACAGTTGCTTTTTCCATTCACTTTCTGAGATCATCTACATGATTATAGTTTCTAAATACTTAGCATGCTGAAAAGATACAACAAGATGTTGCTGTACCTAGAAAAGAGATCATTTATTCACGGCAAAACTCAATTCATGCCTGTCTTTTGTTAACTGCTTCTAGCAACTCCTTACTGCTATTGAGCCATCGCACAGAATCTTATATTTCAACAGACGAGAAAATTGTAATTTTTAATTATAATCATTGTTTGCCTGCATCTTTTTGGACAGTGCCATGCAAGACTGATGAAGTTCTTCCTCATCCCAAAATAGTACTTTACAACAGGATATAGCAGTTTAAGAAAAGCTGACTAGAAAGAGAAGCTTACCAAAAGCAAGAATTTTTCTGTTTCATTATGACTGTGTCTCACTTTATGATTCATTACTGGTGCTTATTTCTAGCCTCTCTGCGTAGTGAAACCCAAACATGTTTCAAAGGGGGGGTGGGGGGAAGTCAGTAGTATTGTATGAATACAACCAAATACTACAAAATCAGCATACGGTAATTGCTTAGATGCTTAATTCCCTGATGTGTGGACAAAGACTTGGTTTTGGTCCTTGAAGATGAGCGTGCTCTGTGCATTATTTTAGGGGATGATGATTCTCATACGATTAGTGTTGACATTTACTTGAACATTGGATGGAGGCTGTGACCTGCCTTGTGAATTGGGAACCCCGCAGAGGTCATCCTACAGAGTCCTCACCAGCAGAGTAGGGAAATCTGTGTGTCCGTATATTTTATCATTGATGACAGTCTACTATTTTTCAAAACGCTAACTTTTCAAACTACACTAGTCAGCTTATTGTCCTTACACCATCATATCTACAGCAACATCACTACATAAAATACATGTGACATTTGGCTTTGCTTTCTGTTGGATGAACTCTGCTAGATATGTGCACTCAAATAAATTTGTTTTACTTGAGGCACCTTTTCAGCATTTGAGGTCTGAAGAGAAAATGAATGCAATATTATCTTTCCTCTGGAAAAACAATTCATCAGCAAATACAGAGGTCCGTAAAACGAGCAGAAAATTTAATACTTATTCCAATCTGAATGTCCTCTTGACCTAAAGCACATAATAGCACAGTAAACATTCTGTTCTGTCTCTCCTCATTGAAACATTACTGAGCTCGTTTAATTGGAGCAGGAAGGAGGGTTTTTTTCCTCTGAAAACCTTCAGCCTTGCCGCACATGTTAATCTGCCTTCATTCCAATTTTCTGACAGCAAGAGTCACTGGATTTATTTCACTGAATTACAGTAGTGCGCTAGTGAATTATACTAGCATTTTAAACCGATCGTATTTTCTAGGCAGATAATAGCACAATCATTAGATAAGCTCAACTCCTCATTTATCAACACCTTATTCAGGCAACTCTGAAAAGAAAAAGGTATCTTAAGATCCAAGGAATATTAAAATACTTATATTTATAGGGAAAATAAATTCCTGTCATATCCTTTACAGGAATATGATAATAGTTTTGTTTCAGATCTCTATCTAATAAAAAGCTTTAGGAAATTCTGAAACTTTCAAAGCTTAGTTGGCTTCAGATTCTTAGAACAGGAAGAGTTATCAAAATACCAGTGTTTAAAATCTTCTGCTCCATCTCGTATAAGAGAAAAACAAGAGGGACAACCTTGCCACATGTGGACATGATGTCTAAAGGTCTGCACACTGTAACTCGACTGGACGGGCTGCGATTGCATGCTGCTAGGCAATAGAAATTTCAGAAATACAACAGAATTCGTGATAGGTTGGTGGGCTGGAAGCAGGAGAGAATACTTAATTACTTCCCAGAGTAATAAAATAGGAGAATAATAAAATAGATCATGTAACTTCTCACCCTGCCTCCTCCATCATTGTTGCCACAATTGTTACCACATTTGCTAACTGCTGCTTCAAACAAATGATAGGTTTGCACTTCAGCTCACATCAGCTTCTCTCTCTGCTGATGAAGAAGATATGTTTTTTGAAACATTATCTAAAGTTTCACCACCTTGATTATTAATGAAAACACACGGCAAAATGCAGAAAAGTACTGAAAATACGCCAATCCCAAGCAAACACAAGTAAAATATTTTTAATGTCCTGAGAAGACACAGGCTGAGACTGAGCATATGTTACTTTTCTTTACCTTCTCCAGTGCCAGATTGCCACTGCTGTCACTAAGACCTCACCTCCTCCTCCATTCCCTCTTGAGGACTCCAGCGAAAGCTACAGCCACACAGAGTGATCAGGACATAGTGACACTCAGAAGGTGGTTCTGATCGCGCTCTGATCTCATCAACAGACAAACCAAGTGTAATCAAGCATTCCAGCTGGTTTTTGATTTTAGAGAAAGTTTGTCTCAGCGTCAGGAGTTTCTAGAGAAACTTGTATCCATGCGACATGTTCAAGGATTTCAATCTTACAACGCAAGGTTAAACTCATGAATGAAAAAGTTATGCTAATAAAATATTGGAGTCCAGAACTCAGGCTCCCAATAACTTTGACATTTCATACTCTGCTGAATTTAGTACACTTTACAAGACTACTTATTTCACTGAATCAAGCAAGCCAGATTCATTAGCCAGCTGGTTAACATGGCTCTTACACTTCTGTGAGAGCAATTGCAAGGAGAAGAACAAGACATACTTGTTTGATTTAAAACTTTTTCATACAACTTTCAGAAAACAACCATCACAATATTATTTCATGTGGGAAGCAGTGCAAGAGAGTGAAGGAAGAACTTTGCACAAAGTAGAAATGACACTATTCTTTCTTAAAAATGAAGAGCCCATAATAAATTTGTAAACAAAATATTTGAGACCATTCATCTGTAAACAATAATTTTATCACATACAGCTCTGTAACAGCTGTAAATATTCCAAGTAAACCACAACAAAGAAAGTAACAACTTTTAAGTCATTCCAAGTTGTCAGTGCTCTAAAAATCTAAATAGAACACTTTAATACTGACGTGGAAAATAGCCATTTATAAATCAATATCCAAGGTAGCCAGATTTATCAGACACGTACCCTTCATCCCAATTAACCATAGGGATGAATACTTTACTTGAGCATTTCCCAGTCTTGATAGAGGCTGAACGTGAACTAAAAATGAAGGTGTGAATTCAGAGCCGAGAGTCACCGTCGGACTGACCGGATCGCGGTGAGGCAGAACGCAGAACCGAGTGCAACGCGCAAGATGCAACAGGTAGCCCACACCACTGAACAACGGCAAGGGTTGCAAGAACTGCATCAATGACTTGCCAGGTTTGCTGAGAGGGTGTGAGCACTTCGTGGCTCCGGGGAAACTTGCGGAGAGTACTTGGAATAGGTAAGCCACAGCCAAAGCTAGCGGCTGTAGGCATTTCAGCAGAAAAGGAACTTAGGGCTCCCTGGATGAGATTCATCTTTTCTGTTCTATTCTATGTAAAGATCTGCAGCTCAGATAATTTTTTGGGATACCTTTGTAGTTGGTGGAAAGAATTAGGAGTCAGCATAGGTGTCTAAAGCTAAGAGCAAAACCAAAAAAATCTGTTCTTTTAGTTTCTGTGTTTCACCCTGTGCAGAGGTAGATCAAACATTTCAAAACAAACATCCTTTTTATGTTTACTGCTAGTGATTTTGAAAAACTGTGATAGGCGTGGGTGGAAGCATTCACCATAACAAGCTGCAAAAATAAGTACCATCTTCCCAAGACCTTCTCCCTAGCAGCATTCTGAAAGGATGCTTAAAAACATGCATTTTGGGATCAGTTCCAGATCCTGGAGGAAATTGAAATTTCAATTCCAGTCCATCTTCCTCTATTCCCAGTTAAATCTCTAAGTAATTGCTCTTGTGTTAAATGAAAGTGGAAATAAGTTTCATACACTAGAAAAAGGGTAATCATTTACTTATCTAATTTAAGAAAATTGTGAAACGTAACAAGAAATGGAAAAGGTTTTCAAGTCTTTGCATTTTAATGCCAGTTAGTGATTATTTAGCTCACTGGATGTTAAGTAGTAGAAAATCAAATGTTTTGTTTTTCACACAGCAATTCATACTGATGACAGTTCTTCAATGGGACATTTCTCTCCAGACATCAGGAATTAGGAGTTTCATGGGATTTTTTAAACATTTATTCTTCTAATACTACACAGAGAAAAAGGTGAAAGATAGAGGCAAATTCATTAAATACTTCCAAATCAATCCTGAAAAAATGTAATTTTCTTTGTCACTTATTATCTATCAATCAATCTGAGCATCTTTTTTCATTTTCTAGCTGTCACATCAAACTCCATCCAACTAAAATAAACCTTTGGAATTGAATGTTCATATACAGTATGGTATTTTCTGTTATCTACACATCATTTGGCTATCTGACTATAGTTCCCTTTTTTTTTCTTTTGACTGATCTTTCATTCCCTTCTGACGTGTGAGTTATAACCCACAGCCATCTTTCTTTACTAGCTGTAGATTTTAATGCAGAATACCAATAAACATGATTGCAAAAATAAGAGATGAGAAGTGCATGCTATATTTGCACCTACTTGTTTTTATTTCGCTGGATAACCTCCCTTGTGTCATAGTCATCCAAAGACATGAAGCTCAAAACAAGAGTTTAAAAGCATCAGTCTTTTGTTGACTGAATGTCCTCTGTGCCAGCACAGGCCCTCATCTCAGTCAAGCCTCACGGCAGCACCTTGTAGGCATTTTGCATGTGTAGCACATTTATGAAAAAAAGCAAGAATAAACAAACTAAGAAGGAAAACCCGCTTGGAGCACTAATTAGAACAAGAACTCTCTGTTCAGTTCTCTCCTTTCCCAAAAACGTAATCTGCCCCTCTGTACCTCAGGTCTGACTTCATAAAATAGAGTAACAGGATTTCCATCTCCTGTATCACCTCGGACCGTATACCTGGAAGAAATTCAGATTCATTCAGTGATGGGCATTGGGAGTGTGTAAACATCCTGGGCAGAAAAAATGAAAAAGGTGCAAAACTGTTCTTCCTTAAGAGACATGACTACAACAGCGGTCTCCAGCAAGAGCCCATCTGCTCCTCTACTCTGTTTCCAGCACCGTTAGAGGGTACACAGGGTAAAGAAAAACCAGGGCAAACATATATGGCTGCTTCCCTTTGATATACAACTAGCCTCCAACTACTTGCGGCTCAGAGAGTTTCATTTTAATTATTCATTTTAATTTTTAATTTAATGTTTAATTGTTAATTAATCCTTTTAATTGTTAATTCTTTGACAAGTACCACTTAGTCTGTTAATTCTTGTTTATAATTCATCTAGAATAAATAATCCTTACTCCTACTTGTCAGCAATATTTAGTAGCAGATTCTTTACAAGGCCAAATACCTGAGCATTTTTAAATGTTTCCAAAACATTTTAAATGGTTTTGTAAGCAAAATATTAAGTTGATTGATAAGTGGAATGTCTCCTATCAAAGTTCTGATCTAATTAATTTGATTTGGAATTTATTTTGAAGCTCTAGATACCAACTATCACCTTTAAAAAAATACCCCACAAACATAAGAAAACCCCACAAAAACCCAAGAGACCAGGAATTTTGGTTTAAACTGATTAGAAGTTGTCCCAGTATCCATTTGTGTGTGCTTTACCATAACTCGGTAAAAAACATTTGTAACTCAGGCTTAGCGGCATTGGAATGAACCTTAACCACTAGATTGGTTAATAAGATGAAGAAAACTGTTTTGGATAAAATAAGCAATTTTCAGCTTCAGAATTTTATGGACTTCAATATTGTTCAGTGTTAGAAATATAACTAGTATTTGGGAGGTTAACTGTAACTACTAACTCATAAGCAGCATGAGAGCTTATACCCAGCTGGTGGTCTATTAATTGCGTAGGATTTTTAATGCTTTTGGCTCACAAATGTTTCAAGTCAAGCAAAACTTTCATTTTTCCATCCTATGTGCTTTCTCTTTCCATTCACTAAGACCTCTACTCAGCTTATACTCTAAATGACTTCTCTACTGTAGCTCAATGTTATCCCACAGTTCCGTTTCACTCCAGAGCCAGGTAAATTTCTACCACAACAGCCATTATAAATTTATATTTTCCAATTTAAAAAAATCAAATATGTTTGTAAAGAATTTTGGGGTTGCATTCAGAACAGGAAAGTAACTTCTTCATTCTGCAAACAAAGTCTTGGAGCCTCACTTCTGACAATTAGATATTTTGGTCTTAATTCCACTAGTATATTTGGTTTGCCTCTATCGTTTAGCTATACAATCAAATCTGAGCCTTAAACAGATCATCTAATTCTAGCATAGAAGTAAGCGTAAGACATTCAATTTCATTTGTTCTGGCCATACAGAGCAGCAAGCCCCCAAATTTACTGCAGATTGAATAACATAATAACCAAAAATGAATATATTCTAAAAACGAGAAAAAAAATATAAAGACTAAGATATTTTTCTAATGTCTTTCATTCTAAATGAAGTAGGGCTTTTCCCCCACCATAAACCATGTATCCTGACTACGTCGTGCAATTTTCTTTTGTCATTGCCTAAATAACATCTACCAAAGAACCACTAAAGAGAAGTAATAAATTTGCAATCATTCCTAACAATAAAACCATTCATTACTAAAAATTCTTGTGATGCTCCTCAGCTATTTTTTACTCTATTTTTCTGTGTTTCTAGGAAAATGTTGTTCATGAGCCTAGCTTTTGGAAAAGAGTGTCAGGGCTAGGATGGCAGCGAGAAGTTTGCAGTTCAAGCTTCCAAAGAGGCAACAAATGCTCTGCAGTGTACAAGCATTCTGCCTGGATTGAGATGATGAGTCCTTTCTTTTTACATCTAGGTATATATAAAAAATGTATTTTAAAATACATATACATATATAGAGAGTGAGTCCATTTCAAATCTGGTATCTCTGTGTGGGGTTCACTGGGTGTTTGGGAGAACTGATCTTTAACTCAAGCGACACCCAGCAGAGCAGCCTCCTGACACCTGCCTATTGACCAGGACATGCTGGGATCATGCTCACATCATGCTCACATACCCCAGGGATGCTTGGGGTCCAGGGTGATCAAGAATATGCAAATGACTAGAATAAAGCATTTAGAAAGGCATAGAAATAAAGTCACTGTAAGTGTACTAGAATTTTTATAGATTAGGATACGATATGTACGCAAAGGTTAAACAAAGAAACAAAACCCTAAAATCAAAACCCATTTATAGACTCATTTTCTTTGATCAGGAATCTTCCCAAGACTGTTACACCACAGAAGCAGCACAGGAGCCAAATCCATAAGAGAAATCATTAGCTGCCTAGGCCATCCTCATTTTATTTATGTAAGTGTTTTTCAGCTACTGAAAAAAAACAACCCCAAACTAGAGCACCCTTCATATGTAGAACAGGAATGTGTCTGTGTTGTTTCTTTTTTTTTTAATATTAACATAAAATATTTCATACAAAGCTGCACACTAGCTAGATTATGAGCCATTTCTTGTCACCCTAAATATAGTTTTCAGCCAAGTGCACAGAGATGGGTTTTGTGAAGTTGTAGGACTGCTATTCGGCAAAACAGTTCACGCCTGTCTGCCACCTGGAATGAAGACATTCAATAAATGCTTGCAGCATGTTTATAACTGGCTCTTTTTATTACTAGCTATTTTGCAAATATGTTATTGGCAGCTCCTTGTAGATGAAGCTGCTTAACTATGATCCAAGGTAAATGGAAATCATTCAGACCTAAGGGGAAAATGTGTAAGTGTTCTCAGGAGAGGAAAAATAACTCGACTTGAAGTAGTGTCTACAGACTAATCGGCTTGCTCTCTCCAAACAGATTTTTTTCCCTAGGGCTTTACTCTTACCATTTAATCCATTCCTGTTAGAAGAACCTTTGAGAAGTAAAGGTCATTCGGTCCACTCCCATCCAACCCTTGCATGAAGGGATGTTGCTACTTATTGATATTTGAAGTCTAGATCGTTTGTCCTTGTTGTCTGGTCTAGTACTATAACAATATTTTGTTAAGACAGCAGCCTTCCACAACACAGTCGTAGCTTTCGGTTGTTGCCCAGCTGTATCTGCTGTGAATTGGTGACCTAAAAGTAAAATGCTCCAAAGCCATTTCCAATTGCATGAGCTTTCCAGCCTTCCAGAACTGTTAGTGCTCACCTTTAGAGACGGCAGATTAGGCTCAGCTTTAGTGCCTTACCATCTGGCACTGCATTACATAATAAGTAATCTTTCAATTTTACTTCCATTGAAATAAAACAGAAAATAAAATTCACCACAAACGTCATGCTTTACACATATCATCCAAACTATCTGATTGAAAAAAATAAATGTATTGCCTATGTTGCATGAAAAATCTACTCTCTGAAAAAGTACTTATGTTCCCCGACATTTTACTGGTAAAAGTCACTGAAGTTAAAGATGTACGTTTAACCAAAATGTAAAAAGACTATAATTATTGCTATAGAAAATAATAATTCCTTTAGAAATTATTACTTTCTGAAGTAGTATTATTATCTAAAATCTTATTTGTTGGTCACTAGCCTATATAAAACTCACTGTTCACTTTAATTAGTGTTATTATTAGACCTATATATAAAAATATTATGAGGTGAATTATTTTAAATCATGACTTGTTCAATAAATTTACAGTACCTCACCAGAGTGTATAAAACTTATTTTATTTACAGCCTTCCTTTTAAAGTAGTATATTTTTCTGTTGTTGATAAGTAACTTTAATTATTACATCAACTGTACTGTTGATCAAAGTAGCTAGAATAGAAAATACCACAAAAATATTCTAGAGTGATATGGTTAAATCACACCAGTTCACAATTGTCCAACACCAGGCATGAACTTTGTTTTATTACTTCTTGCTTTTAGAATAACTGGAAAAAATTTCTGTAATTGCAACATGTATGGAGCAGTAATGACATTCCAGAGCCAAAAATGCTGATTCAATTTTTTTAAAAATAATTTTTAAGAGTACGTGCGTATCAGAAATGTGATTTTCCTCCAGAGATTAATTTTCAGAGTAGTAGAGAGGGAGAAAGAATTGGCTGATAGCAAGCACTTTATCTCCCCAAGTCTAAAAAAAATCTTTGAAGATCTTCTGCACGTACAGTTTTACATGAGAGGGTCTTTGTTCACCCTATCTCCATGAGAAGCCCGGGATATACAGTAATTCTGGATGCAGAAGAGATAGATGCTGTAGGGCTATTTATCCAAACTGATTTATTTCATACAATGGTCAAACCCGATGCAAGCAAAACAGGAAAAAATTAAATAATGAAAGACTTCATTGTTTCCTGCATAGAAGTAAGATTTTTCCAGGCATATGTAGCATCCAGCAAGGGCCAGAGCAAAAAGTCTGCTTTTCTGTCACACATAGGCAGTTAGTTACTACTGGATGAAAGGCAGACCTTAGCTTTAATATATTGCAGCAGACAGAAATGTCGTTTTGCAGCAGCAAAGCAGGGTCACGTTCACAAAGGTACACGCAGATCCGTGTGACACACCAGAACAGAGAGAGAGATGAGGACCGCAGGACCCCGATAAATGGCACTGGAGCTCTGCGTTCTCTGATAGCAAGCTGAAAAAAGTATGATGTATGGAAGCGGAACACAAAAGTGTCATTGAAGCATTTAACTTAAACTGCTAACTTCTGAAAAAATGGTAAGCTGTCACATCTTCAGGGGGATTTATTTACTGAGTAAATATTTTTTCCTAAAAAAAAAAATCCACACAAAGCCCAAAAACATGAACGAAGACTAAGTTCCAAACTGTCAAGCTCCTCTGCTTCTTCGGATATCCAATGTATTGCAAAGATACTTCGGCTAAATTTAAATAGGGTGGGGTGGGGTGGTTTGAAGTAATTTACTCATGACAACATGGAGCTCAAGGTGAGATGAAACACAGCAAAGAATCAGGTAATAACCATGAGTAACAAGAGTCACAAAGCAAGGTACGTACTAATAACCTCCCTACCTTTTTTTTCTGCCTAGGTATAAGTTTACGCTTATCCAACGCTTATCATATTTATCTGCATCAGTCTAAGGCAAATACACTTCCTTTTGCAATTCCGTTTGGTCGCAACATCAGGAAATCTGCTAACTTTGGGCTTATCACATGGATTTCAGTGGGTGAATTATTACTTTCAGGAAGTTTTGAGAAATGAAACGTGTCTGTTCCAATTCAATCTGCAGCCATCATCATCTTTAATTCAGAAGTGTTAATTTCTTCTTCATAAATTCCTCTCATGTCATGGCAACATCCTTTTCATGCTTATAAGTCCACTTCCCTTTTAAGTATTTTCTTTTAAAGAGGGTTAAAGCCTCAATAAGATCACAAAATATTGAAGGAAAGCAAGTGTCTTGACAGTAATATTCTGGATTGCAAATAGAAATGAATTTAATTCTGGTCTAAGAAACAGCGCTTTCCCTTGCATGTTAATCTAAAATATTTTTCACCTTTGAAGCAGCTTTTCTAAACCAGATTAATGGTCCTTTAACAGATTTTGGAAGTAGAGTAATACTGCATAAACAAACAAAACATTTTCTGTAAGTCAGTCTCCTAAGACCACATTCATCAAAGGCTGAAGTGTTATGGACAGTTTCTCAGGGCAAAGAGCATCAGGGTGAATTGTAACCGACCTCCTTGTGCGACAAGTGGTTGGGGTTTTTTTGTAGCAGTCTTCAGAGGCCACTTCC
Organism: Aramus guarauna; assembly: GCA_013400195.1. Classification (NCBI taxonomy): domain Eukaryota; kingdom Metazoa; phylum Chordata; class Aves; order Gruiformes; family Aramidae; genus Aramus; species Aramus guarauna. The sequence continues at coordinate 1,796,707 of VXBL01008546.1, read as the reverse complement.
ATTTATCAAAAACGAAGCAGTTAGAGAGACTAAAATAGCATACTTAATGCACCCCATCATACATTGTCCTTAATATATCTGATGCAAGGAGGCATACAATTTTTTGACGATATTAAACTTTTACCTGTTAAAGGAGGAAAAAACCTGAAACACTACACCTTTTACAAGCAAAAGTAAAAAAAAAGAGTTTGTAATGAATTTCTTGACACAATTCCTTCCTAAGAGTCTCCTCTAATCCATTACTCTGCATCAGTCTAAGCTCTGTCCTCTCCTTTAATCTTTTTCCTGATAAAAAGCACCTATCGTAAGAAAACATTTGGAACATGAACTTATGTTCAAAATATATTTAAAGCTTTAATACAGAGCAACACGTTCAGATTGTAAATAATGCTGAGATTATGTGATATTATATAATCACAGTTTATTATATAATTACGCTTTAACTTTGCCTATACTCTTTGCGGTGTCATGTACAACTCGCTTAAGAGAAAACATGTCACAGGCATTTTCCAAACTACTTTTCTATCCCTTAGTCTTTACCACTGTTTTATCACTTAACAGTGGTTTTATTCATCTCAAATAAAGTGGATTTAGACCTGAGTTTTCAAAAGAATTCTATCTTATATGTGACATGAAAATATATTGCTTTTTGAACAGCTGAAAGCTATCACTCCTTCAGAATCAATAGACTTAACCACAATATGGTGCTTTTCACAACATGCCTGTAGGAAGTTCCGTTACTGCTTTCGAGAAAGTCAGATGTGCGTAGAAATTGCCCAACACACGATCAAAGCTTCCCTACACAGTTATTTTCACAACAGCCTGTAGTTCAATACAAATTCCCAATATCCCAGCTCCAAGACGACATCTTCTAAAGTAATTTCTTTTAATCACAGCGGTAACAGTAGTTCTTGGAAATTAACCACTTGGTGGGACCTCAGAGTAATCTCATGCATCCAACCTTTTCATCACTTTTGCACTGGATAATCATTCTTGCAGTAAGTTAATTGGCCAATTACGCATAACAACATGGTACCTTAAGAATAAAACATTTATTCCTGTTTTTGATATTGTTGTCATCTGATATTTGTTAGCAATTTACACGAGTTTCTGTGAGTTTGTGACATTCCATAATATATTTTGTGTTTATTATTAATAGTTTGACAGACAATACTATGAATCACAAGACTAGGAAGAACCTGAAGAAGTTCTGTCTCCCAGCACCAGGGGAAATGCTTCTCTGGCAAATATTCTACTCAGTCCAGCCACTGTTTGGGGGCCTGTATTGAGAAAGGCTTCACACATCTCTGAACAGTTTGTCTACTATCCATGCCCTTATGACTTTTTTCCTAATTCTAAATTGAAATTTTCTTACTCCATGGCCACAGGACAGACACTGCACCTTTCTTTTTTTACAACAGCCTGTTACATGCTTGAGACCGCTACATACTTCTTGATGTTTTATTTACATTAAACAGTGCAAACTATTCCTCTTAATAAGATTGTCTAGATATCAGTCATTCCCATTTCTTTGCTATGGAGTAATTGCTAACTGCCATGCCCTAGCTGAAACCTGTGCCATAATAGAGAGGTTTGTGTTGGGGGTATTGCATTTCACCATGGTTTGATATTTATCCATACTGGGAGCCAGATAAAAAGCTCTCTGGCAAAGGCTCAGTGCACAGCATCGGAAAATCTCACGCTGACCAAAGGAGACCATTAGCCTCATTGGGTTGTAGCGTGCACAACCCAAATAAACCTAATCAGAACGTTCCTGTAACAACTGACGTTCTAGTCAAGCAGGGACAAGCTGCTTTCTGCAGTCATGTAGTATTTTGTAAAACTGATGCTTCCATACTGACAATACATTGCCATGAAGTTCAACTTTATCACTCCGAGTGAAGAAAATCTTACTGTCCTCCCAGTTCTCACACTAAGGCAGACTTCATACTGTTACAACAAAACGGACAATAGGAAACTATGAACAGGTCTGAACTGGCAATGGCATTCAAACTGGCCCATAATTTTTTACTTTTGATGGAAACATAAGAAATATTTGTACAAAAAGTCAGGCTTCCAAAACTCAGAGCAGAAGTAATAATAGCTTATAACAGGACAACTCAGTAAGTAGCACAAACATGCATATTCAGATGAAGACTTAACAGGTCACCTCCCATTCTCACATAATACCAAACCAAAAAGTTTATAACATGATGATTTAACAGGGGACACGCTTCCTGATTTTTTCAGAGCCTACATGAATTATGAAGCATTAAATGTCTATGCCCAGTTTTATCATCTGGAAAACAATGTAAGAAAGGAAAAGGATTTGTCTAAAAAGATACCGCTATGCTTACTGCATGAATACTCCGTAAGTCTTAGCTGCTGGTGTTGCATTATCTGCTGAAAAAAGGACATGGTTTTTAATAGACCTGTCAAGGTTTTATATTCCAGTTGAAAAGCTGAGCTCTCTTTTAAAAGAATTTGCCAAACTTCCCAGTGAATTTGAGTCAACAGTTTTATAAAAGGCATCTGAACCCTGAAAAGCAAATTTGTTTGGATGTACTCAACTTAATAGAGCCTCAAGTGACCCATTAAATTTTGTTCATTAGACTCACTGACATAATTTCAAACACTTCATCCAGATAAATTTTTTGTCAAGCACAATTTGTTTTGTAACCCATGTGAAAAGTCCAGTCAGCAGAAGCTCAAATAGGATTTAATAGAATGAGCAAAATACATTAATGATAGCTAGCAATAAAACCAATAAAACCTTTGGCAAATATATTTCTTAACCTAAGAAATAGGTTACAGGTATTGTTTCAGGTGGTTGGTTTTTTCCCCTCAATAAACCAGAAAGACACACATAGAGAAAGGCTAGCGGTTAATGCACTCACATAATATTAAAGCGATCTAGTTAGAGGCCTGTTTTCCTGTTCCTCCTAAGGAGCATGATCTTTGTAAACTTAGCTCATGGTTTCTCAGCAGCCTAGACAGAATTTAATTTTTCTTTTGCCAGGATTTTGTCCGTGCTTTGAAGAGGGTAAAAATTAAATTTAGCAGAAATAGCAGAGCTGATCCTAAAGGATAATGGAATACCTGGATCAGTAGGATGCTAGGAGAAAGCAAGGGTTGAGAAGGGTCAGGGGGATTTCAAAATACTTTCAGTAGAAAAAAGGATTTCCTCCTCTTGCGCATCCACCCGTCCTGCAGGAACATCTTTGCTCTGCTTTCTGTGTTCTCTCTGCTAGTCCCATGCAGTCAGTGGGTGACTCTCCAGTTCCAGCAACCTTACAGGAAACTTTACCACCGTACCGCGATGGCCTTACTGTCTCATCCCATGGGGGCTTTAAACACATTTTATGAACGTATCAAAAGGCTGAATCCTGTAGATGCATATTTGCTGAGCTACTCACTATATTTTGGGTGTGCAACTTTAATCCTGTCTTTTCAGCTCCAGGTTGTGCTGTACCTCTAAAACACCTAACAGAAAAGGGATAGGGCACATTTTGTCCTGGTTTGGGTATTGGTAGGGAAGGTGTCTCCCCCACATATTGGCTCTCTGAAGAGACAAAGCAATTATTAATATCTTCTGACAGATAGCTCCAGAAGTATGGAAATGAAACTGTCACTGTCACTCTGCTGCTACTAAATACAAATACAAATCTGGTCTATCAATGATTTTCATAGAATCCTAGAGTACCAGGTTGGAAGTGACCTCAAGGATCATCTGGTCCAAAGGTCTGTCTAAACAAAAGTGCTATCTAGACAAGATGGCCCAGCACCCTGTGCAGCTGAATCTTATAAGTATTCAGTGTTGGGGAATCCACTGCTTCCCTGGGGAGATTATTCCGATGACTGATTGTTCTCATTGTGAAAGATTTTCCTCTCATATCCAATTGGAGTGTCCCCAGGAATAACTTGCGCCCATTACCCCTCATCTTTTCCACATGACTCCTTGTAAAAAGGGAGTCTCCATCTTCTTTGTAGCCACCTGTTAAGTACTAGAACATGGTCATGAGGTCTCCACTAAGCCTTTCCTCATATGGCAGGCTTCCCAGTCCTTTGATCATCTTGTCATAAGCCAGTAGTACACCAAACAACAGAGTGATAACCTGAACCCAATGCCTAGAGACGACAAACCACGTGTAAACACTGATAACCGGTATATACAGCAAATGAGATATTACACAACACAACACTAAGAACAGATAAAACAACACTGCAACCGGTGGACCAGTGATGATTAAACTAATAAACTAAATGCTTATAACAAATTTGTTTCAACACGCTCTGGTCACATCTGTTATCTCAACCCTTCATGCCCCACGTTGGGCACCAAAAAGGACTGTCATAACTTAACCCCAGTGGGTAACTAAGCACCATGCAGCTGCTTTCTCCCCGCTCCCTGCCAAGGCAACGTGTGTGTGTGTGTGCGTGTGTTATCCTATTAAACTGCCTTTATCTCAACAGCATTGGTAGATAAGTGAAGAGCAGCTGATGTCATCTACCTGCACTTGTGCAAAGCATTTGACACTGTCCCACAACATCATTATCTCTACATTAGAGAGACATAGATTTGACAGATGGACCACTTGGTGGATAAGGAATTGGCTGGATGGTCACACTCAAGGAATTGTGGTCAACAACTTGATGTCCAAGTGGAGACCAGTGACAAGCAGCATTCCTTGGGAGCTTGTTTGGGACCAGCACTGTTTAACATCTTCGTCAGTGATACAAGCAGTGAGATTGTTCCTCAGCTCACGCATTATACAACAACAAGGAATGAAACATTTTTTTCTTTGTCTGCTGTCAGTAATAAACAGTGAGAGAAGCAGGGACAGAAGCCAGGGGCAGAGTGGAAGTGTTGCTTTCCTGGACATGGACAGAACTCCTGAGTGAAACACAGAATGCTGTACTGTTATTTTAGAAGCTTTCTTATCTCTTGTCTTCTGTCATTGTAGCAAAAGCACTGACAGCTTTAACAATTTTGGACAAATCTTATGTTTTCCTACATGCTCCTCTTCCCATGTGGTCTCTGAAGAATCGTTATGCAAAATTCTGGGAAACTCTTAATAAAACTCTTAAATCATAGAAGTATTTGTGAAGACCACTTCACTAAACAGCTTGGACCTTGAGTGTCTCCACAGAATGTATGACTGAAGGAGTCTGCCTGAAATTGGTTCAGTATCCAGTATCTTAATAAAATGCCAGCTTTTAGCAGAAGGTCTGACAGCACTATAATGAGTTGCTCTGTACATTGTATTCTTGCCAAGATGCTATAAAACCTGCCTTAATTACTGAGACAGACCACCCTTCTTTCCTCCTCTCCTGAAATTCCATGCTGGACCTCAAAAATACTACCCACAGCAGGATTGCCAGCAGAATGAATACATTTCTGTAAAGAATTTCCATTTAGAGAAATATGGGTCTCCATGATAAAAGTTTCAACCTTCTATATATTACACATTTCTTATTTTAAACATTTGATATTCAAATATTTATCTTCAATCTACAACTGTACTTGCAGTGTATATTACGTAAAAAATTACATAATGAATGCATTTCATCTCAATGCAACAACAGTGTTCGAGAGAGATAAAGGAAATATCTGAGATGTGCACATTCATATCAAATTGGGCCATAAAATTTCCATATCTTACGTATATTTTATTGCCAGTGACAAGACTAAAAAAAAAAATAAAAAATATCCAAGTGGATGAATACCTGTGAATTTTCCCTATCAAAAACTACTTCAAAAACTGAATGTAGTTTTTGGGAAAGGCTAAGACTAAAGGCTAAGCGGGGCTAAAGACACTTCCAGAGGAAATGTTGAGCTCCTTAGTCCTTAAGACTAGTCTGAATTAAAGAAACATGGTCATAAGAGACTTTTTAGTCTGATTTTGAAGCTTTCAAATTCTGTAGGCTTCACATAAATATACACAAGACACAGCTTAGCCCACTGTTGAGATGTCGAAAAAGTTTGCATGTCTTGAGTCATGATGATACATACAATTTTGTCTACGTGGTCACTTTAAATAAAATTACTTTTATTTGTATGCTCTCATTCACAGATTCGTATTTCAAGCCTGGCAAGAAAATTAACTGTTTTCTGTGAGTCTTTGTATTAGTCCTCCAGGGTCTAGCTAGTCTGGAATTCTTTAGCAATTTGGTGTCTAGAGATTAATTAGGAAGAGAAAACACTTCTTCCATAATGAATCAAAACCAAAACCACAAACATAAAACCCTCCTCCTAAAAAAAAATAAATTGGAAACAGTAATGTTTTCTACATAGTCAGCCAGTTGGAATCAGTGGAACCCATTCCTCTCCGCTTGCTACCTGTCTGCACAATCCCATGGAGGCATACAACAGAGTTGGCTGTCTTAGAAATAAGCACTTGTGCATTTGACCCTCAATATTCCCCTTTTATTGATCTGCTGTCAAATTGCAGACCGTGAACTAATTGCAAATGCTTCAGTATAGTAACTCTTTTGAGAAGAATGGGCAGTACAAGTTATTTATGTATTCCATATTGTGCTGGTTTTGGCTGGGATAGAGTTAATTTTCTTCATAGTAGCTGGGGTACAAGGCTGTGTTTGGGATTTGTGCTGAAAGCAGTGTTGACAACACAGGGATGGTTTTGTTCCTGCTGAGCAGTGCTTGCACAGAGCCGAGGCCTTTTCTGCTCCTCACCCCACCAGCGACTGGGCTGGGGGTGCACAAGGAGCTGGAAGAGGACACAGCCGGGACCCCCAGCTGACCAAAGGGATATTCCATACCATGTCATGCTCAGCATATAGGGCTGGGGGAAGAAAATGGAAGGGTGGCTGAACACCTGCCTGCCCATGGTAAGTGGGGAATCAATTCCTTGTTCTGCTTTGCTTACATACATGGCTTTTGCTTTACCCATTAAACTGTCTTTATCTCAACCCGTGAGTTTTCTCACTTTTACTCTTCGATTCTCTCCCCCATCCCACTGCGGGGCGAGTGAGCGAGCAGCTGTGTAGGGCTTGGTTGCCAGCTGGACTGGAGTTAAACTGTGACATACATCAAGACAAGAAATTGGTACTGTCTTGGATTTCCCCCGCCCCGAGTAGAAACATAAAAAAAGTCTTAAAAGAAGGCAAACTCTAAGATTGTGATGTCCAACAAAAATCTGTGTAACTAGGCAATATGAAACAAAAGACTATTGATAATTGTGTTACAATACACTCTTAAATACATAGTCCATTCGGATGGTTACACGTCTTGAATTAAATAAACATTTAGAAAACATTTCTCAGCCTCACTATTAACATCTTAATAGCAATTACAATACACTCTATAGAGAAGATGATTTGGTTTAGAATAGGAAAAAAATTAAATTGACAAAATAGAGTTGGAAAAGTAAGAATATAATTTCTTGTTTTATGTCTCCATCTCCAAAAGGATACAGAGGGATTAAAAGGGAAAATACTTAGAAAAGGGAAATGAAAAAGTGAAGTATTTGTTTGGTGGGTAGATATAGCACATGTCAGGACAACAAATTACACCATTGTATGCAGAGAAGGTCACTTGAGTGTTCTTTGTATTCTTTTTTTGTGAGAAAAGTTAAAGTAAAAATAAAATGCAGTTATCTATAAAAATATAATTTATAAATTCTAAGTATGCTATACAATTCCTGGAGTTTAAGGGATAGTGAGAAGGGCCAAGCATACCATCGCTTTAAAAATTGCCATTCTTTTACACTTACATACAGCATTGTGTGTTTAAAGTATCCAAAGATACTCTAGGTTAGATGTAAAATTATGAGGAATTTAAGTTGTCATGCTTCATGAGCATAAGGCTTGTAGTAATTGCTGTGGTTAGAAAGTAGAGCCAGGAGACAGTAATTTGACTTAATCCATTACAAAGTTTTATACTTTTTCTCTCCAATGTATCTGACACTGAACAAACCACAAGAGTAGGTAGACCAGTAGTCTGCTGTAATGTAGAGCTTATATTCCTACAGAAAAGGAGTGTGAAATGATCCTGATATTTAACTTGTTCTTAATCAACTGCTCATTCTTGCAAAACACCGTAATACTATTCTTTCGGTTTAATGTTGCATATATATAGAAAATTGTATTTGTGGATATATAGACATCCTAAAATGACCACAAAAAAAGTAACATCTGCAATCTGGTACAAGTCCATCATAAGCACATCAGAAAGGAATAATGATACAGAACCTGGGAACTAACTGAAGACCTACAAATCTTTGGGACAATTGGGGCTACTCAAAGATTTTGAAATTTTCAAAAATATTGCACATCATTTTTTTTCCCCCCTCCCACTTCTAGACCAAACCATTCCCAGGGGTTGATGCAGATACACGAATGGTTGTCCTTAACTGAAAAAAATAGTTCGGGTGAGTTATTTACTGACCAAAAAAATGCATACTGTTCTTAATACCTTACTACCTGCGTTAAGGTAGAGCTACTGTGTCATGAAGACATGAATAAATCATATTTAAACCACAGCTATTTAAACTATACTGTACAATAACACAAAGTAGGAATTATAAGAAATAAATTTGGTAACTTCTAAGTTGTCCCTTCTCTCCAGTTCACCTCTCGTGAGCTTCTTGTATACAGGGTTTTTTTCATAGAAATCTGTACAAAGTCATTTTTTCCATTCATCTCCATAGTAGGTCTTCACAGCATTGCTATAACACAGCTTGTAATTCTACTGAAATCTTGGGGTAAAATTCTGGTTCTTGAAGTCCATAAACATTTTGACAAACAGTTTAGCATGGTCAAGATTTCATCTCAGATGACAATTCTTGAATGAGCCTTTGCTTACTCAATCCATAATTTTAATAGTTTCTACTTCTCCAAAGTCCTCCAATTTTCAGCTAACATTTTCAGAATCATTTCACTTTAATGCACACAACCTTTATTAGACAAGAGCTACAAAAATATCCTTAGAGAGGCCATCCTAAATAAGACTCAAAGGGAACAGAAATGTATGACATTTTTTATTATTTCACAAAGTATGCAGCAGGAAAATGAAACTTAAGCCTTGAAGATAAAGAAACTATCTTTTAAATCTCCTCCATTGAATATTTTTTTTCTGGAAGAACAAAATAAATAGTCTAACCTAACAAAAAATTACACCATCTCTAACTGAACAAATCCCCGTGTTAGACACACACAAATCTCTACATTTAATCCGTCATTACAGAGTAGTCTGAGCCCCTGACTCACTCTCCTGATAAGATCCTTTACAATTCATGATACCACATGCAAAGACAAGTTAATGAGGTCTCGTAATTGCCTCACAACAATGTATGCTCCAGCAGATTATATTCATTAGCAATCCTATGTATAGCCTCATAAATCTATTGTAAGAGAGTATGACATTTCTTTCCTTGAGTAGCGTCTGTTCTAAGCCCATTTGTTGACTTTCCTTTACTCTAAGCCTGAAGTCCACACTGACTGACATGGCTATTTTTGAGAACTGACCTAGCACGGATGCTTTCGGACCCGGTGCTCTCCCGGTGTGGATTCCCACCAGGGAGTAAAGGCAGCTGCTCAACAGCACAGATCAGGGTTGTCATTGGAAATGCCAAAGATCAAAACACCCGCGTGTAATACTCGGTGCTGTGACAAATGTTTCAGCAAATTCTCACGTTTTTAAGCCAATGAACCAAGCTGTAGCCAACACTCATTTCATAAGGAAATAATAATAATAATAATAAAAATCTTTCCATGCCTTTTCACATATTACTTTATCAGAAACTGTTCTGATGCAGAAGCCTTCTGTGGCAAGAGTTATCATCAAGTAACATTTTACACGCAAAGTACAAAATCACAAGGAATGGGAATAAAAAAATACTAATAAATCTTCAACTATGGTGACATGGAAGTCAGTCTATAATTACTTCCGCCACTCACAAAACATTTTAAATATGCTTACACAGGGTAAGGCCCATCAATTATTTAGAGTAAGAAAAACAAACCAAATTATCTTTCCAAATTGAGCATTATTTAGAGCTGTAATGAATTTGTGAATTATGTACTCATTCAAAACATCAGGTGACTTGACATAATTTTTACTTTAACCATTGAATTCTCACCTCTACTATAATACCAGACCTGAGCACTGAACAACAAGACAGAGAAATTAAGACAAAAATTCAATAGTACAATATTTTAAATATTTAAGAATCATTTGAATAAGTACTATTCATCTTAATAGCACAATTTATAAACGCCCACCAGGAATAGAGAGTTTCTCATGATAAATGCTTCTATTAGAATTCAGGAATAAATTAATTTTTAACAAGGCAACGATCTTGTTAGCATTAAAAGGTGACTTCCCTTTCTTTCTACATTGAAAAAACTGGCCAAATTTTAACCAAGTGTTTAACCTCTAGTTGTTAGGTACAAAGAATTATTATTTTTCATACATTCTAAAGCTCCTCTCCGCAGCATAGGTGACACACTATGATGAAGAAAATGTATCATTTAATGGTGCAAGGAGGGTTCAATTCACTGTAATGGGTTACCTTAGAGATTTATTTCAGCTGAGGAGCAAATCTTAGGTTTTGTATTGAGTTCAAAATACAGTTACTTTTAAAAGCATTTTCATAAATGGACGTTAGCATTTTACAATTTTAAAAATATTTTAAATCATTTGCATTTTAAATGTTTCCTAAATATATTGATATACACATGAGAATATAATTAAGGATTATGTACTTATATTGAGTTCATAACATTGCATGACAATAAGATGAGAATGTTTTATCTCAGTTTTGTACTCTACCTTTTCTAAATAGTAACAATAAACCCCCCCCAAATCCATGAATTAACAAAAATCTCAATCAATTAATGAATCTTGTTGGGAACAGAGTGGAAATTCTCTCACTACAAAAAGATTTCTGCTAGGTATTGGGAAATTATGATATTTTTTTTTCTTTTAAGCATGCAGCAACAACCAGAGGAATCTTACTGCAAATAAGTCAGAAATCACGCAATAATTTTGCTGATTTTTAAGAACATGTGTATCAAGGAAAATATGGTTATATATTTCAAAAACATTTATTCCCCATGCATAAATTTGTGAACATTTGTTGTTCATAAGTTGATAAAAGTACAATCAAATAAAGTAAAATAATCCAGAAAGGAAAATATTTTAGAAACATGTACTAATTTTTATCTCCTATTACTTGAGAAAAAGGCAGGTACGTAGGGAGAAGAACTTTAAAGCATTTTCATGAGACCCTTATTTAGAACACAGTAAAATATCAACGGGATAATTTGGGGATGCCAAATTCTTGCAGGTATACAGGTATTAATTTTATTGGCTGTATATATAAACAGCTCAAGAACAGTTTAAACATTATGCCTTTTAAAAAATATATACATATACACGTACACACATATATGTATACATATGGGGACCTTTTAAAAGTGGAGGTTTTCCGACCTTCATCCAATTAATGTATAAATATTTTTGTAAACGTACCCACGGTACATAAATCTCAAAGGAAATAAACACAGCAAATTGAATTGACATTTGCTGAATAGGAAAATGTCTAGTTTCTATTCTGATTTTTTTCTAAAATTATAGATAGCAGTGAAAAATCCATGTGCTGTATTTGAGCATGCACAGTTTCAGTTTGAATAAGTATAATTTAAAAGTGAGGGAAAAACAAGAAGCAAGGACACGCTGTAACTCAGTTTTATAAACTTTTTAGGATTTAATTTTCTAAGTTAATTCTAAGTTAAATTGCCATATGTAGAATATTGCCCCTAGTCACTTTGCTGGGAATATATGGCATTGTATAGCACACTAGTAATCCAGAAGAAAATATAATTGCAGGCTACACCCCAAAGATGTTTTGTTTTGCAGATGTATGCACATAGCCCCACTAAAGAGCCCTTGTACAAAACAATTTACCTTTTTAAAGACATGCTTTCAGATATATTACATTTGTGACAAACATTTTGAATGACTGGAGTTCTAGCTTTGAAAATGCGTGGAGATGATTATTTATATGTAATACCTGTACTTGTACTTTTTTTCATGATAAAGAAAAACTCTGAATCACTGTTTATTGAATGGATGACCAGATAGTTTAAGCTGTGGTATTTATTATGCAGGGCTAATTTTTTTTCTTGTTTTTTTAATCAATCCTGTGGTGATAGACTCAGTTTTACAGACAATCCTATCTGTTCCATGACATTTTGCTGCCTTCAGAACTATTTTTCATATCACCTGTTTTTTTTCCTACTGGAAAGTTATGTGAAAATCTTTAGAGAAGTATAGAATTATTTAATAATGCTGGCTCTAAAAATCTTCATATTTGTTGCGGATATTGTCTATGTTCACCATTATATTAAGTTTAAACTTTTATTAATATTTATTGAATAAAGAATGTACTCATTGGGAGAAAATTTGTAAATTAAATAGCTAACACATGTAGTCATACAGGTTTTGGTGCTGTGGGTTTTTTTCTACCAGCCTTTGAGCCTGCTAAGAAAAAAACACTTTGATAAATACACCGGTAACACGTACATAATAAATTAACCTGAAGTTGTTTGGATCTGAAAGCTCGCGCTTTCAAAATTTCATAAAAAAAATACCTTTGTAAATATGAATGGTACACAGCAACAGAAAACAGCAAACAGTATGAATGTTAAATTAATGCATAGCACTTGCTGAATCCTAACTTGTTTAACTGTCATGTTTCATTTGAAGGCAGTAGAGCAAGGACAGACTAAAGCAGCTCAGGATCTGGCCTGATACCCATCGTAAAACCCTGCCCTTACAAACGCTATTGCAAACACGCTTACAGTTCCCACCACAGCGCCTGTGGATCTGATCTGTCTGTCTGCTCCCTGATTTTTATTTTTTTTTTTACATTCATAGAGAAAAGTCTCTTTTTTGGTCTCCTCTTCAAATAACAAAGGAGATATTTGCAAATTGCCAGGGAAGAGGAGCTCCTGTTTACCACTGTCACATTCAATACCCTGTTACATCTTCCACTTAAGTGTTTTACAGCATGTTTCAAATTGAGAAAAATTAAATGCAATGGTGAGAAATCACAAAGCAAGCATGAATATTTGAGTGAAGCGATAAACGCTGGAGAAACAGAAATATGGACAGAAACCAGCACATTTGAACGTATGTCAAGCTTTTCATCTGTGCGATACAGTATAAATAACATGGGAGTATGTGGCTGCACTACTTGAGAAGACACACGCCAAAATATTTTGACATATTAAATAAGCTGCCGAACATGACTAAAATACTAAAGGAATAGATGAGCTATAAGAAGAATGTCAGCATGGCAGGAGAGGTGAACTGAGATATCTAAGAAAGGGATGACCCCTTGCTTTTCTTTTGTTTCTGTAAAGAAGCCATAGAACCAGTATAAATATGAAAACAAGAGATTTAATTTCACAGTCCAAATGCTTTGTCTCAAGTTTGACAGAAACAGCTCATCCTACTATCAAGAAAAACATAGCAATTCTGGAGAAAATTTAATTTTCTTCTAAAGGACAAGCTAGTGTATCTATTGGACCAGATATATGAATCTGCATATTCACTAAAAAACTGCTTAACTTCAATTGTCTATTTTGTTTCTAAATATTCGTTTATATATTTATTGAAGCTATCATCTTCCAGAAGCTTAAGTACTAGCATCATTATGTTAGATCCTGCTTTTGTCGCAAAACACTAGTTTCTATAAATACATATTTATATTTATAGAAAAAGAAATGGCAGAGATGCTGCACTAATAGTGAATGATTTACCTGATATGCTCAAAATGTCAGTACTATTATTTTAAAAATATGAAGTATTATATAGCAAGTTTTAGCTATATTTTGTCTTTTTTTTTTTTTTAAACAGGTTAATGACTTTCAGATGCCTTTAAAGACATACATTATTATTTCTTTTAAAGACTGCCTCCTTTGATTTAAAGCGCTCTGAAGAAACTGCAGTTTGGCTTGTCCAGAAATAACGCTGTTTCTTAACAATTTGCCAAAAAAAAAAAAAATTGTTTATCCCAAAACAAAGCACACAGCTAGAACTCTTCTGTCTTCTGCCAGCAAGAGAGCTGTTCAAATAATTTTTTTTTTCTTATAAGAAAGCAAGAGAAGCAGGACAAGCAAACTGGCAAAAAGAAACAAGAAAATAACAACCGCAGTGAAATATGAAATCTCTGCTCTATTGACCTCCATGCAGTCCAAATTGACTTCAACGTGGTCAGAGTTTCACAGTCATCTATTGAGGCTGAACTCTAAGTGCTTGGTGTCAGGAGTCACCAGAGTCAGGGAGCCGAATTCCTTGATACTGCAGGGTGTGTGCCACTCACCTTCCTCCTCTGTTTATATCTAACATGCACCCATTCTTGTTTCACTTGGACTATTTTAATCCAAGGTCATCTTTCGCCAGCATCTTTTCATCCGGCACAAATCTATAACTTTACAATCAAGGCCCCCATCTCTTCCAGACCTCCTTTCCAGCCAGCATTGCCTGCCTTGTAAATCAATGATTTACTCTTAGTTCTCAATCAGCTTCTCTCTTCCCTGTTTTCCTTGGGTGTCTGACCTTATTGTAACCATCCATCTGTGCTAAATCTCCACCCTTGCACCACTACTGCTCACCTGCTAAATTAATCCTGCCATCCTACATCCATGCTATTTGAATTTAATCATGTGAAACATTGCATAAGTCCCATTTGCATCAATGTAAATGGTTTTAAGTTGTCTACCTAAGTCACAGCACAGATTGTATAAATAGAGCTTTGAAGATGGGGTTAAAGCTGAAGGAGAGGAAAAAACTCTGAGATGAAGCAAGCCTATGATAGTCATTTCAAATGAAATACAGTCTTCAGGAGATGGATTTGGGGGTAAATGTGAAAATATTGAAATTATCAGTTTAGCACACAGTAACAATAAAAAAGGCAAACAAGGCACTAATCCATGTCAAATTAGCTAAAGAATGACTAGTTTAATACATCAATATTAGGCAAGGCACCCTTTATATACCTGAAACATCTAGCAAAGTATTAACCAAAGTATTAATTATGTGTTGCAGAAGGATACTGACTTATAGGGCCAGAAAACTGGATGATGCTTGAAATATCCAAGATACTTTGTAAGGAAAGAGTTATTCTGATGGGACACGTATTTAGACATGTATTTAGAGGGAGAGGAGTCATTTCAAGCTAGGTCCAAGAAATGCTGCAAAGTATATTTGACTGAGTTTTGAAGGCATTTTCTGTTTTTCAGATGAGCTTCCTATCAGCAATGTTTTATACGTAACTTCTCAATCAGTATGTATTGTTCAATTGGTCAAATGAATCCTAATTTTGAAAACACACACTTTATCCATAAGTAAAATAAAGTCATTATGACTAATCCCACGCCCCAAAATATATATGCATATACATACAGAAAGTACAGGATAACAGATCAAATATTTACAATTTTCCAAGCACTCTGACACTTGCACCAGCCTAAGATAAGCAGCATCACTCTAAAGCAAAGATACCTTCACTTCCTGAGACAAGTATGTGGGAAAAGTAACACAATCTACGTAACATCACACTTGTTCCTAGATTCTCAGCATATGAGTGAATTCTGTGCATAATACTGTATTTAGCCAAGACAGAAGTAACAGCTCTTATCCACACACAAACAGCTAGATGTTGTGATCTCTTCGCTATCCTACTTTCTCAGCATGTCAAAGTTAAGACGTGAGAAACAGAGACATGAAATCAGTACAGTGTTCGTGAAACGTGCCATAAAAATTCTGCTTTGCATACAATAAATATACAACTTGAAGGTCTTTAGACAAAAAAATGCAGCACTTTTCCAGACAATTTTGTAGTCTTCCCATCTATATTTTTAGATTAATATTTGTACCACAGTAATGATGTGTTTGGGTGTGTATCAGAGTTTGATGACAAGTTAAGCATGGATAGCAGCCCAAAGGGTAAAGGAGGTCTGAGACACATGCAGTATTGTACGGTGAATGTAAGCAGATGGTTATAAGAAAAAAATGTACTAACTATGCAATGACAATGATGATTATAGTTTGAGTACATTTTCAGTACATCAACAAAATATACCAATTAAAAACATATAGTAAAGGATAATAGTAAATAGGAAAAGATATAATGTAACACAAAAGAACCGATGACATTTATACAGGGGAGCCATTGCCAAATTTCTTTGACCTCAAGCTGCCCCGCAGCTGCATACACCACGTGCTGTTTGTTCCTGAAATACACGCTCTTACCATCTTCCCTGGTTAATGGAAATTACAGTGACAAATCTTGAATCCAATCCTTACCTAACAGTGACAGATAATCAATGTATTTGCATTCCTTCACAAGCGTGGATGAGGAGTATGATACTCTGAACTTACAATAAATAATCTTGGCTATAAGTAAGAGCTATCCATCACTTATTTTCCCTATCAATTGCCTGCCAGCATTTTTTCAAGCTGGAACCAGGATACTGGACCTAGTGCACTGCCTTGATTGCAGGAGCAACGCGAACAGGTCTCAGGTTATAAGTTATTGCTGTAGTCCCACAGGGCACACAGCCCTCCTGCAAGGCCAAACAACGACCTGCTAGATTTCACGCTGCTCTCTTATGAGTCAACAGAATTAGCAAGTTTGAAACGAGCAGCTCCTAGAAGACATGAAGCACAGCTAACTCAGCAGAAGAGAGCTGTAATATAGCTCTCTACTGGTAGTCCATTACCCAATTCTGAGTTCATCTTTGCTTCAAAATTGCTGCTAAAGCTCAAATCACCAGAGACCCTTTCTAGTACTTCTGCAAACAGCACCCTGAATCATAAAACTTGCACAAAAAAAAAAATCCCCTACTCCACTTAATATGACTAATAGAGCTAACGTGTCTTCTGCTTTTAATAAGGGACAAAAATTGAACTTGAGGGACTATCAAAGATTAGACCTGTATGCTCCAAAAATCGTTGAAACAAACATGCTTTAAAGCATCAGGAACAAAGATGGGATCTATGATTTCAAAGCTGGATGAACATTATCTATAGCTCATTAGCACTGCTAGCAAAATTCCTGTAAGTGTGAGAAGCATTCACTGTGCTGCTATTCAGCCACGGCACATATATCTCCCAATAAGCCATATGGAAGAGAAAATGGAGCATGAAGATCTGTAAGCCTGAAATGGATTATGAGGCTTGCTGATTATATGCACTATGCTTTTTAAAAAATACACATTCCCACTTCTTAAAAGAAGACTTTCCAACCAATCGTCACTGAGACAGAAAACAAAACAAATTTTTTTTTTAAAAATTATATACTTCTGTCCAACTTTTAATGCACAAATTTGCTTTAAAAATACTTGAAGATACACGTGAAAGCCAAATGGAAATGGAAGCATCTGACCACACCAAGAATTCCTTCCCTCCCTCAGTCCTAAACATCATATTTAAGCACCATTATAGTGATTCTGGACTGAAACCCATAGCTTCAAGTCATCCTTCACCCTAAATTGACAACAAAATTTGCTATCCCTCGAGACTGTGATGAGATAAACAAGCACAGAACATCTCACACATATTAGCTTGATAGTAAGAAATGTTGCCTCTTTGCATGTCCCAGTGGCACCTGCAGTAGCTGACACTACCATGTGGCTATTTTTATTTACATTGTCAAAGGTGTAGGGGTATCCAGCTTATCTTTGGAGAGATGGAATTCATCAGTCCATGTCCCAACTGTTAGTTAAAAGACCAGGCTTTCTGTCCTTTCATCTGCTTCAATTTCATGGGGAAGTATTCAGAGTGCCTCAAAATGATATTTTACTAAAAAGATGCCAAAACAGATGCATCCCATTACAGTCGTGAGCAGGAACATTCATTTCCTTGTTTACTGACACTTGGGTGACACTTCAAACCTCACTGAAGGTTGCTGGAACAAGCCAAATAAATGGACAAAACTTGCAAATTTAAAGTGCAAAGAAGCAGCAACATACTTAAATTAGCTTTCCCCGCTATATGAACTTTTCAGCCATGACCAACTATCATAGCACTAGATCAAATCCTGAGGTGCAGATTTAATAGTTTTGTAAAAAACATATTTCACTACTTTGTCCAAAAGCCATTTTTAGTTGGTCATCACAAGAAGGGCATCATCAACACATCTGTCCCCAGCTTGCTGTAAAGGGTCTGTACTTTTTGTCTTCAATTTAAAATGTTCTTAACCTGTGAATCTGAAACAGCATCCTGAAACTGCTGCTGGCACAGATGTGTAATGGCAATCTGAAAAATAAATTCGAGAAGGAACTTATTCATACCACTCCAAGGTCTAAAAATCAATTGTTGTCCAACAACTCTGGTGGCTCTCAGCACCCCCCGTGACTGTGCGAGCACTGTTCATCCATTGAGGCGGGAGGATAGTTTCAAGCATTATAATAAATGGCTTTCCTTAATACTAGTGGTTAATTGTTAAAAAATAACGTCTCAAACCACATCTATTAAAGTGTGCGTCAGTAACCAGCTGAATGATTAAGGGATAACTGAACAGCCACAGAGAACCTCCAAAACTGTGACGTATGGTATATTATCCATTTGGGAATCCTACATTTTTATACAGTCTCCCTCTAACATTTAAAATGTTCAGAAGCTTACGCAAATAATCTGTTGTCAAAAGCATGGAACAAGGACTAGAAAGTCAATAATTTGGTATGAGAAATGTTGGCCATTCCTATGACTGAAGCAACCACATATTCTTTATTTCTCAACTCCTTTTTGAGAACTGAATTATCTTGACAAATATCTAATGAAATAATTCAATACATTTTCTTCATGAAGTATGTACATTTACAGACTCTTACTGCCCAAACCTGCATTAGATATAGCTATATTTCCCAAATAATTAATCTTAATTTTTGTCAGTCAGAGATAGCTTGGTTCAGGTTTAAATGGTGATTACTTTCCCAAGATTGTTGCTGCTTTTAAGTTATTTATACAGATTGCAGAAATTTCTATTGAACTGTTTGATGTTTCTATGTAAATATTCTAAACATGAAATGGTATATTGATCTCTGCCCAGCACATTTCTGTGACCAGATATAACAAAGAATAGCTATTACAAAAAGAAATGTCATCTAACCTGTCATCTAATTCTAGGTTATAAACAGACGGCATGATGTGAAATTCTGCTAAACTGCCAATGACATTGAAGAAGTTCAAGGTAATAAAGCTGCTCTTACTGGATAGAAAACTATATTTCAAACCTACATTTTTCAGAAAAGACTGGGAACCTGAAGATATTGCATTTGATGGGATATTCAGGGAAAAACTCCAAAACAAACTGCTTTTTTCTCAGGCCCTTATATAGGATTCTCAAATTCAGAATGCAATGACGCAGAGTTGGGTTTTTTTGTGGTGTTTTTTTTTTGTTGGTTTTTTTTTTGTTTTTTTTTTGTTTGTTTGTTTTTTAAGATGACAAGGGAAAGAGCTCCTCTTGTTTACTTTCTGAATATGACCAAAAAGGCAATTGATAGCTTCTGCTTTCTTTTGAACTGGTAGTTTCCACACACAGAGTGGTTTTGCTGTGCCACAAATTTTTCCTCTCTTTTGGCAAGTAACTAATCAACTGCTTTTTTGGATGTCACTGAAGTGTCCCTTAAGTTAGTTTACAACTTGCATAACTGGCATGAGTTAACATGACTGTACCTGGAGAAACTGCATATATTTATTATTAGATACTTGAAGATGCGATGGACTGTCCCCCTCACACTTAAAGAAGCTACAAAGTGTGTCAGCGCTTCTTTGTTCATGTACCTTTTGAGATGACTGCACCAATATAAAGGTTTGGACAAATATAGACCGATATAGTCTGGTGTTAGGAAGGTAGGATTCCAAGGAAGATTGCATGATCACTTCCAAAATAAACTTGCAGCTTATTGCCTAGATTTCTTCAGAGCCATTTGGGTTTTTCTTACTTATTCATCTTGGTGGCTGGGTCATGAATCTCCCCAGGAAAAAAAGGAAATGAAAATGATTTTCAGAAGAAATAGCACTGAATGACTAAAGCCAATAAAGATTTCTAAAACTAAAATCCATCTTAAAACCTCACTTTCTTCCCCCCCAAGAGCCACGTTATCTTACCCATATTTCTAGTTAGATACGGGCTTAATAAATTTCTGCCTGCTGACTTTTTGGCTCTAACGTGAGACTTTTACAAAGGCCTGAGTATTTTGCTTAAACACTTTTACCAGAATCCTGTGAATTAAAATTTTACCTTCATGGATTTTTAGGTTAGAAGCCCCTTCTTTTTCCACCAGACACTAACCTGACTTCTCTTCTGTTTTTCTTTTGTTCTCTATCCCCAAACCCTCATGCTACACCACCACCAGGATGGATTACAAATAGATGAGTCCAAGGTGAATCTCCTAATAGGTCATTGCTGTCCCAGTTGCACTGAAAAGCAGTTGTTATGCTATAAAACTTTGTCCTTGCAAAACAGAATGATTATTCTTCAGTGTGAGAATCTCAGGGATACATTTTAAGTGGGTTGGTTCCCCCCCGCCCCCATGCTCAGTAACCTTTAAAAAGTAGCAAAGCCTTTAGTTTTAGAGTTTTCTTTTAGTTAAAACCTGAACATTGGAAGAGTCACAAAGCACATCAAGCCATTCACAGAAATCAAGAAAAAGTGGATCCTTAACAGGGAGGACAGCAAGTACACATTTCTAACTGAAGAGCCCTAAATTCATCCTATGGTCAAGACTGAAATCTTATCAGATAGCAATTATTTGGACTATATAAAAATCCATCTGAACTAATGCAAGTCCGTCCACCACTGTTCCCTTTCTGATATTTTCATTTTTGTGTTTTACCCAGAATTACTGAAAATTAAAAAAGATTATAGAAAAAATATCTCCTGGACCACAAAATACTGGAGATTACATGATAAAACCCCTAATTTTGTAAAATTGTCTAATTTCCAGAGCAGAAATCAATCTCTTCGCCTTGAGCCTGCTCCTGCACTAAAACTTCATTCTCCTTGTTACTCAGCGCACAATATTAGGGTCAGCCTTCTGTTTTTCACATAGTGTCCTCTTCAATCTCTAGACAAATATTCCTGATTACTTCAATCCTAGAAGTATTTCTAGGTATGTGAGATTTGTAGCCAAAACTCAAAGTCTCCTTGGCACAGTATTTTTACACATCGAGTTAAAAGATACCATTACACTCTTGGAGTCAGGTATATTTCTTTCTGTTCAAAAGTGGTTTTAACCCTTTGACAATGAGTTAGCTAGAAAGATCTTTATAGCCAGGATCAGTAAAGTGACCCATATTGCAACCAAATGCACCACAGATGCAGCTCTATTGGAGCTTCCCTTGCTACCGTCACGCATTTACCCATCATTAGGCTCATGAAATCTTGCTAGACTATGCATTTCCTATTATATTTTTTTAATTTAAGTCATATGAAGAACCACGTCCCTTCCTACACCGGAGTGCAATCTAAGATCACTGATATTCTCTCAAACTTTTGAGTACCAGTAGTAGGAGAAAGATTAGTTTGGTCCAGGATTTTGTTATAAAAAAGATGGATCTGCTCTCTGCCTATAATAAGACAATTGCAGCAAGACCAGCGCATAAATATCAAGAGATACAGACTTTGGTATTTTATTTCATGTACATACAGTAAGAACAGGTGATTTCCACATGACAACTTACATGGCCCCTTGAAGCATTTGTTGTATATTACTGATTGCACCTGCAAATACTGGTACGCAGTAGCTATTTGCTCAAGATTGGGAATAGTGGAATAAGTGGCACGGAGATGGCAGAAGAAGAAGAAATATGGCAGATTGACCTGCTACGTTTTCTTCTTTGAAATTTTCCCCTTCGAAGTCAGAGACAGGAGGCAAAGCATAAAAGAATACACAGGGATATAACACTAGTGCAAGTCTGATATCCTACAGGCCTACAAAACTAAAGATAAGGGCAGTAAACCCCTGCAGACTTTGGAAACTGTGTACACAGCCTGTAACTGGCCTCCGTCATATACAGCTTCCTTTAACACGATGTAAGCTCACATCACTGAAATGAGGTGACTGCCTTTAAATACAATTAGACTCAAAATAAATATAAATATTTCTTTAATAATAATTAACATAGCTTATTTTAAACATACAGCGTAGAATAGAGTCCTAAACTCTCTTCTACTAGAAAATATTACTCAAGGTCCTATCTATAAATCTTTTGTATGAAAGATGGTGTAATTGCATGAAGAACGCTTGGACGGTTAAAATACCTTCTCTCTGCCTTTTGGTCTGAAAAGGAGCACATCAAGATTCCTTTATACTGGAAAGTGCAAGTGTTCTCTCAGAACACATCCTATAGAAAAATAGATCACAATTTTCTTAAACTCTCCATCGCTTGAAAACCAAAATCGCCTTTATATTCTCTGCAAAGCTTAAATATTCTATCTGCCTGAAAGCAATGTGTACTCTCATGTCTTTTTTTTTTAAACATACACAGTAATTTTAAGGAGATTTTATTTTCAAAGGAAATTGAACAAAGAAATTTAAAGGCTCTCAGAGGAATAATGAGCAGCAGTGAATTTTGGTGGATGAAGGAGTTATTTTGTATTTATTTCCCTATTACATGTTCAAATCAGAAATATTCCTATAAATGATCAAGTAGAAAAGAACCACATAATCTCCAGCAAAAAATTACAAAAATAACTGGCACACAGAACCACAGATCTGCTAATAAGTATTCTGATAAGACAATCAAACTAGACTTGAAACTGCATGATTAAAGAAAAATTGTATTTTAGAAGTGGAAGAAAATTCTGGTATGTTTGAAACAAAAATAATGACTTTGTAGAAGATGTTTAAAGATAGAATGTCTAAATACCCATTTAAATAAAAAAAAGGGAAATTGATTACCTCAAAGAAGCATACCACAGAGGACACATTTAAGGTAAAAAAGCAAAACCAGAAAAAACAGAATTGTTGTCTAGCAGTGGTGTCTGTAAACTAAGCCAAAGCGACTTATAACTGGAATGATATCCATGTTTCCCCTAAAGGATTAGAAATGCAAGGACTGGGGTGCAAAAAAGTTAATGGAACAAAGTACTAGTTTTTAAATATAATGAAGAAATAGATCAAAGGAGAATTGTGGAAATCATGAAAAACATTACTAACAATATTCAGAAGAGAAGCACGCATTCCTTTTCTATTAAGGTGGGGAAAAGAAAACCAAACAATGTCATTTCAGAAGAAATCAAGCAAACCTCAACTACAAGAAAAATCTGCATTTGGTACCTAAGAATATATATTCTGGATTTTCAAGGGGGGAAAAAAAAAGAGAGATCAAAAAAGAGAAAAAGTTAGTGACAGCCAAAGGAGCTAGAGAATAAAAAGTTTGTGTTTTGGTTTTTCTGGGGGTTTTGTGTTCGGTTTTTTTTGAAGTGTCAAGAGAAAAGCAGAATTGCAAAACTAACAAATTGTTGCTAAGTGCCAGACTCACTGACTTCAGAGGTATTGTGTGTGGAACAGAAAAGATGGCACTGGCAGATTAACGCCCTCAGAAAAATAAAAACATGCAAATGAGAAGGTCAAAGATCAGTAAAGTTGATCTGTTTTATGAAATCTGTTTTTAGATATAAGTAGGCAGAAAAATTATCTAATGCATGAGGTAGTGAAGAAGTTATTATCTAAACCAACAATAACAATAGCAAAACATCTAATACTACATGTATTTATGAAGAATTACATTTGTGGATCACTTGTTTCATTATCATCATTATTATTATCATTATTCTCTTCCCTTTTATCTCAACCCATGAGGGTTTTTTTCCCCATTCTCATCCCCACCCCTTTGCGGGACAGAGGGGTGAGCAAGCGGCTGTGTGGTGCTCAGTTACTGGCTGGGGTTAAACCACAACAGGACCCTGATCCAAATCTCACTGAAATCCACAGGAGTGTTTCTGCTGGTCTCAGTGGACTTCATATGCATCTCAAAATCTGATTTCCTAAAGTATAGGTGAAGGAAAAAAATAGTAAGAAATAAATATTCCATGGGAGAAAAAAGCATGGAAGAAAAGAATAATGCTGATATGTTTAACAGTAATAACAGGCAGAGTTCATCTGCTTGACAAGAACTACAGGCGGTAACAAATTTTCATAGATGCAATTTGAGGTTTATATACAGAAACAAGGTTTATGACAATTGTTTTTCTGGTACAAGTATCTAATTTTTTTTAGAAAAACTCTGTAGTTTATTAAAGAAGTGAGAACTTTCATCTTGAGTTGAAAGTAATATTGAATTTTTCTATGGACAGTGAAAGAAATATTTAGATGAGAAAGTACCATTTAAAACCTATGGGACTCATTGGAAACCCACTGAAATCTTCTCATAAAGTCTCTCTCAGACTTCTGCATGTTTTCAATGACTTCTTAATTGAACTGTAGTAAATTTGCTCCTGAGTAGACCAGGGCACCATTTCAAATTTCAGTAGATAGGAGTGTTCAGCTGGCTTTCTGTAATGCTTCATCAAGTTGGAAGGAACTGGGAAAGTTTTATGTGACTTCAGGTTCTACTTAAGGAAGGGGAAATAAACACCTACAGTAAATTTTTGAATTTTGTTTCCCTGTATAACATCACATTATCTGTATTTCTATATTCAATTACTCAAAATTTGCTAAGCTATTGTAAAACACCGCAACTTTCAGTGTTTAATTGTTCTATGTTGAGAATTAATGGAGAAGCAACTGTGTTGCTGGAAGTTGAAAGAAAAGAAAGCTCAGAGAAACCATGCTGCTATGGCCACGTGACTATGCTCAGTGCATACTATAGCAATTATCTCATAAAAGGCCAGGGGGAGGGGAAAGAATAAACACCCCTTTCTCAGTAGAGTAAATTTTTTTCATAAGTCACATTGTTGACCATTTACAGCTTGAGTCTGTTTAGAGGTTCAACACAAGTTGTATGTTTATTTGTAGCAAGTTTATGAGTATCACTCCCATTAACCAGGTGTTTAATTTCAGTACTGTTTCTGCAGAACAAATAAATTTCAGAAGAAAAAAGGTATATAAAGGAGGATGCTTAATAATTCATTCTGTTTTTTCATTTTCCTTTCTCTCTGTGGTACAGTGATCAGATAATCTAATGAATGGTAGGGCACGGACAGGTCATTGCAATCGGTTCAGAGTGCTTTAGGAAGTTACTGCCCTCACAAGCTGATTGGGTGCAGACCTGTCATCCTTTGCAATGCAAAATGAAATGACTTGGCATATGTTTCTTGCAAGGATGGACTGTTGAGTCCATCCTCCGTAGGCACAAGCTAAAGATTCAAAATATTTCCTCTGTTTTCCAGTTTTTAAGCACAACATGTTCCGTATGGAGACAAACACATTATTAAAATGAAGGCTAAAATATTAGTAATACTGAAACCATAATCCTATAATCATTATTTCTCCCCAAAGTTATGGCAATCACCAAGGTCAAACTGCTTAACTAAGCCACACAGAACAAATACTAATGTTTCTGCCCAGAATATCGGTACCTCGGCCAAATGATGGTTGTAGAAGAACCGGCCTGTTACACAATGACTTTCCATTAGTGTGACTGAAAAGTTTCCTTAGCTTTTTTGCTTTCCCAGAACCATCTACTTCAGCTTGGTAATATACAGTAGGACAGTTAACAGAAAACACTTTCAGAATTACCTGATTATCAAGTATTTGGTTAGTCACCTTCCTCTGAACAGTCCTTCTATGCAAGCCATGTTACTGTTACAAAACTCTTGTTTGATTACATACTGCATTTGATCTGAGAAATTAAACATTGATCTGAAATTAAACATTTGATCTGAGAAATTAAACATTGAGTTACACACTGAACTGGCTCTTTAAAAAAGTGCTGTAAGACGATGGCCCAATAGAGAGAGGAGGAGTAAGGCATTAAGAGATACATCAATATTGAAAGTAGTATTATATGAATTGAAGAGCATTTGTTCAGGAAGAAGTTGGTTGTCTTTTTTTCCCCCCTCATGTTGCTCGAGAAAAATTTCTCCAGAAAGAGAGACACAGGCTGATGTGTCTCTAGCTTTGGGGAAGCTCAGCCTGGAGGGGCACAGCAGGGTCTGCTGCAGGAATTCCAGACCTCCATCCAAACCTGGCTCAGACCCGTTGTGGGATAAATAGCAAACCTCTGCTTCCCTTTCCTACATTCATTTCTGAGAAGAACTCAAGATTTATTAATGGTGATATCTTAATATAAAAGATGACACTTCCTCAAAGCACATCTGACAATCCTAAACTCATACAAGTCTCTCCCTGCTGAGAAAAGCAGCTTTTGAACAGCCAAAGATCTTTACGATGATCATTGTCCTGCACAGGCAGGGACTCAACTTCAAATTCTGTTTTAATATATGAGCTGAAGTAATATTACATTAAGATTAATTCTGAGGTATTAAATATGTATGAATAAAACAACAAGGAAGTCAAGTTCGAGAAATACATGCAAATTACTAGGTCAGACTCACTTCACAACATTATTTTATATCACTTCTTGCAATCAAATTATTTTTTATGTACTCCAAAGAATCCTGTGCCCCACTACACTGTATACCAGCTACTCTACGTCTGAATTAACAAGATACCTGTTTTGGTAAGATGTTTTGTGACTTGTATGTGTTTTTTCCTGCTCCAAAAGCCGTTTTAAAAGGTTCCTATCCATCACACTAGAAAATGCTGTAGTCTTCAACATTACTGTGTTTGGCCTATAATTTATACAAGCCTACCTATCATTTTGTTTCTAGGACAAGCTTTCAAGTAAGCAAGGTATGGCAACATCCTTCAATGACGTGTGCTCTCAAGTGCTTTAATGCAATTATATAGTACATCAGGTCTGGCTAAAAGATGAAATAGGGTTTTTCCTTATATATTATTAAAAAATAAAATGCAACAAAAATATTAAATATTTAAAATATTTATTTTAAAAATAAAATGTGATTTTTTCCAGAGGAAAATAATTACAATTTTATTAAAAATTAACATTTATTAGAGATGCATTTTTTGTGGTGTTTTTGGGGTATTTTTTGTTCAGTTTTCTCAGAAGGAAAGTTGAACCGAGTTGAATTCTTTGTTTTTCTTGAGTATTGGTTAAGATTTGCCAAGCAATGGCAAGTAACTTAGCACCACATTTTCCAGCAAAAGTAAAGGTAAATGCTGTTTACTTGCTCTGTATTAAAAGGACCTTCCATTGTTAGTAATTAATACTGTAGTATATCCAAAGCTCCCATTTGTGTCTGGAACTCATTGTGAATACTGCTGAACACAGAGTGCCCATCCCAGAGTGTTGTACTCTACAGACATTACACATGGATTAAGACTCAAAGTCTAATTTCAGTCTCTTCTTCAACCAAAGATTTTGGACAGAAGCTTGAGAAACCTGTTCTTTTTGTCACTCAAATTCTTTCACCTGTGTGGTTATCTTACTCTAAGTTTTTCATGACAGAATCTTATAGACATGCCTGATACGATAGGATTTCCTATCATTTCTACCCTGTTTCTCTCTCCATCTGTTCCAGACCTTATGGCCCCAACTACTGCTTTTGTCTTTGCAGCTTTACTGTGGTATCAGATAGAATTGAGAGAACAGAAAAGGGAAATCATTCTGTGCAAGGATGTTAGAAAGCAACAACAAATGTGTAATGACTCTCAAAGGTAGTTTGCCACTGTGATAGGTCATTCCCTGGCTACTGCAATCCTCCTTCCTTCTCCTGTAAGGGTAATGGTCAGGAAAACAAGAGTCCATACCTTAACTTCTCTTGGAGTCTACCCCCCTCTCTTTTTTGGATGAGTTTCTCTTAAATTTTCAAAAATACTTTTTTTTCTTAATCTTTTTTAATAGCATGCTGAAGGAGATAGTCATATTCAAAGCCCACTAATTCAAAGGATGCTAACTATAAAGTAAAAGCATAAACAAGCCATCAACAAGCAGTGATTTTAATAAGACAATAAAAGGTCTTATTAAAGTAAATTATGTATTCCACAAAACTCCATTTACAGCGAAGATGACAAAACCATAATCGTTTTACACACTTTTCCTCTTACTCATGCCCACATACAAAACTGTTTCTTCCCTCTCCTACATGACTGAAAAAGACTAGAAAGTTGTGGCAGGAAAAATTCATGATTAAGCCAATTAAGTCTCACAATGGGACCGGTCATTCAAATGTCATTTCAAGTCATACTTTGGCTCTGCTGGGATTCTTATCTAAATTAGGACTGCACAATCAGATCTGAAAAGGAGCCAGCTCAGCCTGCCCTGCTGTCTAGAATACAACACTTGAGCATATTGATTGATAAGTAGCATGCTGTAAGATACAGAGGAGAAAAAAAAAAAGCACTCCAGCAAATACATTATTGTTCCACTTCCTCACAATTATCGCCTTAAAGAATTTCTGCTAACTAGGTTTTCAATTGTTAATGGATACGTATCAGAAATTAAAGATGATTTATGACAGTTTCTGACTGATCACCCCAGTCAGAAAAAGCAAACATCTGCGGGTGCCAAACCCCTGGAAATGAACTGAACTGCAGACTTGAAGTCTATAGCAAGGCTTGCTCCAGCTCTTTGCAACTCCTGCTGCCCAGCTTAGTTGAAGTCCACAGAAGAACTTGAAGAAATCTCTTTCCTTCCTCTCATCCCCAAGAAATTAATGCCACAAAATGGACTAAAGATCAAAGTTTATGGTGTCCTGACAGTTCACAAATTCACTAGCAGCCAATGTATTATTTGAGTACTTTAGAAGACTTAACACTTAGTAAAATTTGCCTTCAAAACTCGTATCCTACTAACACACAAAATTCTGACCCATTATACTGCATCAACCAATCCATTGTACCAAACCAGCTGTACACAAAAAGGTATAAAACTGAAGTTATAAGATCTCAAGACAAAATACGGAAGTCTCTTTTCAGTGAGGCTCAAAACATTTTTCTCCTCTTGTTTGAATCCCTCAGTATTTTCTCATAAAGCTTTCATAAGATGAGAAACTAGTGTTTCTTCATACAGCAAGTGGTAAATTAGCATTCCAGTAAGACTTTCAAATTTAAATGGATTATCTTTGATTTCTTTAGTCAAAGTATTAATTAACTGCCATTTTACCAACCAGAAATTAAAAGCAATTATGCATATGCAAATAGTCATAGACAGTAGGGACATTTCTCCATTTAAAACACAGATAGAAACTATTTACTGTTGGCATGACACAACGCAGCCTGCTACAGGACTATAGTAATGTTGCTGGCACCGTTAGCAGTTATGGCAGCTATTGGAATACTTTCAGCATGCTATCTCCTATGAATGTAGTTGTAACATACCAAAGGAATTAGAAATTTGGACTTCTTATACTAGATGCCACTACATAAAGTTAGGACTTACCTTTGAGAAGTACGTAATCATCAGTCTATTTTTTTTTATAAGCAGAGTCACTGATGTTAACAGGCATAACTCCTGCAGTTAGCTAGGCATGTTTTTAACTGCTTTGTCAAAGCATACTATCTCAGCATGCATCTGAAGCAGGCTTATGCACATATACAGTACAGCTTGCTTAATGTGTCTGTAGTCATCAAGAAGGGAAATAATGTGTAGCTAATAAATGCAGTGAACGAATGAATGTGTTTCTGCACAGGGTACATCTAGACACCTATTCAGAGTATATTCATTACCTGAGTTTAGCATACTCCAACATCACCAAAGCAGCAAGGCAGACTCACCTGAGCCACTCCCCCACAGCTGGACTCCCTCCCCACCCCCCACATTCTCCAGACCGACAGATGTTCACATCGAACATACTGAATGTTGTCATAACCCACTGCTTGCACTGCACATTCAAATTTCCTCCTTATTCCCCTCTCCTATACCCTCTTTTTCACTGCTCCCCAGGTCCCAGTACAGCCTTTCCATCCCTGCACTCCCGCTGCACTAGGTCCCCGTCACCATTCCAATACCAGCCAAGTAGGAATCGCACAGAGAGAAGACAGCGGTCACACAGCCGCCCTAGCCCGGCTCTGTATAAGCCCTTTTCCCACGCGGAGGGGCAGGCAAATTGAAGTCAAAGTGGGCACCACCGCAGCTGCGCTTAGGAAGAGGAACTCCAAATTAGACTGTGGGGGCTGTGGCAGCCCCACTGACCCCAGTACTAGCTACAAAAACCAAACGGTCTCTTACATATGCAAATACGGCTTCTGAAGATCCAGATCAGTTACCTGAATCCTTAAACTCTGGAGTTTTGCACTTCACAGCCATTTACGGCCCACAGTTATTAGCTACTGACAGACCCAAAAGCTGATCCAGCGCTACCTTGCATGAAGCAGGTTTCTTTACACATTGCTTGGACCCAATTTAGAGTTAGTTTTAACAATCTTCACAATTATTTTTTGCTATCAAGCACTCTACAATGTACAGATGTAACAAGCCCCAGGGTCTAAGGCTATGAAGCAAAGGAAATTACAACTGCTAAATTGCTTCAGATGTCGTCTTCACAAATAGTTGGAGAGCAACAGTGTTGCTGTCAGTTTGTTGCTCACTGCTAACTGCTCTGCACCTTCATTTAAGAAAGTGTCATATTAATATTTCATAATTAATAAAATGCATAGGATACTAAGTACATCACTATGAAGATGCTCATTATATTAAAATACTAAGATTCCAGTTTGCTATATTAATCAATATGGTTGCTTCTGTTGCACAAAGATAATTAAATTTTCATTGTGATTCACTAAGAGTAAGATTAGCTATAAATATTTCAACAAAGAGGGTAAGACGACACTATTAATATTTTATTAATTGTGGATAACACTTTTAAAACACCTTCCAAAGAACGCACAAAACAAAATTAAACGTGAGGGTTTTTTTTCCTGGAGCTTGATCTTGATTTTTAAGGCCCTATGAAAAGGGAATAGAAATAAAATTCTATACCTGGATACTCAGTTTTCACTTTATACTCACAGAAAGAATCTTTTGCTTATCACTGGAAACTACCTTCAGTATTTCAGACTGAGAACAGAAGCGTATGACGCTTTTCAGCATTAAGGCCTGCGTCAGGTAGACACACAGGTCTTATAAGGGTACTCATAACAAAGAGATGGACACAGAATTTCTAACTAGAACAGTTTCTTCTCCCCATGTGCTTCATGAAGTACAAGGCCTAAAAGATTAATTAGATTTATTCCACCTTTTTTAACATAAGATAGTGGATTTGGACTATACTAGTTGCCCTGGAAGATCACACAGGTAGCTGGAGAGTGCTCAGGTCCCCAAAAAATTCCATTGCCGCTGCCAGAGAAACACAGAATGTCTTAAAACAGAAAGAGACTCCAAATTCAGGCTGGACACTGGGTCTTTAAATACCCAGCTACACAGGCCAAATTCCTAGTTGGATCGAAACATTGGCAAGGGGAAAGCCACTGCTTAAAGCCTCCTCTTCCAAACTCAATGTAGATGTTGCTGTCCACTGCTCATCTCATAGCTGTAACTGGCAGCAGTATTACAAGGAGCAAGAAGAGACAAAACGTGAGAAAGACATGTCTGCGTTCATAGTGTTTAAGATCAAATCCTACACTTAGGTAACTTGGCTGGATTCAATGGGTAGCTGTAGCACCAAGGGCTTCATTTCATATTTTTTTCTGATGTAATCATCTTGGGTTCAAATCTATAGTTAGAGAAAAGACAGCATGACAAAGGATCGGTTTAAAGTAATGTTCCTGTTAACACAGTTTTGATGTGAAGCAGTAGGGAAAGCACTCTCGAAGCATCAAGCGCAATTTCTGCCACAGCACTACCTGTAACTGGAATTAAATACACCCATCAAAATCTCACACTTGACTTTGAAAATTTACCCTCAATTGTTCTCAGTGAGAAGAAACTACTGATTATACCTGCTACTTCATTTCATCAGAGTGTTGCCAGTGGAAGTGAGATTTTAAATCAATTGCACTAAGGGTCCTTTGGCTTGTGAAAGAAGTGCACATCGGGAGTTATGCACGTGGATTCTGTAACAAACATACCAACCTATTCCTCAGAAATGCTTACGGAAAAAATATTACCACTTGCAAACAGATCAAAACAGCTTTAGATAATGTTTTAAAATATTAACTGGCTCTGAAGTGGTCAAAGAAAGTAGAACCTTACCCTGGGGTTCAGAAGGTAAAAAACAATAAAGAAAAGCAAACTATAGCAGCATACATCTGGGATACACCATCCCTAGTAGGACTAGGAACAGATGTTTGAAGTTTGCAACAGCAACTGCTATTCACGTACCAGTGCCTGATGCAATCATGCCTGGCCCGATAATGTGCATTATGTGCTTCAGTGTTGTATATGCTAAATAAAGCAATACAGAAAGAGCAAAATGACAAAGGACAGGAGGAAGGAAAGAATGAACAGCCGCACTGCTACTTCTTTTTCCTCTGGGGCTTGGTATCGTAATAGCATTTCTGCCTTTAAACTGCAACGGAACAGAAGGAGCTCAGCTGTAGGTAGCTGCCCCGGAGAAGGTCTGTGCTCTGGCTCTGGGCACCACCAGCACGGAGCCCAGTGCCGCCAGCTCAGAGGCACACCAGGCACTTACCGTGATGCGAACATGAGCCATATCTCAGGTGAAGACATTCTCATATAGGGGATCCTGACATCCACGTGAAGTGTCCTCCCTTCTAGTCCCCAGGCCATGGTACTAGAATGCGCTGCATCTCAAGACCCAAGTGATTTACCTTAAGTACTTCCAGTACATCTAATTAAGCACATCTCTCAGTTTCTGCAGGATATGGGCATAAGCATCTTTCATTCCCTTTATAGCCGTGAATGTTTCTCAGGAAAAAAATTAATAAGATCAGGGTTACGTAAAACTGTTTAAAAGAGACTAAGAAAGCATGGCTGCAAAAAGACCTAAGAATATCTATTATACTTCAGCAATCTTTGCTAAGGTACATTCCAATTATCTATATTGAAGCGTTATGTAAAATGTCTTATTTCACATGCAAATATTTGGATACCTGATCAGCATCTGTTTGGAATAAAAGGAATGAAGGGTAAAAAAAAGACTATTATCAACTGGGATGCTCTAGGGAACAGATTTCAGTACATTGTTGTACAAGGGAAACTGCATTACATGGACTGAAAAGATCATCATTGCATTTGTAAAAAAATTGTAAGCATTTCTCTGGGTTTTATTTTCCATGTTGATTGCATGCTGCTGCAAAATCCATCGCACTATATTTTTTGAGGTGCTAGTGGATATCAGCAATAAAAAACCAACCCTACCTACAGCAATTTTACCATAGCAACATGGAAACTAGCCAGCTTATTTCAAGATAATTATAATAAAATGTGATAAACAAAAACCATGGAAAACACAAGGAAAAAATATATTTCAGTGAGCAGAAAACCCAACTAAGAAGCTCAGTCTTAAACAATTCAAAAGTATTGGGTCAGTTTTCAAGAATTTTAGCAGATAAAGAATTTAAGTCATGTATGTATCCAAGTATCCTTTCCAACCCAACAATGCTTTTTTTTTTTTTTTTTTAACTGAGACACCAAAACCTGTATTTTCCTTCAGATTTCCATGTATTTGCATTTTACTTCTGAGGGCCTTATTAATTCCACTGTTAAAACTGATACACTGGATTCCTTTGAGATTTATGTTGATTGCTTTTATAGCAAGAAGAGAAAAAATAGTATTATTGAAAAGGAAAAAAGGAACAGTTTAAAAGCAATAGCTGTCAATGATGTTGAAATGACTGAAACTATGTCAAGCCCATTTTAACCTATTCAGGTTCTTAAGAACTGAAGATTCTCTGCAGAAAACCAAAGTCTGAATTCTGAAAGAAAACTTACAGTAAGTTGCTGTTGAGTAGCTGATCAGTTAAATACTTTACTTGATTTCAAATACATAACATAGAATGAAAAAACAGTTTCAACATTAACTCTGAAAATTTACATAAGAGAATAGCCATTGCACATCTGCCTTTTGGCAGGGATATAAAACTACAAGATTTTTGTTGTTTCATTATTATTATTTCACTGTCTTGCACACAACCAGCAAGGTCCTGATTCCTTAGGTGCTGTACAATTTAGGTAGACAAATGTCCTGATTCTCAAAGCACTTAATTTTTCAGAACCAGGGAATTTAATAAGAACAAAATGCCCGCGTACTTGATAACATTGTTGGCAAAGAAACTTCAAAATTTAAAATATATTTTAAAAATTTCTCCAATACTTGACTAAAAATATCTTTTTCTATATCTTCTCTCATCCCCCTTTCCCATAACATTATCATATCACAAAGAAACTTTAAGGACTGATATCCATTTATTTCCTTTGGTCTTGTTAGATCCTAGCTGTACACAAGGATAAGGATTATTGCATCTCTTGAATATGCATTTCCACTAATACTGTTGCCTGACTTGTTACATCTGAAGAGCTAGAATATTTTAATTTATGATCATATTAATTATGTCCAGGGTATTAGTCCCAAGATTCTTCAGGTCTAGGATAATTCTAAATTGTGCTAAGTCTCCCATTTGAGTTATTCCTGCAGAGAGCATTATCTCTTAATTCTAGCCAATGCAGTCATGATGGGCACATGTTTAATTAAGTAAAGTTGTGAACTCTTCCACTATATAATATTCACATCTTTAGTAGCTTGGTAGGTAGCTTTATCCCAGTCTGAATCCATTTGTTGTTTATAAAGTCATATTTAAAAATGTTCCTAAGACATAGAATATGACAATCTAAACTGAGATTATATAGAGTTATGGTAAAGAAAGAACAGTTTGAAAATTAAATATTTTCCATATTCACACAGAAAATGCAAAAATAAGTAGTTAAGTAAGAATAAACAGATCATCAAGTGAAGCTCCTATACGGTCTGTCAGATACTAGAAGCTGGGCAGGAGAAGTATGTGCAAGTGCACATTATCAATAGTGACAGATTTAAAAGAAGAGAAAACTTTGTATTTGAAAATATAGAAGCTTGCCCGAAATTAAGGGCATTTTGATTGAAATGAAGAATTTCTCTTAGGAGCAAAAAATTTTGGCCTAGTAAGTGAAGAAATACATTTAATGTAAAGATTTCTTCTTATGACCAAAATGATGCAAAGAAATCTGGCCAAATAGATAAGAATCAGACTTTTTTTTTTTTAAAGGAACATAGAGCAAATTACTGAGCTTGATCCAGACCTCACACTCCAAAAAATTCCAAGGAAAACTTTAAAAAAAGATAGTTTTTTCTCTGTAATTACCAGATCATTTGGCTTCTATTCTAGTAAACAGAAAGATGTCCTCCTTAATTTTCTTTAGCACTTCCTGTTGCAATAGTCTGTAACGACTTCCCAGAATGACACCTAGTGATGGTTTCATTTATAGGTAGCATTTGGCTTTTCTATTTCATCGGTCTTTTGAGCACTTATTACATTCACTAAGCCAGGTTACCTCAATACACTGTCTTCATGTTTCTATTTCAAATTCTGAGGAAAATTAGAAAATATGAACATTTTCTAACAACAAGACATTGTGTTTCATCACAATTTGGGTAGAACTGATATGAAGAGAGTTTAGATTTAATCTAGACTAATTAGCCAATTAGGATTATCCACAAAAGTTTACCACATAGATAGAAATACAAAGTGATTTTCATTTTCTGAAACAAACAGAAGCGGCTCAGATTTGCAAAGCTCTCAGGCATGAGGACAAGGTTACTAATATGTACCATGGACTTCATAAACTATGCTAATACTATCTAATATGTCACTGAATTTTTAAAGTTCCAGAACTTTAGAATATTACTCAAACTTTCTACTACAATCTTATGGTGTGTTAAAGCCTTAAAGCACTCTAAAGCGCTTGATCATAATAATTCATCTGAAGCTCAGCCTTTCTTTCAAAATTAGCTGGCCTACTAGACAGTGATGCAACCTTTGATAAGAAAATGCATGAAGTTCAATGCAGAAAGGCAAAGTATATTCCAAATGAATTATTTAATTTCTGAGTTAATATTGTATATGATTTATGTTAAAGCTGGAAGAGGCAGAATTTAATCTGCATTTTCAAGCTAATTTTCTAGTGAAAAACAACATTTGGAGCTGGCAGTTCAGTGAACTGTCGTTTTTAGCTCCATTTGGCAAAGCTGATTATAATCTCTCTCTTGCAGGTAAGCCGTTTGTCAGTTCTACTGTCAAGACACTTAGATACTTACACAGGGAAATACTTATTAATGAATCTTTTGAAAATAAAAGTGTTTCTTGTTTCTTCCTCTCTGCTCAGCAAGTTTTGTGGCTTGCTTTTACTGATGCATAGTAATATAAAATCAAAAGAACGCAATAAGATATTACAGGAAAAACCAGGAGTACCATCAGGGACTGTGGATGTGTTATGTACTGACATTAAACTACTATTTGCAACCATGTGTAAACCAAACAGTATTTTATATCAGGTATCAGTAACCTGAAATTAACCTTGAGAACAACACACGGACACATCTTCTGTTGAAGATGACTTTGAAGGCATGCCAGCTCAGGCCAACTTTGATCTTACGCATTTGATACTGTAAGGAAGGATTCACTGCTAAGCGCTGTAAACTATCTATGCAAAGGTAGATTAAAAGCCATTCATGGTTCTCTGTTTGCAAAGCTACTAATTAGCATAAGACTAATAAATCTTGCATTTTCTTTACTGAAAGTACATTGTGTTTAGATTCTAATAGCTGTACATAATGTAAAATGCACTTGGTTGTTTTACACGTGTCACATGCCAAGAGAATAACGGTATGCAGAAGAAAGGCAAAACCAGTCTGGCATATGTTTTCTGCATCTCACTGACGTACCGTCTCCCCGGGCACTGCCTGAGGCAACCATCATCAACAAAGCTCCATGCAAACATCAAACACGAGAAAATCACCAATGAAAAACTAACGGTCACAGCCACTTTCTTGGCATCATACAGACTCACTAAGCAAACCTGACTTATATTACCTTCTTATTTTGCTCTGACCCAGTAGTTAGGTTTCACATCAAAGGAACATCGATCAAAAAGTTAAAGGACTTGCTGTTTTGCCACAAACATTTATTTGATCCACACATTCATGATTCTTTTTAGAAGGTGGTGATAGAAATTTTAAATATTCTATAGGAAATGAAATACCTTCTTCACATCGTCAAGTTTTTAAAACACCATAGCTGTAATGAATTTTGATACAGAAACACCGGTTTCATCACCAAGACAATCATGTAACTACTATTTACTGTCAAGCCCTAAACATCTGCATATATCTGTAAGGACATTATAAATTCTGTTAGTTGGCTCACTACAAATACATTGTTTTAGTTGCAGGTTTCTAAGTAATTCTTCGCTTAATATTTCCTTGTCACAGGATTTTAGCATCTCCTGCAAACGCATTCTGTGCTAGGCTATGTAAGTTTGCTATTCCTGTCTTTTTGTTACTCCATCCCACAGATGGATATATAGCCCAAAAAGCAGAAAGTGCATTGCTTATGTATATTTACAAAAGAACTGGGGTTTTTATTGTTTGTTTTTGTGGTTTTCTTTTTTTTTAGTGTCATTTACATATACAGAAAGATCTATGTTTACAAAATTAAATTGGAATTAATAAAAACATTATGCGAAACAAAAACATACGACACTGAGAATCTATTTTACACAAATTGCAAGGATTAGAGGAGGAAATCCGAATTCAACTTTTAACCAATCCAATAATACTTTCAATTTAAAACCAAAAACATCACTGAAATTACATCCCATTTTATTTTGTTCAGCAATTATTTGCTTGTGATTTCACTTTGCTGCTCTGAGAGAATGAACTAATGAAGTTTCTACAGTTGTTTTCCGTCTTAATTCCCCCAGTGCACCACTGCTACTGCCATAACTCCAACTCCCCCCCATGCTCCCAGTGACACTCCTACCACTCAAGAGATGCCAAAGTTATGACCCATCTGCATATGCATATTGATTATCTCAGTGCTTGCTGCTTAACAGAATTTATAATGGCTGAGACTTGCCTGCCTAGTCATCAGTGGGAACGCTCAGTTCCTCTGCACAGCTGCTGAAGGTCACAAAACATGTAGGAAGCAATATCACAAAGATTATTTTTTTTCTCCCTAGTTATATTTGGTTGACAGTGGTCAGTTGGTTTTAAAAGTCTACTTGACACAGATGGATTTAATCACATATTCTTCAGCACTTTTAAAAAAAAATCAGGCAAAAAAAATGTATTTCCTTTTCTCAAACTCACATAGACTAAGTTCTGCCACACACATCTAGCTGCAGAATTTGTACTTTCACTATTTAAGTCAGATGTGCTAATTTCCCTGTCAGACAGGACTTGGCATCCATGAAATTAGTCTCTCCCAAAGTAAGGAAAGGTTTCAAAAATCAGAATTGAGATATCCAGTATTCTTACATCCAAAAACTTGACCAGCCTTTTCATTTTGTGCACACTACCCTGGCTGTAGAAAAGAGGAATCCTCTAAGCCTAACATGAAAAACTCAGACAAAAATATTTTCTTCACACATGCCCAAATGGTCACCTTTAAGATAAGATCTACCTGATAATTAGTTTCACTTCCACTCTTGAAATGCTAGCAGACTTTAAGTAATATATATTAAGTGTAATATGTAAATGAATTAAAAGAAGGTTCTTATTAGATTTTGTAATCAACTAAACCACAGTTGTAGGCTCCCTTAGGTACAATGTTTGGAACAGATGGTCATCTTTTCACCTCAAAAGAAAATTGGTGTTTGATAATGAAAACTTGATCACCTACCGTCTGCCTGCTAATGATTAGCAGCAACAGGATCATTTGTCTAGGCATACTTGAGAAGTGATTCTTGGACAACTTTGAAGACTCTAATGATCTTAATTCACAAAGTAAATTAGACATCAAATATTAGAAGTGTTATAGGTAAACTCAAGGTCTTCATTTCTTCTGTCAAGTTTTGAATCTTTGCTGAGATTTTAACTAGAAAAATATATATTACATTTTCTGCAAGTATATGCATTTGGCCCTACAGCCACAATTTTAAGGAGTTTTTGCTTCCCAAGAAAGACAAGGACATAATGTGAAACCTGAACAACTCTAACAATAACCAAAATAATAAAACCTGTTGATTTCAAAGCTAATATTTGAAAATTAAAAGTCCGACATAACAGGTAAAGCCTGTAGCTGACCCTTAATCAGCAATGCATTTGATGTGGAAAGGC
Organism: Aramus guarauna; assembly: GCA_013400195.1. NCBI lineage: Eukaryota > Metazoa > Chordata > Aves > Gruiformes > Aramidae > Aramus > Aramus guarauna. Next base: position 1,757,432 of record VXBL01008546.1, on the reverse strand, counting down.
TTGTCCCCTTCCCAGCTCTTTCTGAGGCAATTCTTGCCTTCAGTTGCCATAGCAAGGTTTTTTATAGACCACAAAAATAGCCAACTACAGCAATATAACTTTAAGTAGAGAAAATTCCTTTTTCTCAGTATAAAACAAAAAGGTTTGAAAACAAACGTCCTCATACCCACTGCATCTATAAAGGGTACTTTACTCTGAGTTTCCTATGTAGTTCAGCAACTTTCAGACTGCCTGAGCATAAAGACCAAAAAATCATTTCTGTGGATGTACAAGAAAGACTTAATTTCTTCACTTCTGACATTTGGCTAGCATAGCTGCTAGTAACATCCCCTGATCCTCTCAGAAGTCTCCTGCTCTCCTGCCTTGGCTTTCTTCCCACTGAGTGTGTCCAGCTGTCTCCAGGTTATCATCTTGCCCCTTCTCCTCGAAGCCCCAAAGTGTCACATCTAGACCACGGCAGTCAAGCATTCTTTCTCTTGGCCCTCTGTCTGGGATGTAGCTTTTAAAGTAGCACATACACAGCTGAAAGTAAATAATTTGTCTAGCCTACCATCTGTCATATATCACTCCTCCTACAGAAATCTGAGAAGGAGTCTCTCCTGACATGACACAGTCCAGCATTTGTCCCCTACAGGGACATTCCTGGACAGTCAAGTAACATCGATAAGTTTGCTTGTCTGTGTGTCTACTCGCATGCCATATGTTTGGCAAGAACAAATTTAACCTCGTACATTTTGAATTCTCCTTCTTCACAGTGTCTTATCATTTTAGAAGCGTTATCTGCTATAGAAGGCTTCCATATAAACAAGATAGCAGTTTCTCAAGAGATTACACAATTGCCAAGCCTTTCTTCTCCTTGTTTATATACAGAAAATGATGCTTCTTCTGAAATACCTGCTACAGGACATAATATTTCTTTATCATTCTCTGATATACGAGGGCAGGTTCTGAGGTATCTCTGGGCACAACAGAAGACTCTTCCCCCCCTGCCCCAGGTGAGAAAACCACATGCCCATTTCATCTGACCTGACTTGGATTTTCCATACTGTAATCCCGAGGATTGCAACAGTTTTAATGGTCAGCACAACAGCTCAGTAATATTTCAGAGATCCCATCAATAACACAAGTAACTTCCCTTTAGTGGCAAGAATTAGGCAGTTCAGTATAGCATTTTGACTGGATGTGAATTTACAGTGTTATTTTTGTTTGTGTCTTAGAAGCCCCATCAGTGTCAATAACCACATCTTTTTCAGTTATTTTTCCAGCAACACAGAAACTGAAATCTGTTCAATAGTTACTTTACAGTCGCATTGTCCTATATTCCAGAAGAGGCACAAGAAGTCCTCATGGTTTGGTACAACAGCTCACTTGGTTACTCTCTTTTGAATCAACTAATCAAATGCACAATGGTGTTCTGTAATAAAGCTATTCTCCTATCGAAGTAAAATTGGCACCTATTCCTATGCTCTCTAGATTTTTTAAGAGTACACACACTGTTCCTCTTTTAGTGCAGTTTGTTTCTCATACTCTTTGAGCTCTTCCCAATACAATTCTCAATCGCGGAGTGTCAGCTTTAATCTTAAAAAGTTACCATACAGAAAAATTTATCACAAAATACCTTCTTGCTTCATGTGTTCAGTCCTACACAGTTAGGCTTCTTTCATTTTACCAGAGGACTTGTAACCATGTTACACGGTCATATATGAATAAGCTTCCAGAGCACCTCCGTGCAGTAAGACAGCATAATTTGAATAAAGAGAGAGAATAACCTCAAGAGGTTTTCCCAAGCACCAAAAAACAAGATCTGAAGAGATCTTCTTTAAAGTGAGCATGTAGAATGTGCAATACACAGAAATAATGCAAAGTCATAATTTCAGGGGCTCAAAGCTCAAGTAGATATAGGGGAAACTCAGGTTAAAGTTAATTGAGATGGCTGGAGAAAGAATAAAGCAGTGATTAGACTTTTTTTAAATCTCAACAGCTGTTCCAGGAATTATTTTAATATGTCATCTTAGACCGTCTATTCAGTCCACAAAACACTAAAGACACCATTAAGTAACAGTTGTGACAGAATGTAACAGGACTACTAACTCATTATGCTTTGGATTACTAGGTAGATTTCATGTATCTAACTACATAAATGCACAGTAGTAGTCGTCATAGTAGGCAGGATAGTAATAGATTGGCATGTGTCCTCCAACAAAACAATTATTAATGCCCTAGTGATTTCAATTTTGACTATTGAATTGCAGGTGATTTTCTTATTTATATCAATGTATACCCTTAGAGAGAAGACATATGAGGTTACTTATGGCTTTTAGCAGGCCCCTGCTGATGCTACCTGAAAGGTATTCAAGTTTTCAATATCTAAAGACAAATTGTGACATATCAATACCTAATGAAATCAGCAACAATATATTGAAATAATAAGAAGCTCTACTATAAAAGCAGTGCCTTAATATAATTTTATCACAAACAAATTTTAGAATAAATTTCAAATGAATAAAGACACAGGTGAATTCTCCTTTTCCCCTAGTCTTTATTCTGTATGTTAGTTTGCCCTTTCACATACCTTCAGAAAGTCTTTTACTAAGTACGTGAATCATCTTAAGATCCTGAATAAAAGAGAATATTAAATTACAAGCATGGAATCTACCTTTATTATTATTATTCTACATTTTTTCCCCCAAGTCAGGGAAAGGCAACAGCTTCATGTGATGCAAAACCCTGACCTTGTCCTTCTACTCCTCTTCCACCTTTGGCTGTGTAAACTCATCTCAAACTAACAGCACAAGAAATTGGAGGCACTTACTACATTTCAAAATATTTTTCCACATATCTTCAAATACTGTGGGTTGTAAGGCCTTAGTTATTTCTTTTTTCTTTCTTTCTTTTTTTTTTTCCAAGATGTACAAAATATTTTACCTAAAACTGCCTTAATGGAGAAGTATCAGTGTTGTTTAGCTTGGGAGGTTTAAGGAGACAAGGTTTATAAAGGAACACTCAAATCTTCTATTGGACTCAGAATAGTTAAAAAATCCAGTAAACTGTTAGGCACACAACTGTTCTTTCAAGTCCAAAATACAAGCACCAACTTCCGTGCTAATTACAATTATTAATTCCTCCTCTTAATGTAACCTTACCCTCTATCTCCAGTATGAATATGTTGGTGCTCAGTCTCTAGCAGCTTCACCCCATCACCCCTCAACTACTCAAGGTTTTGCTCTTCCCAGACAAATACTTGTCGAACATGATCCAGGCAAGCAAAGACTATCACTTAGTCTGAAAAATCTCATTGCATTTTCTCTCGTTGTGTTTGATCCAATGCTCATTATTTCTACAGCTTTTGGATCAAGCACCCTTACCACCTTTTCCTTCTATGTACCCTTAATGAATTTTCGAACAGACTTCCCATTACCAAATGGTAGCAAAGATGACAAGCAGCATTAAGTGCTTCTTGATTAGTTTTTAATTTTTTTACCAATATTCAGTTGCAAGTCTTAAGTTCCACCACAGTGGAAATAATTTCCCCTTAAACTGACTGAGAAAAAACCACAACCAAAACCCCTCCCCAAAAACCTGAAAGGATAATTATAGCTATCATGATTATTTGCAATCTTTGATGTGAAGATGCATCCTGTCACACAATAATAAAAAGGTTCAGACCCTCAATGGTCAGAAGCAAGATGAAAAAACATTGACAGGAGCACTACTCATTTTACCACAGACCATCATATTGTACATTTTAAGAAACACCACAGAAATAAATTGCAAAAGTAAATAATCAATATATTCCATATACTTTTACTCCTTTAGCTCATTAATCCATAGTGGGGTAAGTGTTGATTTAATAAAATTTTAGTAAAGAAGCAAGAACATATTGACTGCAATTCCAGAAAATGTAGCAGTATATTGCACTGTAAACTTTTGAGTGAGGGTATAGTTGTTATATTTTTCACAAGTTATTGGTTCTATGTTTTGAAAGCAAAACAGAGCCAGAAATAGCCAGTCTTCTCTCTTTTGCATCCGTATTCAACTTACTGTGATAAATAAGTCCTAAAATCAAAGCTGGTCACAAACTGATGCCCCAAAATACCCATCTGCATCTGCACGGCAAGATAGACTCTGAAACTTATCTCCAGGCATCAGCATAGTGGAAAACATCTATTTCAAGACCCCTCAACCATCCTTGTTGAAACTAATTAATTTTTCCATGAGTGTTTATGACAAACACTGCAAAATTAAGCATATAGAGTGCATTGCTGAAAATAAGGTAAGGTCTACTCTCAATGAGTAGATTTCCTTATTTCTGCAGGTGTCTAACTTGAGTTCTAGCATTACTTGCTCCTGAACGCCAGTGGGACACACATAGCTATTTTATTAAATGTTGGGTTGTTCATAAGAAAAAATCATATTCTCCGTGATATGGTTACATTAATCCAACACGCCATATTAAAACAGCAATTCCGCACCAGCTTGCATGCTATGCTGCCCCAGCAATTACACCATCACAATGAATAGGCTTGTGGCACGAACACTCCAACAGTTCTACAAGTAAACAGGTGGCAGATAAGAAACACAGCCCAAGGCATGTGTAGCTTTCTAAAATATTATCATTAAAGAAAACATCCATGAATACTCTTTTGCTTCCACACATAGAAACCTAGTGGCTTTCAAGTAGTCTTATTTCGTATGGTTCTCCACAGAGGTGGGATTTTTTTTTTTTATGTGCAGAGTGAAATAACTCAATAAATTCCAAAGGTACGAGAGCAAGTATAACAACACCGGAAAAAGGACATATGTCTTTGTTCATCTGCATATATAGCATGCGTATAGAGTTGCATCATTCCGCTAGGCAGTGGCGAGTATTAACCCCTAGGCAGCCATCACTTCTCTACCTTGCTAGTCAAATAAATGAGGTAATAGCAAGCAAACCGGCTGGAGCGTATAAACAGTGTTATGCATGAATCAATCACTTGAAATACTGCACTGCAGTGAGAAAATACAAACTGAAGAGACAGCAAGAATCGGCATTCCCTCTCCCTTTTGTCAAGTAGTACCAATGTTCCAATAAAAATGGAGATGCACACATTGATGGGCACACAAGTTCTACATCAAGTATAGGTCAGCTAAGGTCACCATCACTTCTTTATTTGTTCTGTTACTTTGAAGACTGCAGAGACAGACAACACATCATAGCTGTTAAATAACAGCACAGTAGAAAGCAGCTGACGCTATACATGCAGCTTCAGTCTCTTTATTCTGCTACTGATCAACACTTACAATTAATTTATTTTGAAACTCTCCTTCCTGAATGACTTCCGTGGCAGACTGCAGAACAAGGAACATTTGCCAAAAAAAATTACCTACAGTAAGTTTGAGAACAATAGCTGCTCACATGTATGATGATCTTTTGGAGCACAAATATTCTTTAGCAGTAACACTTAACCCAACCTTGCTATTTCTTTCAAGCCTACTCAAAGCACTGAACAAGGTGACATGTTGATGATGTGACCCAGCTCCTATCTGAAGGATGAACTGAGCAAAAATAAGTGCTTACTATTTACAGCAAATTATTTTTATATATATTCAGTCTTAAACCAAGACAGTGATTTATCTGAGGCGTTTCAAGTATATCGAACAGACTGAAATCTTTTAAAATGATCCTGTTAGAAAAGCAACCAAGTCTTCATCTACATTTTGTAATAGAAACCACAACCACTATCTTCAATAGAAAATTGGTCTTGCCTGACTGTAGCCATACTACCCATTCTGGTCTAATGTCCTACATGTTTAATTTTTGGCATTCTTTTTTTGATGCTCATCTTTGCTCCTCCTGTTCTATTCCACAGTCCCATTTAGTCTTGGCTTTGCTGTTACTATTTTTGACTCCTTCCCCACTTCTTCAAGATATCTCAGTCCTTATCGACCCAAAACACTCCTGCTCATTTCACTGTGCTTTCAGTTTGGCAGATCTAAATCTTGAGAACGCCTGTGACATCATTCAGAAAGGCAGTGTGGTATTATTTCACGGGGTGGTCAAGCATGTCAAAGAACATACCTGCCAATCACTACCAAGAAAATGAGTTTGAATTTATCACCTTAATTCTAGAATGCATTTAGCCACAATAAAAGCCAATATATGTTATTGGCGTAGCAATTGTGGACAGCTGGCTGTATCAGCAGGGGAGAGCACAGGGCTGGAATAGAAAGGCTGTTTGCAGTCAGAGGTGAAGGTCACTGAAGTGATGTGGAGGCAGAAAAGGGCTGTATCCTGCAAGCTGCTGCTCCTGCCTTCATAGGAACAGGAAGGTTGTGGAAAAAAGCCCAAAGCATCTTAACCTCTGAGACCTGTTCTCTCACATCCACCTGAGAAGAGTTATGGCTTTTAACTATTCTCTGCGTTCCCTTCTGCACAAAGTCATATATTTTTACAATCACTATACTAAAAAAACCACAAAGCCACAAAAAACCCACAACAGACAAAAACCTTTGAAAGTCTAATGAACAATAAGCACTATAAGAGAAGGTGCAATCTGAATATATTGATGTAAAATTTTGGATCACATTTCATCTTTCTGTTTCTGTCTTAATAAGGGAGAAATATCACAATCTTGCTTTCCAGATTTAATCCTCTTCTGCTTTTTCTCAGGACTTCATTCTTCCCTTCCTCTCACTCTACAGTTTATTAGTCTGAATGATGTGGCATAAAAGACCCCTTCTGTAACATGTTAGTATCGACTCCAGCGGGATATCAGTGAACTTGATACCAGTTTAAACGGACTTCAGAAGGACACCCACACACCCCATATGTGCTAACACAAAGAATGGAAAGCAGCAACATGAAGAACAGGAGCAACACACTCGAGAACTAGAAAACAAAGCGAGGCAAAGGAGGCAATTGCAGTTACTCAAGTGAAAGCAATGGGAAGCAGCAGGGTCTCACTGTATGTAAATCTATACAGCTATCTCCTCACCAGCCACGTTTGGTGATCATAGAAGTTGAAGGAGACTAGAAATCCTGTTCCACAGGACAGCTGTTGGCACAGAACCAACAGAAGTTGCTTGGCACGCCAAAACAGACTTCGGAAAAGCATGGCTTATTAGTATCAATTCATTTTCTTTCCATATGCTTCCCAACTCTATAAACCTAGCACATAATTCATTCATTGAAATGACAAAGCAAAGGAATATCAACTGTGTTCAAATACTAGGGGAGCAAAATTAATTTTACATCTGATTTTGACTCTGCTTGTAAAAGCATGCAAGTAAATACCATAGTCTATTTTAGTCCTAATCTCTTCGAGTAAGCAGTGTCTCCAATTTGACACTAGGTTATGAAAGGTACAAGGGAAGGAAGCATATGCTTTGTGCATATGCTTCAGTTACTTAAGAGGTGAGTTCTATCTACGTTGTCATAAGGTATTCCCTCCCATAAACTTTAAAGAATTTACTTGAGTCCAGAGTCTTTAATAGCAATTACAAAATTTCATATATTTCCTGACAGATAAGTTACCATGCTGTTTATGATGTGTGCTTAGACTCCTTAGTGAAAGATTTATGAATTGTTATTTAGGACTTTCCTCCGTCTTTCAGAAATGCTTAGATCACCATTATGAAGGATAAATTGCCATTCGGGAGAGAACAAAACTGAACTCAGGAAAGTAGAAAAATTAATTAGATGGCAATGTTTAACCAAAGGATTTGCCCATTTTCCTTAGCGAAAATCTAAATAAAAGTTATGAGGGGAAAGTGAGTGTGATTTAAAAAAATATTTTCTATCACAAATATTACTGGTGCACCAATACCCCTACCTTAGGAAATTTTAGGCACCAAGATCTCTAATTTATCTTCAAAAAAAAATATTGCGAAAGGTATTGCATACTAGTTTGCTTACATCAATTCACTTGGTTTTTTCTCATGGAAATTAGCAGGCTCTTTCACATCTTGGTAATTGTATTCAGAAGATCTAGCAGAGAAAATAGAATAAGCAAGAGGAGCGCACATATACAGTGTGTGCTTGTGTGTGAGATACAATACACAAAGGGCAAGAGGAGAAGGAAGAGAAGGAAATCCATGTGACAGAAAAGTGGAAAAGGGAAGTTCAAAGATCGGGGATAAAGAGCCTGAGAAAAGCAGAAGTAAACAAATATCAGAAAAGAAAGAAGAATGAAAGGAAAAACAAATTTCACAGTGATTTGGTCAATGACAAAGTTTTAGTCTAAACATTTCAGTGTAAATATAATGGAAACAAAACTCAATAAATTAAAGCAGCTGAGAAAAAAACCAAGGAACAATACAAAAATAGTCCAAAATAAAATACAGATGTGCAAAGTAAGTTAAAACAAGACATAATGAACATGTCTCAGAAACGTGTTATGGGAGGAATCACATTTCTTTTGTGTTTTAAATGCATCTGTACCAGAGGGTATGCTTTTAAACTAGCTACTTGAACTTCTATGAGAAACAAATCTGAAGGTAAGTACAAGTCCACAATTTTATTACCTGCCATGCAAGAGCAGAGCTATGGATTTAATCTTAAAGGCTTTAGAGTACTGTAAAAGAATTCAACCTTAATGATCAATGTTGCCAACTTCAGTGGAGCAATTGCACAGCTAGGCATTTTACAGGATGTCTTTCAAGAATTTGGTGTTTGTAGTGCTCAATTTATAAAAGGCCAAGAAAAACAGGAGGCTCCTATTAATTGTAAAAAAAAAATACACCAACACATAAACCAAGCAAAACAACAAACAACTACAGTTCCACCTTTTAGCAGCAGCAGACTCTTAACAGTTTATTATCTTAAAGATCACGTTTAGACATAATGTATGCTGATTGCTGACTACAAAGCTTCTGAAAGACCAGGAACACTGAGAAGCAACCATGAATGAGAGAAGAAAGATTTCATTTCTCTGGGAAACTACACCTCTGTTTAACCGTTTTGTTGTTTACACAAGAATATTTCTGGGTTATTAAGAAAAGCAAGCTGAACATCTGATAGGTATGTTCGGGGATCTGATGCTCCGTCTCCACATTCTGTGACATACAGTCTTCTGCAGAGCCGGCATACAAATTCCGAAGTACCACCTGATGCCTTTCGGTCCATTTCTGGATCACACCCAGGCCCTCCAATTTACATTGCATTAGCTTGCTACTTCAGGCAGCGCTAACGGCATCTGCGGTGATCAATCATTCCCACTGTACTCTGTGAGTGGGAGTGAGTGTCTGAACTAGTAAATGCCTATCTCCCACTCCTCTTCATCACAGCACACGCCAAATGGGAGCAGTTCTGATTATAGCCAGGAAAATTACAGTCTCTGATATTGTTAGGAGATTATTTATGGCAAATTTGCTTCCACCTGTGATGCTAATTGTGAACATTTAGAGCTATCATTCAGTGTGGCTACAAGGGATCACAAAGTAATGAGGTAACATGTGGACAATTGGGCATCCACACGGACACCTTTGCATTTCTCATCCACATACTCTTCACTTAGGAGGACACAAGAAAAAATAAAATAAAAATTTTAGACTCAACTGATTCGCATATGTTTCTTATTCAAAACCGCACATTACCCTTAATGCTATGAAGCCAAATATAAAGATGCTCTTGCTAAATATTGCAAAATATTGTCTTCCTTCACTCAAGATTATAATTTTTACTCTAGTCATTGGTCATATGCTTCCATGAAATTCAACTGCTGCATTTTTTAATTTCTAATTTACCCTTAGGCACAGGCAGGTATTTACTTGGAGTATATTTATTCCGGTTTTATCTTGAGTTTTCAATTTTAAGAAAAGTCTTAAACATTTTGTATTGCTCTGTTTATATTTAACAATTTATAAATTTCTTGTTTCAATGTTTAGATTAACTGCATGATGATTAAAGGTATTACAGTAGACCTAGGAATATTTTTATAATGGTAGAACTTAACATCGTGCACATGGCACTGATTTCCACAGGCATCACATCACCTAGACTATATGGCAATTCCGCCACTTGTCATTCCTAAACAGTATGGCAACTGGGAAATTATCTTTCCAGTATCCACAATGGTTTACCTGCAACTGACCTATGGTGGCAAGCATAACTTTGACATACATTGAATCTTATTACAGATGACACAGCTAAACAAACCATTGTTTGGCCTTTTAGTTCTTTCCTTGTTAGTATTATTTTTTTGTATCATTCTTTTTTTCCCCCCTCAGCTCTGCAATAAACTTTATTCCTAATGAGTCAGGGCATCAGCAGCACACAGCCCTGCACAGAAGAGAATGCAGAAAGTCAACCCTTTTGGAATGGTATGGCTCAGTCTTGACTATGGGTATAAAACATAACAATAGAAATAAAGGAAGTAAGATTCAGTATAATGAAAACATTTTAAAAAGAAGCCTGTCTGCTTGGCTCCTGAGGTACATATGGCACTATATGACAGCGAGATAGTCAATGATTAGGTGAGAAAGCTCAGCCACCAGGCTGGTTCACAGACCATGTATGCTACAGTATGGCACTGTCACTGAAGAAGAGCCACTTAAGATGAAATAAAAACAATGCTCCTCATAAGTCCTCTCAGGTTTTTTTTCTTTGTCAGAATGACTGTCTCCACTGTATCTTAATTTCTGTGTATATATTTACAAATATAAGCATTAACTATGCCCCACAGAGAAAAGCTGTGCCTTTACAGTTTCCTGTGTAATTAAGTCCTTGAGACTACAAAAAAGGGAGCAGAAATCTACCTGAAGATTTGAAATGCATGCAACAGGTTAGAGAGCAGCTAGAGGAGATCCAATATGCATCATTTACTTTACCGTGCCCTGGATCCTGGTGTAAGCAGAATGTGCAATAATAAAGTGGATAACTAACTAAAATATTGACTATTGAGTCAGAATACTAGGAAAAAAGGGTTACATCTGCTCATTAGTCTAGAAAAATGCAGTCTTAATATCCCTGAATTACAAAAGAGGATGACTGTTTTCAAATCAAAGAATAAAAAGTTCCATTTATTTTGAACTGTTTAATGTAAGTCAAAGCATAACACTGTAGATTAGTAAAATACACATAGAAGCTGTAACCAACAGCATGACTAATATAATGTGTTGCAGCACTGAGGGCATGGTTGTATTATAAATATTCATTCAAATGGTAATTTATTACAGTTACATTGCACCTGCAGGAAAAATATATTCAGAAAACCTAAAATGTTTTAATAAATAATGAAGGCAAACAACTTAAGCAGTATGTAAACGTATTGGATGCCTTAGCTTTGTTACTTACTGGTAAATACAAAGGGATACAGAATATTCCAGTGGTTTAAAAAACTAATTCTTAATGACCACCACAGTCACAGGACAACTACATCTCTTTCTTCATAGTCATTCTAGTTTGTGATCCCCTTCTTGGAAAGCATATGGACTTGTACGTCACATTCTAGCTATGACTCCTTCCCTCACCGCAGCTCCTAAACAAGTTATCCTCACACAGACCTCCTTAGCCACCTCCAGCCGAGAAGTGACTTACAGATGTCCCATGTTATTCATAACTGGGTTTACGATCTTGCACTTAGTACTGAATTTCTGTCCTTCATTGCTCCACCCCTCCACATCATTCTGGTTTTCCTACACAATATTCTAATCCTGTTCTATATTAATTATTCCCTCTTGACCTTAAAAGGACATTTTGATTAGCGTATACTAGTTTTATGGTCTAAGGTCAGTAACAAAACCAAGTTAAAACTAGCTCTAAAACACCTCATTGAGGTTACCCAGCAGTAACATTCTTGCCATCTCTTAGATTCCCTTTTTGGCACCATTTCAGGAGTCTCTAGCATGCTCTTCATCCACTTGGTTATTCTGTACCACACTAGTCTTCTGTACACCACCAACCCTTCCTCTAGTAATGATTCTGTTTTCCTGAAAGCCCACGGGCAACCAAAAAACAATTTCTGTTCAAATGGTAATTTATCAGTGCTTTCAAGGGCTCTTTCAGACTAGAATAGAAGCACAATTAACTTTTACTTAAAAACCCAAAAACATACAAATAAAAACTGTGATGATATAGTTTGTCAGAACCACTAAAATACAGGGTGTTTTGTTTTGTTTTTGAGGGTGGAGTTTCTGGGTTTGCAGATGCTCATTAAATCTAAAGGGATCGCTGCGATGAGCATCAGAGGGTTTGCAACCGTGAGGCACTAAGAACAAGCCCTGTGCAAGCTCAGTCCAGAACTGGCACTGCAGGACAGAATCTTGCAGCCATGGTGAGTGATATCTGGGGCTTCAGACCTCTCACTTTCCTACCACCACTCTAGGCAACCTCCCTCCTTGCGAACTATGTCCTCTGGTAAGGCAGCCTACAGAGCCAGCTCCAGAAAAAAGTCTGTTATTACCCCAAAATAGGCACCACGTTACTTTAGCATAACCTCTCCAGGATATATTAGTGACACATTTCATGCCATTTATGCCTTTATCATTACCTTATAGATATTTTTGCTTTCTTGATTAGCACATCTGTCTTGCCTGGATTACTTAGATTTAAAGAGAGACTGGATTTGTTTTTTTTGTTTTGTTTTGGTTTTGTTTGTTTGTTTTATTTTCTACTCATCTGGATACCCAGACATAAACCAACTTGTTCCTTGACCTGTGATCGCACTTGTTAGTTCTTTCCATATTCTGAAAGGTATATAACCAATTTCCACAAAATACAAGTACTGTGTTCTTGGAGCTTTCTTCTGCTATGAAGGTGACATTTTCTTTTTTCATTCATATGTTTTCATTAGTAATGCTCTTCATTAGTAAATGAAGTACAATATGTGTTTACTTCAGGGCAAAAGTTTTTATATTGAAGAAGTCCAATTTCTTCTTGCCTATTGTTTTAAACTACTTTAAGACAGTTGCCAATTCTCTAAATAGTCTGGTTTCCAAGATATACATAATTGCTGATCTCAAAAGGATTCCTTTACAGCTTTCTAGAGAATAATTTGCATTGAGACTCCAGCCTTCCCTGCATCTCAGTCTTATTATCATGTCAAATTATCAGTCCACAGTATTTTGCAATAATACAGAAATACATATATAGCACATAAACAGAACTTAAAATATGACCCTACTGGCTAGAAAAAGAAAAGGCAGACTGGTCTGACAGACATCAAACAATTTCTTAAATAATTCCAATCAAACACCATAAAATTCATCTTGTAGCATCCCTTTCTTGTAGAAAAAGGAATACTAATCAGTGAAGCCACTCAAGCCATGGCATCAGCTCAGTTCTGGTCTTTTCTTTTGTAATTCAAGTCAGGAGTGCTGATTCTGAAGATAAAATTAAGTTTACTTCTCTTTAATCTACTTACATGCCCAGAATCAAGACAAAACTTCAGTAGTTGCTGATTACATTCTCATAGGTTATACCAGCACAAATATCCTAAGTCAAGCACTAAATCGTATGGTGTCATTGATCTCTAACCTCTGATTTTTCTTATTCATATGTATCAATTGAACAGCAAAAGAATCCTAGACTCTCAACATCTGAAAGACAATGGAAGACTTCCTGAAAAGCATGCTTTACCAAGAATGTAATATAAATTCACACTTTCAAAACTGAAAGCTCCAGGTGGCCATGGTCCTTCTTAACTCCAGAAAAACTCGTCATTTTTAACACATGCATACCTAACATTTTTGGTATTTTAAACTTTTTTTAATAAGCAGTTTTTCATATTAAACCTATGTGATTCTAGTGCTTTCGGTAAAATTTTATTTCCTTTAAGATAAAACAGATTATTTACAACCTCTGCATATATTTGCAATAAAAGCACCATCAAACATTAGAAGCAGACTCACACACAAGCTTAGCTATTACAGACTCATGTCATTTTTTTCTGCTTTTAGAATCATTTTATTCTTTACAACAGTTAAGAAAATACTGCTCTTTTCCCATCATAGTACTCTGATAGCTAGCAATCTCATGCCTTACATTTTCACTTAAATATAACATGTGCCATGTGAACTAGCAAGCTATAAACATTTACTGATTTATTTAAATATTTTAGTCATACATTTAAATAGCTACAGGTTTTCAGATCATTTTGAAAATAAATATTTACAGTTGATAGTTTTCTTTTGTGGGTGTGAACACATAATAAAGAGGCAGGATTTTGGCTCTTTGAAGTGTTGCTATTGAAATGTTTGAGTGAATTGCGTTACCAGTAAAAATTAATAGAATTGATTCCCAAATCTTAATCCATGTCAAAACAATTGATCTTAACCGAAGGCAGCAATTATTTATATTTGTAAAAAATAAAGAAATATTGCAGTTCTACCATATCATTCATCTGAACTTCTTTAGCTAAATGTTATTTCAGTCCTTGCTAAATAATGATTAACCTTTACAAAGTATGGAAAAAAAGTAGAAATAGCAGAAACATTGAGGTCTATGAAGTGGCTAAATTTTCATATGGTCTCAAGCTATGAACTCTTCAGGTAATAAAAAAACCAGCAAATGACTGACCAAAAAAGAAATGTGATTAGTCAGTTTTGGATGGAAATACTATATTTTCAATTGAAGATGAAAAGACCATTCAAACCAAGTGGATTCCTTGTAAGATTACAAATGCTTTCCTAGGATCCTGCATAAATTAAACCTGTCTGCTGTCTTTTTCCAAAAGTGTTACCCAACATGAACTGAAATAAAAAAAATTATTAAGCCTAGAAATATCATAGAAGGTGAAAGAGCATTTAGGCCTTGAACCTTTACCAATAGTAAGTTAAATATAGAGAAAAATCACATATGAGAAGGAGAATAGTATACATGTGGTTTTATACATATATACACAGACAATATGCATACACAGACACCATCAGAATGGGCTCTCTAGACTGATAATTATAATTATTTCAAGATCTTGTTGAAATAAATATGTCAATTTATGTTTTTAAGATATTTCACTAGCTTGAGCTTCTGTATTGTACATAAAAATAATGATGGCTATTTCCTCATGGGACAATACAAATTCAGATAGACTACTCACTGTTGTATTAACAGAAAATTAATGAAATGCCATCTTATGGCCAAGTTGTATAACTAAGTCTGTTTGTTTTTTTTTTAATCAACATTTTCCTGCAAGCGTAGGAGTTTAAAGAGACAAAATGACGAATTATTATCTTGTCCCACTTGCAAACTTTTAGTACCAAAATTCATTCTGCTACGAGAACATTGTTCACATTGCACTTGCAAGACATACTTGTTTCTGGCAGGAACTTTGAGGTATTTTCAGATGGCTTTTAACACCAGTAAGCATTAAGGAAGCTGTTGCATCAGTCACAAACAAGAACAGGGCACCAGAAGCTGGATGTTATTTCCTGTAACTCTATAAACAACCAAAAATCTATGCTATAAACAGTGGGTAGGAAAGAATTACTCCAAGAAATTCACTTATATTATCCATTTTCACTTGAAAACTTTGTTCTGAATAAATGTGAGTACTCTAGATATTTGTAAAGGGTTTCCACACATCCAGCATCCCAGCTGGAATGCTGTGTAATTTGTACACCTGGAACAGCTAACCAGATGTGTCACACATGTACATCAACCATGTCAAGCACATGCAGTATATCTGAAGCACTAGGTACCTACTGGACTCAGCACACATGAACCCAGCCATGTCTAGCTCCGACACTTTAGAGCAGACATGCAGTGAGTTAAGATTTGGTAACCCTGTCTTTCAAAATCTAGAAGCTTGGTCCTCTCTACCTCAACAATGCTTTGCACTAACACAGGTCTGAAGTGAGAAAGCCCTTCAATAGAAGGCAATACAAAATGGATGAGAACTTACTTTGCAGTGAATGCAAAGCAAGAAAGGTTTTTTTTTTGCATGTTACACACCTTCATGCATGTTTGAGTTAAGGGTAGATATATGCTGGAACAGATTTCCATATTTTACCTTCTTCAGGCCATTCTCTTATAGCATTCACAGTCTCATTTCTCCACCTTTTTGAACACATGTAGACCCAGCATCAAAACACACTTAAAAACTACCCGTAGCATTTGAAAATCTTTGCCTCTCTACCTAAGACCTCTATTTATTTCTTTTGTCCATTGTCAATAGAATGATTTCAGTTTATTTAGTATTTAAATCTAAGAACAGTAAGAGAAGGAGAGCCACAGGACTATTAAAGTCATCTTCTCAGCAAGGATCTAACAGGAGAAATAGACCATATTGATGGCCAAGTAAATGGCCGTAGTCAGGCAGGAATGGGCAAGTGAGAGGCCAACATGAAAATGGAGAAATCTGGCACATCCTCCACGGGCAGTGAACACGTCATTCCATTTATGACCTCGACAGGCAAACACTGTGTACACACTGCCTATACTTGTGAGGCCAGCTGGGTTGTGAGTATGTTCCACTCATTTCACCACTTAACAGGCCTGAAGGAAATGACATTACTGAGCATATGCCAAGGGATTTTTACTTCATTTTTATTTCTTTTACATCTTGCAGGTGTGAAATTAAAGCATTTCAACTGCATTTTCATCATCTGTTTACCAGAGTTTTGCGCTTGTACAGTCTGGAAAACAAAGCCCAGCAAACCTCTGCTTTTAAGCTGTGGGACAACTTTCCAGCAAATGCGTGCAACAGCTCCGGCTATATTCTGTCATCTCCTCTCTTGCCTGGTACTGCGCAATTGCTGTGGTTCTGCTAGACAGTATTAGAAGAATTTTTCTCAAAGAGGTGAACATGCTTATAGTCTTAAAAAAAAGCAGCAGCTATTATCCAAGTTTTCATCAAGATGTTGCCAGCCACAAGTTTCCTCTATTTTAATCTCTCCAGCTACAGCCAGGTCACAAAGCAGAAATATTTTTAGGAAACTGTTTCCGTTGCTTTGGCTGTAAGAAAACACTGTTCTATGCTGTTTGTGATCAGCTTTCTTCACAGGATCAAATAAATTGCACTAAAGTATAAACCAAAGCATCATCAGCCTCTGAAGATGTCTTGCAAAGCCTAAAACTTGCTGCAGCTGCTGAGCTGCTATAGCATTAGATGCTGCCATGCCTAATCTTGGCAGAGGTTAAAGACTGTTAAAGGAAACTAAGAGAAATGGTGAAACAGGTTTAGAAATACGAAGAGGTTGTATTACTTTTTCCACTCATGAATTTATTCCAGTATTTGAATAGATTAACACAGACTGCAAGCTACTGTGTTGGTCCGTAAGCAGGCAGAAGCTGAGGAAGTCACATAAATGACTTGCCACTGAAAGCGAAAATTATTTAAGCCTTAAAAACCACTTTATATGATTTCAGAAAACTCCACTCTCTCTACTGTACAATAATGAAAATTAAGGTCCAGGGACTTTCAGTCCTTTCACAGAAAGTACCTTAGTAACTTATTAGATTCCTTCACCTGGACTTCCTTTATTTTCAGGAATGAAGGCTCATTTGGGGAAGGATCATCAGTAATGTTGTTTTGTTCAACGCGATGTACAATGTATTTGCCATTATCTGTTTTAAATAGGTGAATTCAAAAGGCCAGAGGCAAGTAATGTATGTTCAGTCTGTTGATCACTTAGAGACAAACTGGGAAACTGCCTGGATTCAACCTGATGGCAGATGTATTTATTCTCTATTTGCTTGTTCCAACACAGAAAAACAAGAGTATATGTGCTGCTTGCATTTTTGCCTGGGGGACAGAGGCTTTATATTGTAGTTAATGGACCATCTACAAACAGAAAATTAATTTGGCAAGAACTCATTGATGTTGTGGAAATCAGAGAAGCATGGTCCATTTTGAAAGTAATTAATCCAGCCAAGAGAGAAATAAAATTTCAGTTGGTTAGAGCATGAGAACTTTGGCATATGGAAAGCAAGAGAAACAAAGCCTTTTTGAAAAGAGTTTACCTGCCAAGGGACACGTTACATTTTGGAAACAGTGCAACAGAGGAGTAGTTAAAATTTCTAGTAATGGAGCAAGGTTAAAGTGCTAGCAAAATAATATGACCTCGCCTAGTTTAAAGCTATGCTATCTAGAAAAGTCACTTTTCTATAGGTACCAAATATACTCAATGATTCCTCACACACACAAAAAAAAAAGGTGGCCATATTTCTTTGAAAGACCCAATTGATAAACTAGTCGAATAATTTGCATTCTCAGATTCCTAGCTGGGGATTTCTTTACTGTTTGGTTACAGTCACTGAGAGAACAGGGAAGCTACTGATAAAGAGAGGTAGCACATTCCGCTTCTCGGCATATCTGTGGCCTCTGTGCAACAGAGATACATTCCTGATGCTGGGGTGGTTTTAGTGCATTCCAAACTCTGGATTCACAGCACTGTAGACCATTTCACTGGTGGTTTCTTATAGAAAGGGTGTGCATGTTTTTGACAAAAATGGATTTCAAAATCAGGCACCAGTCTTCCTGATTATGCTTCCAGGTCAAGAAGCTCAATTTGTTAAAGCACGACTAGACACTATTAGATAATGAGGTGAACAGCAGGAATACTGATGGCTTTCTAGTCTATCGGTACCATGAAACTTCAGCCAAAATCCTATTCTACAAAGTCTTCAGAGATCTGTTTAAAAAATACTTTTCTAACAATAAGAAAGAGGCATGTAATTAGCTCAAAAAAAAATAGAATATTAAACTTTCAGACACAGAAAGAACATGTCTGGATAGCCAATAGCCTGAATTCATCCTGCTTCAGTCAGAACCTTAAATTCTGGTCTGAATAATAAGCATAGGAGGCAGTTTTAATATTCAAAAATCTTAACGTTATATTTTCTCTCATTTTAGTCATCACACATACTCAATCTCAACTATACCATCTTTGTGTTAGAATAGAAACTCTTTACATTGACCCACTAACTTGGCTGAAAAGCAGTTGAAAACAGTACTTATTGAACCTATGGACTCGTGAGGAAGTAATGAAAGGAGGACTTGGGCACCTTCCTCATCCTGTGCTTCAACTTGAAAAAAGTTTCACCTCAGGGCTAGTAATAAATATGACAGTGAAAGTAATTACATTTTTTAGCCTATAACATCTTCACTCCTGGGGATGATAGATCAGCCAATAAGGTCTTACTTTCATCATACCATGTCAAGCTTTGATAGAAAGAACACCTATTTATTGTACATAGACTAAAAGTGAAAATAGTCATTGAAATATAAATGGGCAACTAACAAAGGTATTTTAAGGGATTATTTTGGTATCATACAATACTATAACTAGATATGGTCTCTGATCTCTAACAATGAGTTCAAAATAATGTCAAAATAGTAGGTTGTGCTCTTTAAGTAAATGGCTTCATTCTCCAAAGAGGCACACTGGTTAAAAATAATGTGTTAATCAAGTAGAACATGGATTAGCAATTCACTTATGCTTTGCTAGCCTACTAAATATATTTGAGGCAACTAGAAAATTAAAAGTTTTTTATTTTATATATACGATGATCATTTTCCTTCTAGGTAGATGCAGTGAGACACCATGAATTCATCAAGGGACACTATGTGCTCCACACTCTATATGCTGTAATTTTCTCATTACCCTCTGAAGACAGGCATATCTTCTCTCATTAAAAAGTGGCATAAAATTATGTATAACAGTCTAGCTTCTAATGAAGAACTCCTATCCAGCTAGCTGAAAAAAAGAAATTCCTTTGCGAATAACAACCATAAGTCAACTTAACATTGATTGTCCTGCGTGCAACAAAATTCATCATCACAATTGGATTTACAGCCAAGTAAGACTCAGAGTCAACTGCTTAACAGGATGCTACAATCTACTAAGAGATCAGTACTTGGAAAGCAGGATAGAAAAAAGAATCTCTTAACTTGTAACGCATGGATTGGTTAACAAATTTAAACTGTTAGGGTGTGAATCAGCACAGGCACAGATGCACAGATTTGGCTTCCACTGAAGTAGAGGGAAATGCATTTGCAGCAGCATTTGGTTCCCTACATAACATTATATTCAGATATCTTTGGTTTTTATTTTTGCTAGTAAACAATCATTCTCCCCCCCAGCACTAGAACATAATAGAATGAAAAGTACCTTTGTATAATATGTACACTGCATGTACCTTAATTGCAGAAATACAATACAATAGTGCAATGAATCCACAAAGATAGTGCACAGTTTACATGACAGATTTCTTCATTGACCAAGTGCCAGAGTGCCTGAAGAAAACTGTGCTGATGTTAAATAAGGATATATTGCTGTTACTGAAATGGTAACAGACAATATGATGAAATCTCAGTTTGTCCAATTCTGAAACTCACACTTATAAGCAACAACCCTTACAAATGGAAGACCACCTAAACTTTTCACATATCGTGCTGTTGTAACTTACAGACCTAAATGAACATAGGCATTCTGCCTATAGATCCTCAAAGCTCTCACTAGATTGCAGGGCAATGCCTCTGCAAGCACATAGAAATAAACAGAAATTTATTATTCAGAAATATTTTGGGCTCTAGAACCTAAACCACTACAATTCTGGTCCTGGCAAATATCTCAGCAGTGTCTAAAGGGTTTGTCTGAGAGCAGAATCTAGTTTTAGCAATTAAGCAGCTCTATAATAAGTTGAACAAAATCTATGCTAATTAAAGGAGGCTGGAATGAAGAAGAGAATGTGAAATCCAAATTTCTCCTTTATTTTCCTAAGCAGAACCATGAGTATTTGCTTTTCTTCCTGCTGCAGACAATTTCTCATTTTCCTAGATTATTTTGTACTCTTCTATTTAATGGAATGTTAACACACACACACCCAAAATAACCCCACACCACCAAAACAGAAACAAACAAAAAACCAACCCCCAAAATGTAAAGACAACACTTCAGCATCCTAGAACAGGATATGTGTCATTAAGGTAAGAAAGTGTATACCTGAGCTTCTCAAACCAAAGCACCCTCCATAACCATGAACACTGAAATCATGTAAGAAATTACTACATTTACTAGTAAGTGCTATGCTTACTGAAAGTCTTAGCATGAACAACAAAGGTGTAGACCTATGTCTTCAGCCACCCCTGCAATGTCTAGAAATATGGTTGAAAAAATGCTAGGCAGAACCAAACTAACAGAAACTTATGCTACTGCAGTTGTACATATTCACTAGGAAGATTATTTGATTTTTAATATTAATCTGGACTGAATATAGAGAATATAAAATCCAGTGGAGAGGACAGGGTTTATAAAGATCTTGGGTTTGTTTCTTTAATTCTTGCTTAGTTTTATTTAAATATGCTACCTCCTGGCAAGCAAACACTTTAATAAAAATAGCCTCCTCATTAAATCTTGCACATATATATTATAAAAAATTTTCCCATTTTATACCCAATTCTACAACTTATCCATACAAATTCTACTCATAAAACATAACCTATTCTAGAATAACATATTTTTAAAAAAATTTGGATTTTTTTTTTTTAACTAACAGTTGATTTCTGAAAAACCTTAAGTTTAGTCATCTTTCTGCAAATATTTTATCAGGCAAGAAGGGAAGAAATCACCAAAGCATGCTGCCAAGTGAACCAATATTTTTAATTAAATTTTTATCTTCTTAAAAAAAAGAGTGCTTATTAATGAATTTAAACATGTTTATAAGATGGATTTTGATTATGCATGTTTGCTCTCTCCTGGCTGATGAGCAACTGAATCTAATACAAAATTAAAGTCTTCATTATTACTGTAATTCTTTCCCTCTTCAGCATGCTGCCATACCCCAGCTTCCTCCTGCATGCGTATGTTTCTCTGGAAATCTCCTCTAGAGACAATTTGTGGCTCACAGCTAACCCAAACAAGTGTACATGCAAGATATAAAGGCAAAGCTAGAAGCAAACACTAACTTTGCTATGTAGAGAAAAATTGCATGAGCTCTACCGGGTGTTAAACTTATCCCAGTGTACTCCTTGAGCTGAAGGCAAAAATCTTTCAAAGAGGAGACATTCTGCATAGCAGTAATCCTCCAACTACGCTCAGAGTCGCAAAAGGCTACATCTACTGCTCTCCTGGTATTGACTCCATCTTCCCAATGGACAACAAAGCTTAAAGGTCACTGTCATAGCTAGCCAGCTGTGAAAAGAAAAACAGCTTCTCCCTTTCTCCCATTCAGGGCCAATAATTTATATACCTTCTTGCAGCAGAGTTTAACGCACTATTCTTATTTTTAAATATCTTTGGTTTAGTTAAACTTGACAATTTATGTTTTTTTTTTAATATGCTTCTACTGTAACTAGTCATTACTTCTGAAAAAAGTTATAAGTATAGCTACAATGTAAATACTGCTTGGCATTAGGGCTGCACAGTAAGTGTTATAGCTTCACACGCCTTCAGAAACACCATCAGCAATCTGACTAAAAATAAAGTATTGGGCAGCAGTTTGGACTTTATTCCTTTCTATAGAGCTTTCAACAACTTCCTATGTAGATGGCAAATAGAAGTAGAAACACCAAAATATACAGATATATACTGGACATACCTATTAATAGTAAACTTTTCCCCCATTTTTGGATTTAAGGTCAAATATTCCAAAAGCCAAAACAAAACTATCTCTGAAGGAAGGATTCTCCCTTTAACTTTTTGTTTTTAATGAATGGCTATTTCCAAAAGCCAACTTGACCATGTTTGCTGTTCTATCTTGATGCCAAGGCAGAAATATACAAAATCAGCACCTAATTACGCAATGCTGTCAAAGACCCTAGTAATACTACTCAAAGTACACATTTGCCACCTTAAAACAAAATAGATGACAGTGAGTGCAGAAAGAGCTAGCAGATGAAAGCACTACCTGAACCAGAGTAACTACAGAGGTGTGCTGAAATCTGTCAGGAGCATAAGACAAATTCTAGAGTTTTTGAAGATTGGCACAAGTCAGAGTAATTTATTTGGCAATAGATTCTGTGAGGAACTGAATGCAAAAAGACCAAGGTAAGCTCAGATTTGCACGAACCAGGAACAGACAACTGGGGAACAGTCAGGGCTGCAGTCCCAAGCAGCCTGGCGCACAATCTGGGCGAGTTGTAGCAACATCCTTCCAAGAGCTCAGAGATGCAGTTCTGGCACTCACTGAGACCTGGGATTCTTCCTACCGCTACACAGCCTGACGCACAAGAACTGGTAACATACTGTACCAGTGAGAGGAGTTCCTTAGTGTACAAAGCTCAAACCTGGTAGATTGACCTAATAAATAAAATTAAAACCAACACTGAAAAGAAGCATCTTTACTTCCATTATAAAAATACTACTAGATGGCCACATTGAATAATATAGATGAATTCATAACTTTTTCAGCCACAAAGCTCAACGTAATTTACTGACATTTAGATGTTATTTCTTGAATTGTACCCAAAGGTGCCACAACAGCATATCTAAAAAAGTGTCGCTATCCAGAAAAGCTCATGGCATAAATAGAAAATATTTGGCAAAAGGAAAGGTAGTATATTACAAAACTATTCTCCTTAGATTTTTTTCCTTCCAAATTACATCATCTTTTTTTTTTTTTTTTTTTTCCCCAGAGTTTGAGGGACTTGCTCATTTCACAAGGATATAAAGTCTTTGTATTTAATTTTCTGGCTGGTCCCTACAGATTATTCTATTTCTCTCCCCCTTTAAGCAGAGGCAACGCTATATCAACACTACCAAAGAGTACTAAATTCAAAAGAATGTTTATGTTTTTAAAAAACAATGTCAACTCATGAACACATAACCTTAAATTTAACTGGCAAGTGCACCATGGAACACCTAGGAAGGATGTATTTTCAGTTTCCATCTCTTACAGCTTAGCAGCATCCCCAAGAGCAAGTAGAGGCTGTTTAAAATTTCAGGTACTTCCTCAGATCATTAATAGTATTCTGAAGATGATCAAACCTGTGAAATCACATAACATTTAATTCCTTTCTCAACTCCTCGACACCAGTGCCATTGCAATAATTCAGATGAACAATCAAGAGAAGAACAACATCTTATCTCTAGCTCCACAGCATCAGGTAACTAAATTCCATACAAAATAAATTAACTATAGCTGTTACTACAAGTTCATGAAATGCCTAGTGATTGTCTCTTTTCTCGTAACACCAGTTTTAAGTACCTGATCCAAATCCCATGTAAGTCAATGGAGCTCTTTCTATTTACATCAATAGACTTTGAATGAAAGTTTGTCAAATTCTTACAGTTATCTCTGCAGACAAGTACAGAGCTTACCCAAGAGAAAATAACTTCTTTCCTTCTGAATTCAGGTCAGATGGAAAACTACAACATTGCTGGTAGATTGTGTTTCTTCTAAATCACTTCAACTTTTTGTAGTCCAACAGAAAATCATTGACAAGCAATACATGGGCTCGCTGGAACCCCAGAAGAAATCAAAACAAGGCAGCGAGCCGTTTCTGAACTTAGTTCAGCTACATAATGCTAGGAGAGCTAATGCCTGTTAGAATAATATAAACAAGCTAAGTCCAGAGGATAACAAGTTAAAAATTTTTTGTAAAGCACAGTAAGCCAGATTTTTCCTGAGAGTAGCCTACAAAGTAAACGAGAAGTTCTAGGTGGAAGCTAATTCTGCTGACATTTAAGATTTTGACATAACCGCCAGAACTCAGATTTTTTTAAGTTCATAAATTATTAATAGCTTCCTATTGAGTCATTTTAAGCACACAAAATCCAGGAGCGTTGTACCAAAATACATAGATAAGATATGCACAAACTCCTCCAACTCCCTCCGAACCATTTAAATATAAAATATGCTGTACTAACAGTCATGAAACAATTGCAAGTCGCATGCCTTCTAAACAACATATCTTTTTAAATATACAAACCATATCTCAAATAAACCCTGGATTTTTGAAGTCTTGTTCTTTTTATAAAGAGTCCTCAGATAACTGTATATCTAACCACACTCACTCTGAAACCACCCTTGAAATCAGGCATGGGGCTGGAAAACCCAAACAGAAAGGAACACTGAGAAAAAGAAAGCAAGCAATGAGGGTAACAGGTACGAGTATGATACTGGTACCAAAAAAATCCTCATTGAAGTACCTTTTGCTTTCCATTACTTTTACATATATGCATCGTATAAAATTACTCTTATTTTTATTTTTGCCTTTGTTTTATTCACTCCCAAAGATTAAATCTTGTTTACCATTGTCACAACATACAGAGACTCTCCCTCCAAAAATGAAACTTGATAGATGAAAAAATAGAAATGTCATATCAGCTTGTAAGAGGGGATAAAATACGTTTGGCAATTTGGAAAACAAAAGGTGTGATCAAGAGAAGTGATGCGGTAGCAGAATTTTAGGTGGCTTAATAAAAGAGTACATTTTAAGATTTTAAGAAATCATTTTAGGAGGAACAGAACAGGCGAGTATCCTGTGCTAATAAGCTAGTGCATCACCAACAACAAAATCATTCAGATAAGAACAAATGGTATTGTGAAAGATAAATATGACTTTACAGTTTTATATTAAATAATGCATTAGGAAGAAAAGTGAAATACCAGGCAAGAGAGGCCAACTCATTATGGTCAAGTCCGTAATTTTCTATGAGTTTTTGAGATTGCTTTATAGCTTTCTAGCAAGATGCCCACAGCAATCAATACTATGCTTTCAGAAATTTACAGAAGAAATTGTCACAGACAGTAGGTCTTACAGACCTTCAGTCAGCTAAAAGTTAGGTTTCAGCTAGTTTAAAGCCAATTTAAAAGAGTCCTCTCTAACCACTGTAGCTTACTTGAATTTGCTCTCCCATGTGGAAGGGAATTTCGTAACACAAGTGTTCCACTAATGGCACCTAAAACATTTCAATCAAGCAACTAATTGAGATGGTAAGCATTACATTGGATGAATACAAACACAAAAGCCCAAACAGGCAAAGAACACACATCAGGTAAGGTGTGAACTTCCAGCTAGTGAAATACTTATTACATGTTCTAAAGTCATGATCTTGTCTCACCTTTCTTTCACTATGTCACCATAAAAGCTACTGCATTTTGCTGTAAACCAAAACCAATTAACAATTTAAATGAGTATCAGTTTAAAATTACAAGATCAATTGCTATGTTTATCCAATCCATCCTATCCTGCATACATATGAATAAAAATGCCCCAAATGAAACCTCATCTCCAGCCACCTAGTTTCCTTTGCAACTCGGAGAAGCAACCAACAGTGACCTAGTTTTGATTAATCCCTCAAAACGATTATCACTTAACAGTATGGGGAAAATAACTGATATTAAATATGAATTCCTTACTGAAGTTTCAGAGGGTCTTTGGACTCTCTCTTCAAAGCCTGTCTGCTATTACCCATCATCTAGCACTTTAAAGATCAAAATAGTAGTAGTACAAAATATGAATATATCATGTGTCTTGCAATGGTTTTAGATTAACACAGCAATATAATATGTTACTAGTATTGATTGACCCTCCAAGGAAGGAAAAAAGCCAACAATGCAGCCAATTGTTTAGCCAATGTATTTGAGAAAAATTACTGTGATTTGTATGTTTCCTTTTAGAAGAAAAGTATTTGCTGAATATACAACATAGAGACAACGTGTATTTACTTATTCCTCAAATAAATGAATAGTAAGCACTTTACCAGGCTTTTAGGTCTTGGCTGGTACTCCCTCAAGATATATTGCTGCATATAAGCAAGGACTTGCTGAGTTCTCAAACAGGGAAAATTTCTAATTTGTCAGCAAAGCTCCCTCTTAATGACTCCTGCTGGCCTCTTATTCAAATTAAAAGCACAGATAATTTCTCACAGATCTTCTCTTGTTCTCAATGTTTATCGTTCCCCAGTTTTTTTAGGGACTCTAACCAAAGATACCCAAAGCAGAGAGAACTGAAGGAGTCACATGGTCAAACGTGGTGGACACCAGTCTGAAAGAGAAACTTCAGCGATCAGAAGAAATACTGACTACTAAGAGACATGTGTGACAAGTGAAAGACAGCAACAAGAACTTGAGCAAGGCACAGAGAAACATGAAAAGCAGGGGCAAAAAGGTTGAAAGGCAAAATGATTTTCAGAAAGCTATCCAAAGGGAGGTAGAAACACTGTTTTGGAATAGTAGTATAGGTAGATTTGCTTATCTTTGGTTTGTTTAATGTGGAATATTTGATTAGGTGTTTTTTTTTATATAATATGAAATACTTTACTCCATGAACAACTTTAATCTCTAACTTCTCCCACAGTGTGGCTTATGATATGCCTGATGGTAGTTACCAGCAAGCTAAGTCGCTACATAACTTCACTCTTTCACTGGGGTTCAGCAAGTAGCTGCATTTAAAAAACACCCAAATAATTCTAAATAATATTTTGTCATTTTAGGAAGTGTATGGTTGCTACATGACAATATGAGAAGAAAGGTATCTCCATTAAGATAATTGTTTTTGATATAAACCTGTCATATTAACAGATTCTCTCCATGTTCCCATAAAATTCTATTCACATTAAAACTACTGAAAATATACACAACAAATATGGTAGGAACAGTTCTCTACTGAGGAAATGCCTGTAGTTTAATGAGTTGAATTATATAATTAATTATGTGTTGTAATACAGACAATCTCTGCACAGCAATGAAAAGCAGATACATGTCATCTATTTACATTTCACAATAAAACTCTAAATTCAACATAGTTTTTACACTTCAACAGTGATTCTCAGGAAACCTATTAAAAAGTTTGGGCATGACACACGATATTTTCTTATGACAAGTTTGAGTTCCTTTTCAACACGTTACAATCTACTAACATGGAGCAAATCCAAATCTATAAATTCATGTTACAGGCCCCACTGAAAGGGGCCTATAACTTTTCTAAGAAAACTGTTAGAATCACACCATTAAATATGGTAATTAATGGAGACCACTGGAAAAGCAAAGGGAGAAGAGCTTGAGAAGATTGTGGACTAATAACATCAGGGACAGATAGCCATGTAAAGATATTTTCCTCTCTGATGAACCACCCTAAACTTGTATTCCCTTCTCAGGACACAACCACAGATGTAGCATGGCATCTGGGTCCCTTTTGCTACCTGTCAGGCCAATAATATCCTTCTGGATCAGAAGAAAGAAAAGCCCTATCGGAGGCCAGTAAACAATATATTTGGAGGGGGATTGTCCGCAGCAGTAATGCTACCATTCCTATATCCCTATGAAGTTGGAATCTTCTGTGCTGTATTATACAAAACATTTTAATATTCCTGTGGAAATACACAAAAGTTTGGCTTCAATAAGCAGAACTTCTGATGCTTCATTATAAGTTTTCTAGTCTGTTCTAATATTCTGCAACATCAAGAAAATCATTAAATTAGAAAATCTCTGTTCACATTTTTGCTCTGAATTGATTCTCTTCAGTAATTTCTAATCTGATGCTTTAAAGATGAAATGAGCCATATTAAATGTCTATACGTGTCTAGTATGTCTAGAACTAGATGTTCCCAGATGCTCAGATAAACAAACTAAACTCAATGTACTCACAACGGGTTGAAGTGCTGTATCATCACTCTGAGGCACCTAATTTTCTCTCCAGAGCAGAAAAAAAACTTTCCCAAGAACTAGAACTTCTTTACAGAAGTTAGAGTACCTTTTGCTAATGAACGTTAGGGGGTTATTTTGCTGTTCCTCCACCCTGGCCCCAGATTTCCCTGTCTTCTGAAACATATCAATATCCAAGATATCTACAAAACAGACTACAACTATCAATCCCCTACAATAATTAGATAGTACAGTAGAAAACATACGATCTAGAAATTCTTCATGAATTATACTATTATTTGATCTAGATATATTTAGTAAATTGATGATGAAACAGTCCATACTCATCTGTTAGCTTCCTGCATTAAACTTAATTTTTAATGGTTTTTTTCAGCAGGAACAGAAAGCACCCAGTGAAAAGAGGGATCATTCTGGAGTTTTTGGCACTGTGAAAATCCATTCGTAACAATATGGTAGCCACAAAGCTTTAAAAAGGTTCCAGAAATGCTGTAGCAGTCCAAAATCTGAAGTGCATTTTTTGGTCACCTTCTTAAAATGTGTACATGCCCAATACACACACTCAAAAGACATTCATATGGAAGCCCCTAAAATATATGCACTATGTTAAAAAAAGAAACGTCATACAGATTGGTTCCATGTATGAGAAACATCTCCATCAAATTATGTTTTCTTTTATACTCGATCTAATCAAAGCTCAGTAGATTCAGTGTGATATATGTGGCTTCTACTAAGTATAATTGAGTATAATTGATTACCCCAAAACATCACTCGAGCTCCAGGTCAGCCATTCATGGCATAAAGGTACAAACAGACCTAGTCTGAAAAAAGGGCCATAATATGAATATAAACTCCTTTTGAAATAGTGCTTTAGACAGCTTTAAAGACAAATCAGCACAAAGATATCACATTGTTTTCCATTGGCAAGCAGAATAAAAATCAGGACACCCTATCATCAGTGACATTCAGGCTCAAGCTAGAGAATACATAACAGTGCTTATGCACAGATCTGGGAATACCTATTCACTTATTTAACAAGGGGATTTTTCTCTTTTCCCAGAGTTTNTTTTTTTTTTTTAGAATTCTTTCTTTCTATACAATAATGTGCATGTGTCTTAGTTCCAGGGACAAACAGGATTTTTTGAAACTTCTGTATTCATACCAACAACAGTGCTAGCTTGGATATAATCTGTTTCCAAGCTGTGTATCATATCTGACTCTTCAAAATGAAATCAGGAAATACACCTAAAATATATGAGCTAATTACTTTTAGCTAAGTTATCAAGTAGATGTAGAAGTAAAATCAAGTCAGATAACCTACTGCATCCTAATTACTAGTAATGTTCTCCCCTTGCTTATGAGAATCTAAGTATTCATTAATTCTGAGCAATTAACACTAACGAAATGGAAGTCTGATGCTGAAGTTTGGAATTAGGTATGTCAGAATTCAGTAAAAGATGCATGAATTAACTTCTTAACATTTTCTATCAGGAACCCTTCATGAGCACTGCAGTGACGAATTATTGACTATAAATGTATGCAGATCAGGACGCTGAAGTCTGAAGAAGCTACTAAAGCAAATGTTTGTTCTAGACCCATGGGATGACGATAGCTTTTATGTCTATATGCTCCATAAAGCAGTGTATTCAAATCAAAGTACAAGAATTCAACTCTCCATTCACAATGTGCTCAGGGGTCCTAATACATATCATGAGAAAACAGCTGTGTGGATCTACGCCAAAATATTGCAAACCCACATCGTTTTGCCAGGAACCATTTGTTTATATATTCTGTTTAAGCCTAACAAGCCACTGGATCTTGCTTGCATAAATACCCTGTTACTCAGCTCTGTTTCAGTTCTAAACTATACTCGGTCTCTCTTTCAAAACTATCATTAAATGCACATGTAGTCCATGAATAATCTTCTGCACTTTTAAAATACAGTGTAATCCAACCTTTTGTAAGTATACTCTATTAAGTCTTCAATGACAGAATGGATAGCAATTCATCAGAATCAGACTTGGGCAACTTGTTTTGCATCAAGTAACAAAAACAGGCAAGGGAAATTAGAACATAAATGTACAAATGTGCTGACTCTTGACTTTCCTCAGTCTGCCTTATATAATGAAATATAACATTCTTTAAAGTAATTTTAACTTTTTCAACAAGGTAATGCAACTTCATCAAAAAACTTCAATTCATTATTGTTTTATGACCTAAATTAATGGTAGCTTTGGTATATGACTATTCAATTTTACCACTACAAGCATCTCATCTGCATAAGAACTACTTTTACCCATGTTGATACTAGGAATACAGAATAATGTTAAAAACTTACTTTCCACCTTTAAACTTCTGAATTTCTGCTGGAAATATATTGGAACAACTACTTGTATATTTCAGTGCTACCTGTACAAAAATTAATGAGAAGTCCCCGAGGAGACACTAGGGAATATTTTCAAGCAGTAAATATGGTAACCAATTTCTTTTCCTAATCAGAGGCACCTCTACTTCTGCAGGAAGACTTACTACATTATATTCAGCTTGAAGGTTTAATTCGAAAGTAGGTTACCAAGTACAAAAGGATCTAGAGATATCTTTCTTTTAACTGTCACTGATATATGATACAGTTCAATCAAGAAACTTTGAAAGAAAAAATATTTACAAGTTACAGGAATAGAAAACCCTCTGATTCAGACCATTTTTACAGATAGAGCAAAATGTCCTATTTGCCAAGACAAGCATCATGGCAGCTTACCGGGATCACTCCTCTCTCGCTCCAATGTTCTCACTGTGAACTAGTAATTTTTGCAGAAAATCAGAAAGTTTTTCCTATTCATAGTAATTTAAGTTTAAAACAGAGCAATTCAAAATGCAAATCCCCCCAGATCTTTGCAAATTATTATTTGTCAGTGCAATAATCCACTAGGTGAACTACTCAATTCTCTAAGTCAAAGTTCCCTCCTGTAAGACTTACCAGTATTTAAACCTTCATTAAAAATAGCAAGACAACTTCTCTATACACCTTATTTATCACTGAAGTAATCTAATCATTGAATCAGATGCCTTTACCTTCTTAATGGTCTAAAAGTCTTAATAAAGATTTGGATAATAAATTATCTCATTACAGGTGACTACAGTTCCTCCACAACCATAAGCTTTTGCTTACTGAGCCACTCACCTGGTGGCTTCTTCCAGGCAACACACAGAAACTGCTCTTTCTGGAAACAACCAGAGTGTGTTTTATGTCTTCTCTTTCCATGTTCCTGCATGAAAATATCCGAGTACAATGCTTTGCTTCTGTCGACATTTTATTACCTTCAGTTTTTACACCTTAATCTCTTTCAGTATAGCTTCTCTGCCCTAGTAACTTTATATTTTCCCAGAATTAAATATATATATATAGTAACTTGGTAAAATAATTTCTCGGTACACTAAACCTGCTCAAGTATTTTCTGGGTCAGGTCTTTATAATCGGAAAATAAAATACACACGTATCTATGTGTTGACTCTTTGCCACACTGTATAAATATCACAGAGGGAAATAAAGTCCTGTGTTTCCCTTCAAAATTGGACATTTGTAAAAAGCTATAAAGTTAAACACATTACCCAGCTTGTCCAGGACAGTATGCAGTTCATACAATTCAATTTATGCTTCATCAAGGTCCTTTTGAAGTGAATTCATTGAATTAATCATTGATTATTTTAAAGCATAAAACAAATTAGTCCTTAAATGATATACTGGACGACTACTCGGGAATTTTGCTTGGAAAAGAAATCATATCAGAATTCTAGCCAAGATCATTTAGAACATTTTCGTTATTTCAATTTTGTAAATTGCCATTAAGTATTAGCAAAATGCCAGTACTGAGCAAAGTCCATGCATCAGTGCATTTTAAAATTCTCCAAACCTAGAACTTTAAATTTAGACATCCCACTCACTCTTACACCCCACTCATTTGACTAGCATCTACCAAGGAAACTCAATACTAACAGAAATGCCATCTGTTACATCCTGAAAGTGAGTAGGATGAGGGAAGCTTTGAGTTGGTCGACAAACTCTTCTGTATTTATTTGCAGAAACTCCTGACCCTACAAACACCTAGCCTCATACACCAATGATGAAGTAATAAAAATCTGCTGCAGGTTGCACCACTGGTCTGCCTGGAATTACAAATAGCTTGACTCACACAAGCAGCCAAACAAACTTCCAAAACCATTAAAAGAAATCCCTGAAGTTACTAGCTTTTGTATAAATTTTCTAGTCTTTGGTGAGTGTGATGGATTGGTCTGTTAGATGGCACAAAGCCCCAGATGGCTGCCTGGCAAAAGGGCTAAATAGGTAATGGATGTTATTCATATATAAATCTTCTAAGTCCCAGAGAAAAGTGAACAGCAAAGCAAACTGACTTTACTCTGCAAGGGTGTTTTCTTCTTTGCTCTTGCTACTTCTCCATATTTGAAACAATACACTTTTTACCTTAGGGCAATGCATTATTGAATAGAGAGCATCGTGTTGGTTAAAAGCTATGAGACTACTCAAGATGAGGCTGATTGGCTCAAACCTTTTAGACACATGAATTATGAAGCCTAACACCACTAGAGATTTACTTCAATTTCTAAGTTCAACTTAGGCAGAAGCCTGTTTTAGTCCTAAGGGCAACTACTCTAATCTGGGAAATTTCTGAACTTTAGGTAGTTTCTGAAACTGGCAGAATAGCTGTGGTTTTTTTGCTTGTTTAGGGTTTTGTTTGTTTGTTGTGGTTTGTGGTTTGTTTGGGTTGTTTTTTTTTGGGGGGGGGGGAGGTTTGATGAAGATTCACATGGTACTCAATACCTATGCAGTGGACAACACAAACTTCTCATAGGAAAGTTAGCTTAAAAAATACATCACTAAATTCTGTACAAATTAGATGACTGCTGTATAGGAAAACTTCACCTGGTCTGAAAAAACACATCTCTGAATTCCACTGACACTCCATCAATGCTGTTCTCAAACTGGCTGCACCAAATACAAAACAGGAATCAGTGGTCAATGTTTGGCACAACAGGACTGTGCAAGAATATAAAAAAATTTTGCACTTTTTTCCATTTAAAGGAATAATAGTTTGGAGCAAGTCCCTCCTAAGTAGGTTACAAGCAGACACAAGTTTTTAAGTAGATCAAGAACAGACAAGCCTGTGCAAATTCAGAGGGACTTAATACAGAGCTGGACTGCATACAGGTACATTAAAGTCCAAGTTCATTAAGCTACATAGGTATGCAACATTGCTAGACCAATCTAATAATCAGAAAGTATGACAGATTCATTTATCATTGGGAAATTTCAGTGAAGACATCTTTTCACTGCTCAACTGTAGTGAAAGCAACAGGTGAAGTATTAGAAAGCCTCAGGAATACCTCAGACATTACTGACAATACTACCAATCCTATAATAAAAGTCAATTAGTGCTCATGCAACTCCTAGTGTGTTCTGCTCAGATACACTTTTTCAAAAAGAGTACTAAGACAAGATTTAAAGATAAGCAAAAATAAAAGACCTGAAGGTTTACCAAAATGGAATAAATGTTACTGCAAAACAAAAATGCTTCAAAACCCTTTTAAAAGTCTATCACTTTGTGCAGTAAGCGGTATTTCTCAGAGATTCCAGTGTGAAATGTGGAAGTGTCCAAGAGAGTATTAAAGGAGCAGTTGAAATCACCACTGCTTTTATCATTATTAAACTATTAAATAGAATTTTAGGATTATCCTTTTCCACCTAATCCTCAGTTAGATTTAAACCTTTTTTTTTTTTACAATTGCTTAATAAGCAATTAAGTAAATTAGAGTGTCATAAATGTTATTGTAAAATTTTGGTCATCTACTCACAGGTTTCAAGAGTTAAGACCAAGGTGATCTTTGGCTACATTTTTGTTCCTCACTTTTCTCATTGGGAAAATATTTTCTAAAATGATTTTAGAAGATGCTACAACTTGTAAGATCAGTTGTACACACTTCATACTTACACTTTATATATACACTAGCCACAAAATGAGTTGTGAAACACAGGAACAGGTTTGCCCAGGTAGACTATAAAGTCTCTGTGGTGATATTCAAAACCCAACTGGAGACAGTCCTGGGCACCCTGCTCTAGCTGACCCTGTTTGAGTCAAAGGATTCAACTAGATGATCCCAAGAAGTTCTTTCCAACTTCAATAATTCTGCAATTAGTAATCACCTTAACGAGGCAGGAGAAAAAATTGTATTCTGACAAATATTTTGATACCAGGTACATTACCAAGTACAAAGCTTCATTAAAACCATGACGTGGATAGTTTATTGTAAGCTTCAATTTTTCTGTCTCTGTTCAATTAAAGTATTGTCTTGCCTAAAATCTTGTGAAATCAACAGTAGGAATGATCTTAAGTCCTATCTTCTAGGTAGTGTCAGTAGTTAAAAACAGCCGCAAATCAAAGCTTAGAAGCTAAATCATGTATATTAATAAATCCAATAATATTTAGATCATACAACTATCAAAAAGAATATTGGTATCACTTTGAAATATTCATTTTATTCAGTAAAACAATAGCAAATGGGTATAATTACTTTGTAGCCTTTCTTAAAGATAGCCAGTTCTAATATTACTTAAGAATCAAGTACATCATTCTTCAATCTAGCATGGATCTTGAAAAGCCCTGTCAAAGTAATAATGTGTTGACTCAGATTTCTGGATGGTAGACAAGTAGTTTCTATTTGCTCTTCACTGAGTTTAGTATTGAAGAAACATTGGATTCAAAAGGGGCTTGGGAATACGAGATTTGGTTCCCCCTGCCCCAGAACGTCTTCCTCTTGTAGATGTTTTGCAGCCAAAGTAACATCTAGAATCAGTGCACAAAATTGCAATACAGAGTTGCACAGCATTGTCCTATTCATTGCAAATGTACAACCCTCTATTCATCACAGAACACAGAATACTTTAATCCACCAGCCAGCACAACTTTAAGTCACCACTAGATTTCTATAAGTGTTCGTTAAGTCTATCTTTGCAGGTATTCATATAGTATTTGCAAATTAAAAGGATTACTACAATCCAACCATAAAATCTATTGTCACAAAAACGGGTTTCCAAATACTTTTTTAGAAATCAGGTGTTATTGTTCTTTGCAATACTCAAAAAAGCTAACACCCCACCCCCTCCCCCAAAAAACCCACCCCAACCCACACACACTTAGAGCACAGAAACACAGAATCTGTCTATTCTGTAGATTAAAATCCACAATACAAAAGAGCCTGTATGTACACGTATTCATCATATCCTTCTCATCCTCATCCTATCTTCTCTAAAAGTCTTGGGACAAGAGCTGGCAGAAGGAATAATGCCCAAAATATTTTCTTTTTAGTGTGTTTTTCATGCATTTTTGGCTTGTATGTGTGTATAAGCACATCAGTTGCCATTTCATTTCCATTATCACTGTAAAATATCCTTCATACACTATATTCCAATGACGTATCAAGTGTGAAAAATAGCAGAAGTAAATAGCAATATCTGAAATGGATGCATCTGTACTTATCTCAATCTCAATACTTGCCTCTGATCAGCAAATATATAGTTGAGGAGCAATCCTTACTCCTTGTTGATAACTGTCTAAAAATTGCCATGGTAATCCTGAAGCCTTATAAAGCATCAGAGTTTGGATGTTTATGCAGTAGAAAGATGTCTTATGTGCAATGTATATTACTTGAAATCTCTGAATGACTAACTCCTGCCCTAAAATAAGACTTGCTGAAGTAATTGGAAAACATGTTGTAGCCAAGCAACCTATTTCAGAACTACAATGTATATTGTCTCATTCTTCCTCACATGGAAAAAATAGATGAGAAGCAACATAATCTCATATCGCCAAGACCGATCAGTTCAAAAGTATTAACAATAAACCCACAACAGAATAGTTGCAGCTTTCCACGGATGAAATCTCTCTAGTGACAAGAGCACCACCTATAGACTTACAAAATCATCCTCCCATTGCGTTTGCCCTTAAAATACAGCAGCTTCATTTCTAGTCTTTAAACCTGTGAAGTGTTTCACCTGTCACAAACTCACACTGAATAATAGTGCAGTAATTACATAGAATTTTTATCAGGTAAAGGTCTGACCCTATTTCCTTAAAACCAGTTACATTGTCAGAATATGAGCTCCAGCAAAAAGCTTTGATGAAGACTACAACATTTTGCTTGGAAGGGACTTTCAATAACACTGCCCTTTATAACTGGCCTTAAAAAGCAAACATATGTATAACAATGCATACCTACTAAGGTAAAGTTATCTGTATGAGTGAGTGTGAAAACAATAAAAAAGCTGAATGCTATTAAGTTCACTTTAACACTACTGTACCCTGTTTTGTTAGCTACACATGCCCTTACAATGCAGTAAGCAGCAGATACTAAACCCATCACTGGCTTGGCAAGAGCTTAGGGATTCCACTGAAGTCAGTGAGGCTGCACTGGTCACTCAAGATGTTCACAGTCCAGTCCTGATGATTTATGCAAACCTTAACCTAATGATAATTATACTGATAAGTTGATAGCACCATAAAATTAACAGAATGTTAACATGTTCTAGCTAATATTACAGAATCAGTACAATTCAACTCACTTTCCTTAAAATACAAGTTGTTTCACTTTATGAAAGCAAACACAGAATTTTCTATTTCTACAAAAATATCAAGGTCCTGGGTGACTACAAGAGTTAAAGAAGGATGGTGAAATAAGCCGAAAAAAAATCAAAACTGCTTTTTCAATAATTTAATAAGTAGACACACATGAATGACATTAACCTTTTTCCAAAGTAAAAAATTATTAGGAGTAAGTCAAACCAAATCAGAACAGAGCACTCATTCAAAAAAGATTTTTAGAGATAACCACCAGGACTAATTTTTTCTGAAGACTTAGTCTTGATTACCACTAGGCATAGGCAAGCTCCAATTTCATTTTGTGCCTATTTAGACAGAGTGTGTAACATCTGTTGTAATACACTTCACATTTCCACGTAAGCCACATAACATAGCACGAAGTTCTCCCCAACTCAGCTACATGCCATGATAGGAGGTAAGAGGCAAAACTTTCACATCATCTTTTTCCTGTCAAAATAGTGTGATATTAATATCATAGAAAGCTTGATGCCTTTCTTAGCTAGTAAGAAGAAACACATGTGAAATCCTCTAATATTTTTCTTTATCTGAAAGAGCAAATTTACAAAAAACAACTGGATTTGCTCAATTCTTTTTTCATCAGTCATCTGAGTAATCTTATTAAGAACAATCAGACTCCTTATGTGTAAATTTTAGGCCAAGAGATTTGCAAAACCACAGAGATTAGCATTACAGTTACCAGGTCCTTATCTCAAGTGATTAAAAAATTGGTATTTACTGGTCCTAAGTTTGACCTTGTAGCAATGTAAATCCAGTTTCTCTGGTTAATTCTGCTAGGATAAAAAAGTTCATTTTCTTGTGATTGTTATATTCTGCTAGGATAAAAAGGTTCATTTCTTGTGTTTCTTATACTGAACAAGTTCCTTTAAATCATTAGTGTCTAGCTCTGTTCATTCACTGCTGTTCAAAACTGCGCATGACAAAGAAGGAACCATACTTGGCTACAAATCCCTCCTTGCTGCCTGACCTACAGGGTCAATTAGCTGGCCAATAAAACCTAGGAACACTGGCTGCCCTCCCAAAGGATCTAGTAGTAAGGACAACCACCTGCTATTGGGAACCATGGAGAAGATTTCAGAAAGAATAATAAAAAAAGGTGGGTTTCAGGGGTGTTGTCCACCCACCCCACCCCCCCGCTCCATGGACAAACTTCAGTGGTTCAGCCACAAGAAAACCTTCAAGGTCAGGACAGTCGTTCACCCATAAGCAACTCAAGATGATTCTGAAAATACACAAGTGTTAAATCTTGGCCACTGCCATTTCTCTTTTTCCCCTTATATATATATATTATTTTTACATTTTTTACAATAGTGCCAAAGAGTTCCAAGCTATAGACTACGACCCCACTACATGGGTGTGCAAAAAGCAAAATAAAAGGACAGCTGTCATCATGCATGCTAGTCATTACCCATAGTCATATAATACTTTTGGGGAAGAGAGAAGACTTCAGACATTTAACCAGACTGACAGAGGAATACCAAGAAAGAAGATCTCTTGGCCAGCTTCATGGTGTCAGCACACCAGGTAGATGTCCCAGTATTCTCAAGTTAAAAGTAATTTTAAGAGATGAAAGAGTAAGTCTGCAGATACTTTGCGGAACTCCTCCACATTCTGAGAAAGGAAGTTAATGTCACTGGCAAATTTGAAAGGTCTTATGACTCCTAATAGTATAGCAACTAGTGGTTCTTTCAGTAGACAACAGAAAGGTTTGAAGTTGAATAGCAGATGATGTAGACAAAAGCGACAAGTTAGGAAAGTCACCCTTGCAGCGATCTTGACAGATACGAGCAGAAAAGTGTGAATTTGTCAAAGAAGTATGGAGTTACGAAATGATGGTATTCTGACTGAGAGTATCAACTATGCGGATTGATAGGTTAGGGTATGTCATAGACATGTTATGCAGAATGAATGTGAAAAGACCTACAGGTGGCCTGAAAGTGAAATGCTAGACAACTACTTGTCAAAGAGCCATGATTCCTACACAGAACAGCAGTAAACTTCTTCACAGCTTGAATCAAGCTGTCGCACTACCTATGTGCACTGTGAAAATTCAGGAAATGCAAACCTTTCTTGTATAATACTGTATTAGACTCCCAACTGACTGAAGTATTTTATTATTAAACAGCAATTTAACTTTTCATTCTCTTTTATTAACTTAAGGACATAACTATACTACTTAAATTAAGTAGTAAAGAATTCACTAATGATGAGAGGCCACTGGAGAATGCATTGAGATTACAGTTCTGAGTAAGAAAACACCAGTTTTCTGATTTATTCATATTAACTGGCAATAAGCTTATAATAAATTTATGCAATCAACACTAAATTCATGAAAATAACTACCTGGCAGAGAGAATGACTGTCTAATGAGAGCTCAATATAGAGGACTAAAAAGTAATGTCAAAAGCTAATAGTTTTAGAGCCTCCTACAACCAGAAAAGCCAGGGCCAAAGAAAGGATTTTAATTATTTTATGCTTTTACAAGGTATACATTTCTGATGACTAAAATTTACCACAAAAGAGGCAAACACCTCACACTCTTTACATTAATTCCACCCCACCCCATTTATAGCAGGAATTGTTTCCTTAACTGTTGGGGGAGGGGGGGAACCAAGCAACAACAAACCGTGTTTCTAGCCTAAACAGGAGAAACACTTTTTCCCTAAGCCAGGCTCACACTGACGACAGTTATTAGATTTTCTTTTAATGGATTTCTCTCATTTTAGTAGAGTAGTTGTAAGAAGTATATTTGCCAAGAATCAACTTGCGATTATCACATTCATGACTTTTTGCTTTTGCCTGCCCAGGTAGCAAACAAGAAATGTGCTATCTGGACCATCATGCAGCAGGCTTCTGAAAAACACTGCAAGACACATCTGTGCGCACTTATATTAATAAGGATTTGAAAAAAGATGATGGAATTTCGTTTCAATACAATGTCATGGCCTTGATCTTACTTTTGGCACAGCTGGAAAAAATTGCTAGCAACATCAGAAGTCAGAAAGAGCATCCAATTCAATGGAGTTTCCAAATCAATGAAAAGCATTTCAAGCTTTCTAACTGTCAAGTTTTTCTTTATCTCTTGTCACCATATTAAGCAGTTCTGTATTTTAGAGAAATCGTGACTTCAGATTTTCACCTGGCTTTTGTGAAATTACACTCCACTGGTGTGAAAAATTCCCCTATTTTCTCCCAGTCCTAAATAGTAATTTTCACAGTCTAGGAGCTAGCTTCAGGTAGAAGCAGAAATTGGTATTTGGATCTTGGCATTAGTTTCATTTACAAAGTTGGCATATTTCTGAATACAGACACAGCAAAAAGGGATAATCCTTCTGTTTTTTTTCCCCCACCTTCAAGTTCCTTCCAGGAAGCACTATATCTAAAAATAATCCGAAAACTTTTGCTCTAGGTTCAAACCATTTGATTTTCCTCTGTTTCTATCATTTCAATATAAACGCTTCTAAGAGTCAGTGCTCTAGTTCCTGCTGTATAGAGTTACCGCTCAGGAGTCTGCATGTGACTGCAGATTGGTGATTATTCCAAGTCACAGCTTGCTCCAAAGACGACTGTTTATATATGCTTGCAAGCAATAGAAGGTAGCTAGTGCACAAGGATTTCCCTGGACTACAACTTCACACAACAACTCAGGCTGCTGTCAGGGAATTTATTGGCCTGATCCCCTACATGCCCTTTGGCCCTTGAGTCTACAGAGACCCCAGCTACTTCCCTCTGACTTTGGGTCATTCAAGCCCCTTCATGGGCTATAGGCCATGCTAACCTGACTGTGACAGTTTAAAACATGCAGTCTGACAAATCCAGCTCTGCTTATCCAGTCCAGATTCCTCACAGGCTTCTAGCTTAGCCATTCCTTTTTCCCTCAGAATCTCAAAGGTTCAAAACAATTCATTTAAACTCATTACAGTAACCTCCAATCTCCAAAGGGGAAACAAAAACAGTAGAACAATGGACACATTCCTGTTGATAAACACACTACAATTTTTTATTTCAGAAAGTTTTATACTTTTTTATAGAGTATTTTTGAGTAGTCTCATTGTTCAAAGCATCCTTTTGCTAGGATTCCTTACAAAGATGAATTCAACCTATTTTATTGTTTGATATCAACTCTCTTCAGAAGTCTATGCAGACTGGCAAGTCAAGGCAATCTGAAGCTTAAGGAAAATAAATTCTGAAGTTTATTGATACAACTCTATGAACTAAAACCCCAAAACTTCACAGTACTTTTTGAACTTGTCTTCTGTATTGTAACAAAACTAAAAGTTGTCTGAAATTCTGATTTTTTCAGAGGGTAAATAAAATCTATAAAATGTCCATTTTGAATCAAGTAGTTTTTCTCTTGAGGAAACCTTCCGGGCTAAGCTGTGTGATAACGCATACGTCCCCATGGAACACCTACCATAGAGGGCCTTCAACAGAAGCTGTAGAATTTTGGCCAGTTTTTCTAATCACAGCAAAACCATTCACTAGGCATTTTGATTAAGTTTCTAAGCTTTTCTTATAGAGCTCTTCAAAATTTTGGGCAGACATAATATCATTATGAGAAAGATATAACAAGTGCTATAATACCTTTTGGAACAATATATCAGAAAAAAAAAAATCAATTTTACACTAGGCTGACTAGGACATTTAACAAAGAATTCCTATGTACCACAACTCAGAGTAGCATAAAATTAAAGTAAAGTTAAATGTCTCAGTGCTTCAAGTAACAAAGAAGCAGGTTCAGAGTGATATTTGTCAGATAATTAGCAGCAGAATGCAAAACCTATAAAGACCATAAGAATAGAATTCATTTACAGTTTAAAACAAATATTTCCATCTTTGATGGTGTGAACAAATAGCTAGTTAGAAATTTTTGTTAAAAGAATTTTTTTTCTTTACTTGGCTGAAATCGGAGAAAAGCTAAAAAAATAGGTAAAGTATTTCTTGAAGCTTGAAAGCTTACTCATTCTGAAACAAGCATGTTTCAGAGAAAAAGACCAAAAGAATTTCAGCAGATTCTAAGGCAAGGTCTTGTTGGGTCGGTTGTTTTGTTTGGAGTTTAGGTGGGTTTTTTGGAGGACTTTTGAGCTTTTTTTTTTTTTTAATTAAGGCAGTTCAGTAGAGTGATCACATCAAACTGCTGACCATAATGCATAAAGTTGTGCTAAACTTGTTCTTGAAATTAAGCTTTAACTTTCTAATAATTTGGAATACTTAAGTAATAAAACTGCATCCAATAGCAAGGAAAAAAGTATTTTATTGTTACTACTTCAGCTGGACATATTTTTAACTTACATCTCCAGCTTAAAGAGAATTTGCAAGCCAAAAAGATCAGCTAGCAGGACTTGGAGTTGTAACACACAATACCGGATGAAGTGATTATTAAAATAGAGTAGTGTGCAAGAGCATCTTATCAGTGGTTGCAGAATAAATGCTTATCCAACAGGATATTATCCTCCTAATACCTTTAGAGAGCCTAGAAAGGATGGGAGTAAATTGGCAAAACCAGCGAATCCAGGCAAAGTGACATTTGTATGGGTGGATGTATTCTAACAACAGATAAGCACACTACTTCCTCCCAGTCACTGGCCCATTTTCAGGACTCAGCCATTAAACATGTGGAAAGTCACTACTGTAACTAAAAAAGCTAGAGAAATACAGCTGATGATGGAATGGCTTTTAATTTTAGCTAAATACTTTTTGAGCAGTATTATTTCCCCAAGTGATTACCCAGTCCCCACTGGAGATTACTCACTAGCAGTAAGTGGAAACATGAGACTAGATCAACTCAGGTTTATTTATTTTTTTAATCTAACATCCTCAGGCAGACATTCAGCTTCTCCATTACTGCTGTCAATCTAGCTATCTGGGGGGAGCTGTAGCTATTCTCCAATGAAAATATTTATTCAATATCTGAACATGAAAAAAGCAACACATCACATCTGGCTAGCAGTATATTACTAATATAATGCTTCAGAGTAATAGATTGAAGTGCAAGCACTACATTAAATAAGTCTGTATCCCTACTGCATATTATCAGCAGTGACACTACTAGCTGTCTCAAAACCAGGTCATTTTCTTATACATAAAATGAATATATGTTTATTATTAGACAAGAGGTTTTGTTTTTAACAGTTATATGCAAGTTTACTTATCAAAAGCAATGATGATCTTGAAAGGTACATAACTTCCATTTACCCACCAGCTTTGTATCATTAGAATTCAACTGAATTGACACAAAGCTACCCTTTGATATTCGTGATAATTGTGGGCTACTGAAATGGTAGACTATTACACTAAGCTTCATGTATAAAAAGAAGTCATCTGTTTGTCAGAAAAAAATAGAACTAATTTTTAACCTCTATCTTGCAGGCATAAGGAAATCTCAAGCTGATAAAGTTTGAGCAACCATAAAAATACAATGATACAATAATTTAAAGTATAATAAAGGTGCACAGATACGTGCACAGGACACGCAGTCCTATGCTTACTGAATATCATATGCTGATTTTGTGTTCTTAATTTAGGTAACAATCCTTTTTCAACTGCATCTCTGGGTTGGTGCCAACTGCTAAGTAAACAGACTCTTGAATGACAAGGCAATATCAT
This sequence comes from Aramus guarauna, assembly GCA_013400195.1. Taxonomy (NCBI): domain Eukaryota; kingdom Metazoa; phylum Chordata; class Aves; order Gruiformes; family Aramidae; genus Aramus; species Aramus guarauna. Next base: position 1,713,671 of record VXBL01008546.1, on the reverse strand, counting down.
GGTTTGCAAATACATTAAAAAAATTAACTTACAGCTAAAATAAGACATTGAAAAGTTCAGTTAAACTGGCATAACTGTCCATTTCATCCTTTTTACTCCCAGCTAGAAAAAAAATCTGGAAAAAAGCATTTAAGCACCACACACTAAAGCCTATGTGCATGCTTGATTTGTCCTGTGAATGTGCACAAACACACATTGCACTTACAGGTGAGAGCTAAATCGTCTTCCTTCCCGAGGCACATCTGAAAACACACTTGGTTGCCCTAAAAACCTATAGATTTTAGATGGGCATTGGTGGAGGCACCACTCAATCCTACTTGGACCCCTCCTTGCTAAGAGTTAGCTTTTTCTCATCAGGCTGCTGGTATGAGGTGCATGTGAGCTCTGATCAGGAAGGACAGTTTGTAGAGGGGGAAACTTGGTGGCTTAAAGCTTCTGGCTTAAATACTCAGAGTTGTTTGAAGGACAGAATTTCACTGAAGTCAACAGAATTATCACCTTCCATCATACAGACGTTACAGAAGAGGTAAGAATGAAGCTCACTAGTTTACTTCTGTCTTTGTTGACAGGAAAAGATAGATGTTTGGACAATTAAGAAAAAGGCAACCGTTAGAAGGAAAAGTATTGCTTTGTCTCTAAAGCTTGCAGGGAACACAATACTATTGTTTACAAAGGGTAGAAAAAACAACTTTCTTGTGGGAATTTCAAGAGGGAGTGTACAGAGTAAAACTAACGCAAGGTAGTTGCCTAACATCCTATCAGGGAGAGTGATATGGTCTTGCAAAAAGTGTACAGAAATGCAGTTACTTTGGGCACTTGAAAATAAAATTGAGGGAACAGAAAGAACACCAGTATAGGAATCTACGTGTTTCTGAATAATGGATAAAGATGAAAGATTTCACTTCACCAAAGCAAAACACAATTGAATCCTCTTGCTCAGACACTCCAAACATTAGACCACACACTGGAAAGTTAAACTCAGACCCTGACCTCTTTCCTCAAAACATTGTGATATTTCAATTAAAAAAAAAATCATAATTTACCTTTTAGTACCATTTATAAGTCATTCTGAAACAGTCTTGGTGAAAAAACAAAACCTAGATCATGGGAAGAAGATAGCTTTTTCATTTAGCTCAGCAGAAATAGAAATTTTCTGGAGCTTTGGAAATTATCACAAACTGCTGAACGTCTGTGCAAAACACCCCAGAGCATAGCATCCAGTTACATTGCGAAGTCATCTGGCTAGAAACCTCAGCCTCCAACCACTGAGGTACAGCTCAGCTACGATGATTTTTTTTCTGTAACCATCTTCATAACATAGTAGCTAATTAAGAACAAATTACAATGTCTAGTGTTATAAAATGGATAAAGACAGATACACACAGTAACTGCTTTAGGCTCTTTTTCTTTTAAAACAAACTCCAAAGTATACTGCATAAAACATCTTCCAAAAGACCTTGCAAGGTAGTTTTAATAAATCTTTCATGGTTCAATAAGCTATTGTATTAGGTCATTCTCCTGTTCTAGCACTATTTGAATCTCATTGTATTTATTCAGAAAGAAATAAGGTACTAGTGTTATTGGATTTCTTATAATGAGTTAAAAAGCAATTTGTTGGAGTTTCCTTTGCTTATGCTCATAGGGTTTGAAAAAGAAAAAGAAGAGGTTGTGACAAGTAACATTGTGCTGTAAGTAGAACAAAATTCATCACACAATAATAATTCTCTGGCATCCTACAGCTGGGATGTGCTGTAAGCTTCAGGGTAAGACAGCCTATTTCTACTACATCCTTCCCCCTCCTGTCATCTCTGCTTTTCAAAACAGCAGACCTGAGAATAAGCTTTAATGGCTGAATGCTCCGAAGAAAAAACACCAGGTGGTTCCTATAGCTGATGCATAATTAACAGAAAGTAAATCAGTTGCTTTGTATAGGAGATAAAGTAAAAGCCTGGTCAAAATAACCAGCCTCATCACAACATTCTGTTTCCCACAGAAATTAATTTTGTGAGCTGCAGGAGTTTGAAATTAACATGTGAGTGCTAAAAAGACCTATTGCCATCATCTCAGCACGAAGAGAAAGATTTAAAGGTACTTTCAGAGTAAGGGTTACAGTCTCAGGACTACTCTGGGTATGGACAATATTTTTCCCCTGTGATGTTTCAGAAAAAAGAGTAGAATGACTAGTACCACGTCTTCACAGCTGGAACATCTGGGACTAAGAAGTCAGCACAAATTTATAATCTTAGATGACCATATGAATCTAAACATAATTGACAGACATGGCCATAATGACATCGTTTTTCCAATTTTCACTGAGACCAGAGCTCCTCAGGCTCCAAGTACTAAATTGTGTTAAAAGAGCATGAGATTTCTCAAGCATTCACAGAGAAAAATATTCCCACATTTTATAATCTATAACTGCTTTTTCATATGAGCCCAAAGGCAACCCAAACAAGTTGACATAAAAGAAATCTGTTGAAGGTTACTAAACACACAGAAACTCAGAAAGTCCCTGCTCTGAGAATAGCTGGAGTCTGGGAGAGCATTAAGAAAAACCAAATCACCTATCCTGGTCCTGTGTAGAAAACTGCTTGTGAGCACTGCTAGACACGGTCTCACTGAACCCAGTGGAGATCTCTTAGGTTCTTGTTTCACATGAGAGACCATCTTTATAATTACAACTCCTTTAGGTAATAAAGCCGCATGTCAATAGCACACTAAATACCATTTTATAGAAATACAGCTTTTTATTATACACACTGAAGGTACTTAGAAGTGTTTGAGTGAAGCATAAATTGTGTTATCCAAAGTAAACAGCATAAACACACAATTGGTGGGTGCCAAAACCCACCTGGATTTTAAAACCTCTATTCCCCTCCCCACATTTGAGAGGTTTTGCTAGACTTGAGATTATTCCAGTATAACTTCCTAAAGACTTTATTGCATCCTAATACCTGCCAGCATTTTTCACTCCCTCTAAAGCATATTTTCAAAAAATTATTTCCCCATAGAAAACTCCCAAAAAAGTAACTCCAGAAGATTTCACATACATTATCCAAAAATAATTGGCTTGCTAAGGAATTCATAAGTCTGTAATATCATTACATCTGAAAGGGGTTTGTAGTTACAAGACATCTGAATTCATACATTTTAAAAGTCAAAGAAGTTTCTTATATGCAGGATAGAACCTCTACAAAAAAAAAAGACCCTCTCATAGGAAGAGTAGATGAATCTTTGTTTCCATGGCTTTGTTTCTTTTGCTTTGGGGAGCACTGTCTTTCTACTATCGTTCTGAGAGAGATTCAGGGAATACACTCCTACACATACTGAAATAAAAAGAGAAATACAGAGGGAGCCACCATCTCTGTGTCCTTGATTTCTGTGTTTGATCCACACTTATAAACAGTTTAGAAGAAAAGAGTTTTTATGTTGAATACTTTTCAGTACTTGATAAAAAAGTCACTGCTAAATCCTGATACTAAATAAACATGATGCTGGATACTAATCTGGAAAGAAACGGGTCACAAAACTGGGCAAGGGTGGAAAAAAAGTAATGTGCAAATGAAGGAAGTGAAGCAAATGTTTTCAGAAAGTCTGAATGTAGAAGGCAAGTAGTCAGAGATGGCAGAAGTTTTAATTCTCTCCTTTTTCTCTTACACTCCAGACACCCCATCAGTCTTCAAACGGAACCATAGCTTCTCAACATGTAAACATTCCAAAACGACTATTTTGCACTATTTCACACTACTTTTTCTAAAGACTCTGTATAGTAGCATCAGTTATATACTATATTACACATTCATTTAAATTATTAATGCAAAAAAATTATAAACAAAACCCATTCCCCTTCATTTATCTGGCCCTTTCAAACTTGATATAAGCTATATAAATCAAGTTTGGTTTGTTTGGTTTTATTGTGTGGGTTTTTAACTAATCCAAATATTCATCACAGGTTAACCACTCCCACTCCACCTCCTCCAAAAATTTTGAAAAAATGTCTGAATTTGAATACATGACAAATTATTTTAAAACAAATAAGTTAAATTTTCCTGTTCAACTTGAGATTTGTGAATTTTGAGCATGATTCAACACACTGAGAAATGATTGTTTTCTTTCTTGGCAGATTCTAGGAACTGAGCTACTTTGAATCAGCCTTAGCCTTTACTCTCAGTGAGCAAGTGTCCTCCCTCTAAGTGATATAAGCCTCATTTTATATTAATCTTAAATGAAAGCAGCTACCCTGGGCTGAATCCCTGCAAAAACTGTACACACAAGCATGGCAGCTGCCCACTGTTCATCTAACATATGCTGTACCCACCACTTTGCCATCTTCACTTTGAGTTTATTTCAGTTCAGGAGTACATGAACTTTTACCAGCTGCCATCAGTTTTAAAGTTCTTTTCTAAGCTTTTGGATGGTTTAGAGTTTATGTAAATACAGTCCAATTCCACCGCCACTAAAGCACATGTGATTCCATCCACTGACACCAGCAGGAATGGAAACAGGTCAACAGGAGGTTAAATTTAAATGTAATTAAAATAACAGGAGAGAGGTGTATAATCTAAGGCCCACGAACAGCTACAACTGCTTTTACAGCATTAGTTGTTAGCTTTGATTCTCCCAGTACTCAGTTGCATGAAAGAACTCCAATGCCCTGGAAACAGCCAATGGCACTGAAATCTTAATTCGTTCCAGTTGTATTCACTGTCCACTTCTGTGTTAAGTATGCCTTGTGATAAGGAGCTAGTTTGGATACTGCCACGTACAGCATGTCCTGCCACTGCTCAGCATGCCTGCAATAACATTTGGCGAAAGATTGGCAGTTTACCTCCTCATCTTTGTTGTTGAAAGAACATTTTGTGAACTCACCATCCCCACTATCATCTTAACCTTTTTCTGTTGATAGTGTTGCACAAATTTAGCACCTTTACAGTAGGCTGTTTTTTTGTGGGTGTGTGTGGGTTTATTAGTATATACATTTGATCATCTGAGTCTCCATGTCTTTTCTTATACCTATTTTATTAGTGCCCCTTTCTACTCATCTAAGAACATGAGTCTAATTAAACTTTTTCATTTGAAAAAGCTGTCAATTATGATTTCACAGCTCTTCCATGTTTCACATATGAGAGCTCCTGAAATGGTACTTCACTATCATGACTAAATATGTACTTCCTGCATTTATCAGAACATTCAGAGGTGAGTTCTGCACCATCTAACATTGACCATAACTTCAGAATCCATAATTAAGAGTTTTACACCTCTCTCTAGGACTTCCCACAGAAGAAAGGTGCTCACACGCCCCTATGTGACATAGACCCATTATAGATGTACATAATTTCCAAACAAATGCAAACCAATCAATGATTAAAATACAGGAAGAAATTCTGGACCAATGTAGAAAACCCTTAAAGTTTGTCTTCAGGGAACAATAAAACAAAGGGGGGGAGGGGAGCATTTCTGACAAATCCCGGATTTTGGTAGCAGTGCCTCACCTCTTGCTAAAACAAACAAAGTTTAAGAGTGCTGCTCTCCTTCAGTGCACCCTGAGAAGTCAGTTGTGATTGCCTCATCCTCACACAGGAAAGTAAAACTAAAAAAAAAAATCAAAGTAGGGCAACTAGTTTAACTACAGCTATTGAACAGCTTCCATAAAAGACAACATTAAGTAGACAAAGGTACTTGTGTCTGGAGTAGAGATGACGGAAGAAGAGGAAAAGATCAGAGAGCTATGAATTCAGGAACTGCACAGAGAAGGTGAACAGGAAGCAATTGTTTACTGTCTTTTATACAAGAATATGGAAGCAAACTAAACTAGCAGGTAGCAGATACAAGAATGAACCAAGTTTCTTCACAATGTAAAATGGGGCGACCCTCTTGACAATCTTACCTCCCAGGTGCACAGTTATAGGCACTGCCAGAAACAAGGTGTTAATCTAGAAATCTCTTTAATTTGATTTAGTACACCCTTGCAGCTGTATTCTGTTACAAGACACACTCACCATATAGATGAAATCCCCCAGCAGAAAGCCACACACATCACATCATGGCACAACAAACTTGATCTTAACACATTTCAGCTCCCTTTGCAGTGACCTGAACCAAAGTATGCCTGTATGAGGTTTTGTCCCCAATATATTTAATCTTTAATTTAAATGTATTCTCAAGTATTTTTAACAGTGGATTTTTAATTATTACTTTTAGCATTGTTTAAAAACCACAAAAAACCAACCCAAAACTAAAAAAAACCCCACACCTCTGACAGTTAAGATGTACTTCAGATTGAAATAAAATTGTTTCAACCAATTTAATAACCATCACTGCAGCAAGGTAGTCTTCAAATGAAGCAGAAACTAGTGAAAGGTATTTCTACTTTCAGAACTGATTTGATCATTAATGTGAATAATTATTTGTATATCTATAGATAATTTTATGTGGAAAATTATCCAATTATACAATTCAACATCTCATCTTAAAATGACTCTGAAGCCATGCTATAGGCTGGTTACTTTGCTAAATGTTAGTAAGTCTTCATCTGCTGCATAGACTTTGAAGGACTACAACTGCAAGTCAACCCCAAAGGAGAACAGCCTCTGCGACACTACTGGTTTTCTTCACATGTAGTTCACTTGCCCAAAAAGCTGAACACTACACTATGTTGAATGACTGACATGAGAATTGTTCATTTTCTGTGTACATATATTAGTGCTTGACCTCATCACATACATATATCACATTTCCAAGCTGCTACAGTTAAACAGGACTATTTTTACAAATTTACTCAATATTCAAAATTTGCTCAATGATTTCCCTTCACCAGCAAAACTAATAATTTTAACTGTTCCCTGACAGTGCGGTTGAACATTTTCCTTCTAGTGATTAAAAAAAACAACAAACATACAACCATGCTGTTCACCCAGGTAATGCAGTGAGATAGGCAGCTTTCCAGCAAGTAATTCTTAACATTACTTCCTAAAATTCCATTTGGAAAGTTTTAATTCTTGATCCTGAATTTAGTAAGATATTGCAATAGCTGCCCAGGGATATATATTTATAGTGCACCAAGTGAGTTAAATTTCATTTCTACAAATTCTATTACTGCTTTTGCAGTTCAAAAGACTATAAACTAGTGCTTGTGTACGTACAAGATGCAATTAATTTGGGTGTTGCTTTTTGTAAACACACACTTATAGCCTTCTAAAAACATGCTATGAAAGAGGTGAAAATATCCATAAAACAGTGAACAAGAGGCAGCTTCCCAAGTAGAAGCCTAGTGATATTATCTAAATTACAAGTTACCCAGACCAAAAATTGGTCTGGAGATGCAGGAAAACACAACCCTCTTGTTAATGGAGAAAACAGAATCTAAATCTTCTTTTGAAGTTCTGCCCTACGTAACACCCTTAATCCAAACCCCAAACTTCCAGAAATAAGCAGAAACAGCCCAACTCTGATCAAAAATAAGAAAATCAGTCAAAGAAATCCTAAATGTTAAGCATAGTAGTTCTTAAACTTAGTGTATCAGTATATCTTGTTTTAACAGCATCCTTTAAAAGATAGTACTCAATTGCAAATGTTATTGTTTAGAAGTGTTATGGTCAAAATAAAAATGACACTCAAAAATATGATGCTTGATAACAGCAGATACTTAATTAGCAATTACTTCTTACACTCTCTTATTTTCATTTCCTCAAGAAAAGCAACAGAAAGCAAATCTTGAAGCTACCTTACACATATTCAGCCTCAATTTTTTATTTCTTGTTTTTGGAAAAGGTTTTTATGACTGCTTTATGGAAGGCTATTTAAAAATCTGAATGCATCTTTCTAATAGATTAATAAGCTGCATAAATTAAAATTACATAAGACATTTTAAATTGGGGAAAAAATGCTCTCAACTCACATGCGAAGAGGTAACATCCAAAGAATGTCAAATGAAAAGAAATTGTGATGATAAAGTAGTATTGAAAGCCTTAGTACAAACGGCATGAAAAGGTAAAATAAAAAGAAAAAACTAATTTTGTTGGGTTTGTTTTAAACAAAGTGTTAATGCTGATTAGATTTTTAAAATACAATATTTTAATTCATTAAAAACTAAAGTGTCACAGAAATATATCCAATAGGTAAAAAGTCAGGTCCCGCTCACTAGCGGGGGCTTCACAATTACTTCAGGAGGACTAGAATTCAACTTAGGTTTGATTTTCTGTTTGGCTGCTTTTAAAAGATAAGAAGTTTGGAAAAATCACACATCTGTTTAGGCATTCTTACTGTAGACCTTGCAGGCCATTGTAACTACAGAGAAGCAGCCTCGTATTGACCAATGTAATCCTGCTGCAGTAGAGAAGTATTCTGGCATTTATTCAATAGAACTAAGATTCTGCCTCTGGAGTATAACCGAATGACAAGAGCATGAAAATACAGCATTAACAACTACAAAGAAAAGAGTAAATACAATCCAAATCTTACTATTTCCTTGGTAAGATCACAGACAAGGAGACACTAAAAGAGCAACATGTTATGCACTAGAGATTTTCCTAAAGATGAAGCATCTAATGATTGCAACAGGCTTCAATTTAGATTTGAAGGCACACTTACACCATTTTGATTAGACAGCTTCTATCTAACATCCTGCTTTAAATCTGTATCCTCAGCCTTCTCCTCTAGCTTTTGTTCACCAATAGTAATGTACAGCCATACTAACAAAATCAAGTCATCAGACATGTTACATATTTCTTTAAAGATGAGATAATTCTACAGTTAGTATTCCTAAAACCAAGAGTAATTAAAACCAGGCAATGAAATACTGTCATTTTTAATTGCCTACAGCCATGGGTATTTCTTGGTAGTAGTGAACATGAAGAGGAAACAACCTAACCTCCTGGTCTGTGAGACTGCTTGTCATAAATCACATTTGCAGGGTTAGATTCAACAGATCAATATTCAATAGATAGATTCTTAAGTCACAGACACACCGGCAAGTACTGCTTCTTGATCAACATTCCTCAAACACATTGCAAAAAACCGAAAGCGACCACATAGAAGAACAAAGAAGGACTTAATAGGACTTAAAAATAATGCAAACTCATTTTTAAGTGAAGATAGTTTTTTATATGTTAAGAGCATAAAATTGAAGAATTAATTTAATTTACTGTCAGTTGAACATTGCTAATGTAAATTATAGATAACTGTATCAGGTCATTCTTGACTAAATTAAACACTATCTATCATTATGACATTACTAAAGGCTTTTAAAAACTGTGTTGTTAAAGGCAATCAATTTTAAATTAAACCATGTGTATTCAGTCAGTGTCCTAACCAATGATGAGGCAAATATATCTTGGAGGGCTTTATACCTCCAAAACTTGTGATGTAAAATTTAAAGTTGGAATTTGAAAAGCCAGTGAAGCTTTACTACATTTTGGCTACAAAGCACACTCTTCCTTTTTACTTCTGGTCACCACTTGCTAGATTGAAGCTTCCTGAAAGTATTAACCCCTTTTGAGACCTATCAGCATTTTCAGCCTGACTTAAAATGCACTTCAGACAATGAAAAAAAAACCAAAAAAAAACACTTCGGTAAACTTCAGTGAGGCCTCTAAGTACTTGGCAGTTACAAGCAGTAGGACTGAGAGGGCTTTGACTAACTTTCATGATGCTCAGCATATGAATTGACAATCAAACATCTTTCAAAAAAAGATCAGAGATGAATAAGTATATCTTCAGTATGGCAGTCTGCTCTGAGAAAACTTGCTGTATAATAGTAATACCAAAAGCTATACAATCAGCAATGATATCTATAGCTGTAAGATATGGAAATGTTAAGAAAAAAAATCTTAAATAGTATGTGTGTGAAAATAGATATGCCTACATCTGACACACACACACACAGCTATTCATACATATAAAAAAAGCCTGAAATGACTTCTCAAAACTCTCACAGGAGATTGCCAGGCAATATATTCATTTCAGCCAAACTGGTACTTAGGCATTCAGGGTCACACCCATTTCTTTTACAATTTATCCTGTCATAGAAGGGACATTGACATTTGTTCTTTGGCAAAGGTAGTGTTATCCTCCTTGGTGATAGAATTACTCTATCGCAGATGATATTCTGTGTTTAAGCTATTGTCAATAAGAGTGTTTATGCTATATATATCCCTCACACTGCAACAGCATGATCTTTCAGAGACTTCCTTTGTAAACCCTGGAAAAGTTTCTAAATACACTCAGTAGAATTTGAAAGTGTCAGCTATTAGCAGTAAGAATTTGCCTCCACAATTTACATCATTTCACCTCTTACCTAGAAGGATTTAAGAATTGAAAAGTCTGCCCTTTTCCAACTCTATTAGTCCTTGACCACGTCATTTCCATCTCCTGGATTGGCCATTGACAGCTTTTCAAGACGAGGTATGTTAAGCAATCATTGACTTGTTGAACATGGTAATTAAGTATTAGCAGGAATTAGACACAAGTCATTTTGCCCTGAGGCAGAGAATGTTCCTTACCACATTCTTCTTTCACCCCTACATTTTAAGCACATAAGCAGTTCTTTTGACAGACCTGAGTTTGCTTCTATCAGGAATCAAACATACAGCAAATTCCTTCAGTTGCATCCTACAGCAAAGGGTTCCCAGCTATACTGCTTGCTTTTGGGGAAGGCGGAAGTTGGTAAAGCAGAAATGTTGTTCCAAATGATGTAGACACACACTATACACAATCATTGTATGTACATATTATTCCTATGAACAGCTCCACTCCTGTAAAATCCTGGAGCTCAAAACCCAGTTCACTAGTAATTTTTATGGATTATACAATATCTGCTCAAGGATAAATACATCACTGGCTTCTGCATGAGCAGCTGTCAGACCTTTTATGTGTTCATCAATTGGCAATTTTCACCCATTCTAGTAGCTGATCTGGAAAACTGATATAAACCAGTAATATTCGTACATTGCTCAAAATATTTCTTAGGCAGTTCGTTCAGTACAATTTTTTTACTGAGGAACATAAGCAGTCTGGGATAGAGACTGCACAGAGCAGTGATCATTTCCCCACTGAACTGATGTTTAAAGAGTACAATAGCTTTTGCAGTACAGAGTTTTTGATATTCTTTATTATTTTGTTAGATCAAATGTCCAATCTATCCAAATCAAATATAGAAATGCTTTTGAAAGATTGCATTTTTCCCCAAGAGTTAATGTTAGGATCAGATCAACTGCAAAGTTATTGGTATTCATACCTGAAACTTTTCAACTGAAGCAGACCCTTGTCTTTCACTTTAACAAAATAAATTAAGTGCAACAAATTTCATATACCTCACAAGGTTGGTGAGTACCCTCCAGTATCATTCTGATAAAATCTATGCCAAACAAATACTGCGTGCTCCTTTGTCCTCCTAACTTGCTTTCTTCACTCAGCTGTTGGAGAACAGGAAATTCCCTTTTTTCCTTATTGCTAAAAAATAACTATACACACCTGCCAATAAACATAGCTTTGGTAACTGACATAATCTATAACAATGTTCCTACTTTGGCATTACAAGGAAAATAGCATCTAACAGCTTCTCAAACCTGATCTTAACCAGTTCAGGAGATAATTCAGAGATGGTAGCAGTTAAATCACTGTATGCACTCAAATGTAATCTTTTTGTTCCTCTACATCCCTGAGCTGCAGACTGCTGCAGACTAGGAGAATATCATGGAGAAGTGTCTCAAAATCTTTACATTCCATTTTTTTCTATTTACCTCCCACGAGTGAGTCCAACTGTTATGTTCCCAAATATATTCAGGTTACTAGACATAACACCTGGATCTTGGCTCTATTAGGTCACTTTTTTGCTCTATTAAAAAAAAACACTTAGCTAAGTATGGATAAGTACCTGAAATACATGAAGATAAACAAGAAGTTTATCAAGTTATGCTTGGAGAAGTATCAAGTTATGCTTGGAGAAGTATCAGAGGAAATTATTTTCTCCCCTCCCTCCCCTTCTTCATTAAAAAACCTAGATCCCAGGAAGACAACAGAAAGTCACTTCAGGAAACATTTCAAGTACACATTCAATAAAATTACATTCCAGAGGCTTGGATGTTTTAAGCTTATTTCTGCATCCTCCTGTAGAGACCTTTGTAGGAAACAACACAATAAGTAGTATTTGAGATTCTGATTTTAGGAATTCCTTCATTGAAGGAAATTATCTGCTATTTTCTACAACTTCAGAAGACAGCAACATTTATATCTCTCACTGATCTTACTGAAGAGGACTATTTTCAGTATTGTGTAGTGTTCTCAATTTACTCCTATTTAGTCCCTTAAAATTCACATTCAAAAGTATTCACATTCATACGCAAAATATTTAAATGCAAGAACTGACATACACATTGATAAAAATATACAAAAACTTTAAGAAAAGCAGTAAAGGCCCATAGGTAGCCATGCACATATGCAATATTTTTCTTTCTCTGTTTAATTGTGCAACTTAATCTTCATGCAAGTTCTGTGTTTATACAGCACATTTATTCCCCCAAATGCAGAATAGCTTCCTACCTTGAACAATCTGTTCATTGTGTTGCTTTTCAAATCAGTGTATGCTAATATTTTTTGACAGACTACTAAATAACATGGAGAAGTCAGTGAGTCAGCAATACAGGACTGTTATTGCCTCCGACACCTGACTCTACCAGAGGCATTCTTTGCAGTTTGATCCAGAGTAACTAACCCACACTTTCCATTGACAACAGCTGACGTTCCGCAGTGCCAGCTAGATATGTCTCTACACTGCATGGCAGAGATGTAACTTTGGCACCACATCAGAAAGACCATTAGCAGTATTACAACACCAAATTTGTACAGCTAGAGGAATATAAATGGTAAGATAACTACCTGTATCGATTAGAGAACTGAAATTGCTATGGACAAAGTACTGAGCCTACAAAATCCAGGAGCTCTGTAGACAGAGATTGGTTTCACAGAGCTATCTTGAAAAAACATCCTGCTATATGATTATAGGTCTTGTGAGGCATTTCACCTGTCAGAAAGGCATACAGTGATGAGACTATATAACAGAAAAGTCTTCTGTTTACAAGTACTTTCAGCACTCAATTCATTTGGACTGTACAGACAAATCAATAATTGTTTTTTTCCCCACAATTTACTATGAAAATAGTTTTCCTATATTTCCGTCACTAAAGCAAAGAGTTAAAAAGTAGTCTAAATATATTTAGCAATGTATTCTAAAGTGTACTTAAATCTAAATGACACTTGAAGAAAGCATTCTGCAGTAGGCAATGTGTTCTTGCAACTTTGTGGCTCTTTGGTCATCTTATGAGTCAGTTTATTCCCCATAATGGTATGAACCCTTCAGAATTACCCCAGAAAATGCCTGGGCTACCACACATGCCGAAAGATCTACAGTATGATGCACAAATGTGACACCCTGCAAACATCACTATATTGCTCCTTCAACTACCTTATCCCTGGAACAAGAACAGTCATAAGTGATTCCTATTCTAGCACCTCAATTACCTCTTCCCCACCCCTCCTCCCCTTGCCCAGGGTATCCTCTGGACCATTATTCTAGACAACTGAGAGCCAACATATCTGACATAATTAGAGTACACCTCTGCAATGTTTTCAATGGACTTATGGGGAAAATGATTGGCAACTTTATTAACATGTTACATTCTACTGCACCCTGGCTCCCAAGCTGTTTAATTAATTTAGGCATCATTCAGCCTGCATAACATTGGAAGCCAACGTAGTTTGTAATACAGTTAAAGTAGACACCCCCAGCAGGAAACTCCCAGGACTCTGGGTAGCTACCTAGAAATCAGACAGTTGCGAATACTCTCCACAGGTATCTCCTGTTACAGAGAAGAAAAAGACTTGTCAGAGATGCTGATAGGATTGGAACATGCAGTACCGAGGAACACTGCTGTGTTCGGAGGAGCTCCTCCCCAAGAGCTTTGCACAATAACAGATCCAGATTCAGAGCCTGGGTGCCATTACTGTCATTTTAACCATTTGACCTGATGTTAGGTAACATTTCTGACATACCAGCTGAAGACATAGATAAAATAGAGAAAAGGTATCATACAATTGTATCTAATGCCTAACACGGCTCGTGACACAAAGGTTATCAAGAAAGAAAAGATGTTAACTTAGTTTGTCTCTTCATTGCAGAAAATTAAGAGTCCATTACAAATTAGAAAAATAATTAACAGTTCATTGCTCATTAGAAAAATATCAGCTATTCCAGAGCATGAAAAATATTCTTTCTTCTTTGTAGGAGCATCTGGCTTTTACTACCACTGACACCCACTGTGAAAAGCCATCGTTGTACCATGATAGCAAGCAACATCACAGGCTCCAAGCAACAGGCACTGTGGAGTTGGAGCAATATGCCTAGACAATCATAAACATCAAAGAGTTTAAGTTAAAAGGGTGCCAGTGACAGTTAGACAATGATAGCTAACCATTAAATAAGAAATTGTTCCGCAGGCATTTAGAATCCTATAATGGCTCACAGGGGGAATTAACAGAACTAGAGAATAAAGGTATCAAGTTACAGGTCTCTCTGATTTACTGGACTTTTCAGTGGGGTTCGTAAGAAAATTGTTTAGTGCATAAGATCACAGAGCAGCTTAAGTCAAGATAAAAGGCAAATCTGAGAGAACATTTCCTTTTCAAAGGCAGACAGCTGTATGTGGCAAGTGAAGCACAAGTCTGGGTATAATACTGTAATCATATTAACTGCTGGACGCAGAAAACCTTTTTTGTAGACACAGCTTTCATGTTTTCCCCTCCATATTCTTACTTTGGATCCTTACAATTTGTCACCATCAATAATGTGTAATTAATCAGATACTGCAATAGAGGAAAAAGTCAAGACTTTAAAAGCCATTGGGTAGTCTAAACATTTAGAAAGGATCCATGTGAAAGACCACATGCTATGTATTCAGCACATGTATTTCCAAAATACACTTAAACACAAACTAAGAAATTATCAAATAAGATTCTGATAAGTTTTGAGTTTAATAGTAAAAAACTACTTTTTTGGGACACAAAAGGGATTTTCACATCAATATTCTTTTTTTACTCAAATATCCTTTCATCATTTAAGCTTAAAACTAAAATGTTTGAAGGAAAATATATAATATGTAGATAGTATATAAAATAATGCAATTAAAAGGGACATTGCTAGAGACAGGAAACAGACCGTACTTGGTACGAGTAGCTCAAAGTCACCTATACCCAAATCTGAAGTCATCTGTGCAGTTTAAAAATTCCAGGTGATTTTCACTAAGTTTCAACAAACCTGTTAGCAGAAATGCAAAATAAATTTCTGACACTCAACTAATTCTGCCAACCTTAGTCTGTGGAATCCAAGCCAATGTAAGTGGCCAGCACAGTAGTAGCTGAGAGCACACCTGTCCCAGCTGGTGATCATATGCAAATCAAACAGAACATCCTACTGACCACAACCAACAGAGACCCCGAAAATTTTTTTCCATTGCTTTTGTGTGGAATCAAAGCAAATATGTTCAATTTTGCTCTGGTAAGAGTTGTGTACAAGAAATGCTATTACACTCTGGTAAATAAACTTCTATCACACAACAGTCACATGACATTCTTAGAGAAATTGAGAAACAACTGAATTACAATTATGTGTATTCAATATATTAATATCCACATCATTTTTAATTTCATCAACACACACTTTTGCATTCATGTCTTCCAGTTGTAATAAGTAAACAAAGAACCAGTATATCCTTCATTCAAGAACTTTTTCATCTGAGCTGTAAAAGAAAAGCCGACACTGTAACAAAGTACTAAAATGCATTCTGACATACCAGGGTTATTACAAGCCTATTTGAAAAGACAACCAAAACTATGATATGTCAGTATGAAAGCATCATCTGACTGACACAGGAGACAAAGATCTATCCTGAGACTACAGAACTATTTTTTCAGTCTTCAAGCACAATTATTTAAGCAGGATTAACACACAAAATTTTTTGAAATCACTTTTAAGTGTTTGGAAACTATTGCTTAATATGCTGAAATTACAGCTTTTTAATTGCTTCCCATTTTCTCAGTTACAAAACTCTACTTTTCTGATTCAATGACAACCAATTATTGCATCTTGATTTGGCCTTTTTACACTGTTTGGTTTTTATCTCAACCATTCTTATTTTATATTAAAGCACCATAATCGAGAATATAAACAGCTCTAATCTTTTTAATGAGTCATCATGTTATTTTTAAGTTAATTCTGTGTTTTTCCAGTTTTTTTAATGACATTCTCCTGTAGGCTACAGAATACTGAGTGTTCTAGCACCAGAGAAGTAGAGCAGTAATTGAATATTAATCTATATGCTTGTGGGCAGGGTACTTTGGGACATGAAAAAAAAATATTTTATCTGTGAGCAAAAGTATTGAAACTGTTTTATCATTATGTATGAGCCAGGAAAAAAAAAGAAAAACTTAAACAGGTGACTAAAGCAAAAGGATGAGTCGGGGGTTTTTTGTGCAGTTACTTAAACTGGATTTTGCTCATCTCCAATACTGCCCTACCAGTGTATATACTCCAATTTTCCAAGCCAGTGTAGTAAGAGGACAGTTCACAGACACTTCACTTAAGGATAGGTACAGAAAAATCAATGAAGACCTAGATTTAGTCCTCAGTCCTGTAATAAGGCACATTTAGGAAAACCTGACACTCAGGTGAAACCTGTGACAGTTAAAGCTCCTCAAACTTCTTTACTAGTGTGATTTTTCAAGTACTAATTTCACATTAGATAGAATATTTGGCACTGTTCTTCAAGATTTAATTCTATATTCAAATACATTTAATAATGAACTAAATATTACTCTCCCCTTTCAAAACATGGGTAACTAATTAATGCTTACACAGTTAGGAATCAGCCAGCAGGGAAATGAACATAACTAAATACAATCTTTCAAATTAACAGGCTATCTCTATAAACTGTAAAATTATTCTTTAAACAGAACTACTGTTTTATTACTACTGGGATCTTAGGTTCATTATGTTCTCATAATGCTCTCAAATATATCTATTAATCTGCATAATCACAAATGGCAAGAATTAATTTCCAACAGATGCAGAAAGTTGCTTATTCATTCTTGATTTTAACAACAGCTTTCATTACAGATATTAATATTTCAAAGAATGTTTCCAATACATAGTGAAAAGCTATATCTTATTTCTAATGTCACAAATGTAGTTCCTTACACAATACCAAACGTACCTTTAAAAATAAAGTGAATTAAGTACCTCTCTCATGTTTCAAAACCCCCAAACGTCAGAATTTTTCTACTGATTTCAGCAGAATTTAAATAAAACCCTTAACTTTTTTTTACTCTACAATCAACTAAATGAGTCTTAAAATTCTCTAAACGTGAGGTTGTAAGTCTTCAGAGAAGTTTCATTCTGAAATTCCCAGGGTATTTCCGTATCTGCACATACACCAGTGCATCCTTTGGAGGTGAAGTAAAGGTGAAGCATCCTTTACACTAACAGCAAAGGACATATTCTAACTTCTGATATGTAGCATGACAACAAATGAAATCCTGCTATTCTTACAAGGAACTTTTATAGCCTAGTTCACATCTGGGAAAGGTTGGGTTTTCTGAGAGGGTGGCTTAGTTATTCCAATCCTGAATTCAGTTTAGCTAAGCCCAAGTTAGAAAGAGCTTCCGAGACACATGCAAAGCTAGGCGAAGCCTGCAGTCCTCCTCATGTGAACTGCAAAATACTGGGTGTCCAAACTCTATTTATAGATAATCCCCGACTTCCTCCTCAAACCAAGGGCATATATCAGCAGTACAGTTTCTTTTACTACAACCTTCTCCTCCCTTGCCTCTCTTCCCACCTTTACAAATATATATTTATACATATATTACACATTAAAATATATTTTTATGTTTGTACAGGAGTTGAAGCACAGACACTTAGATGTCAGGCGCCTTGATACATACCCTCAAGATCCAGGTATGTATACAGGGTTTTCAACATAATATCTAAGGAGGAAGTTAGTGGACAAGGGAAGTATTTTCACACTGACAGTATCCAAATGCAACTCCGTTATTTGTGCCCTAGACCCAATTCACTTTTGACATAGCTTTCATAGGGCCTCTTACATGGTGAAATACTCATGGTCAAATATTATTAATAAGCTATCAGTAAATGATAACATTGCGGAGACAAAGAATTTGGCAGAAAATGCAATATAAACTATTTGCCAGCTGAAGCCTGGGCAGAGAGCAGAAGGCAGGCAGATAGCAGGATAATTCATGTATCCCCATTCATCAGAAAGCCAAATCATATACTGCCTTCGGTGGACAAAAAAAAAATAAATCAAAGTGATATGTTTAAGTGTGAGGAAAAGGTGAGTAAGTTGGAAAAGCGTCACAGCTGATAACTCTTTTGCCTGAACTGTTCACATCATTCTAAATACTCCAGTCAAATAATTTCTGTCTTCCCATTGTTTGTGCTTTACTTTGTGCCAAGAAAAGCCCGTGGCATTTTATGTGATCTTTTTTAGAGGTGAACTGAATTAGTTCCTTTTATTGGCCATGTTTCCATGATGTGAACAGTTTTCAGGAGTTAACCACAATCTTGTAATGAGACTATTTCTTCTATGTAATCTACTTGCCTATTTATTATTTCAGCATGTCTGTTTGCATTGAGAAGAAGATATAAGGAAATATGATACATCGAAATAATGAACTATGTAACAGGGTGGGAAAGAAGTGAGAGCTGAAAACTCAACATGTATTTGACTGCAAAGGATTAAGCAGGGATTATTTTTCTTCTCCCTCCCCTCCATTTCAGTTCATGACTTCTAAAAAATCAAGTAAATATTAGGTGCTGTGCCTGCATGAGAGGGATACATTAATCCTTCAGTTAATCCTTACCATCACCTGCATATAGTTTAATTAATTGATAAAACAATAATAAAATTTCTACAACATCTTCCATGACAGACACTTCAGAAATAGCTTATAAATATTACAGAGTTTTACTTTTAAAGCTGGGGAAAATAAATGAAGTAATTCCTTTAGAGACAGTCCCGAGGATCAGAAACAGATTCTTCACCTCCTGCATCGACGTCAACACGAAGCACAATTGCTTGTAACTGATGTAAACAGACAACAGCAAAAGTCCAGGTGTTTCTTCCAAAACACAGTATCAGTATTGCATGATGCTGTCTGTTGCCTACCCTGATCCCAAAGGCTATTTCAGCAGCCTGTCATTCAACTCCCACTCTTATGAAATTTTCTAATAAAATTAGAAAGATTTAACCATGAACAAAGTTGAAAGCCATATACACACAGATGTCCTAATTTTTCTGTGTTTAGTGTATATAACTTACTCTATTTACTAAGTTCAGTTCCGGATTTTGAATGATTTGTCTTAGCTGTTGCCTTCACCTCAGTTTTACAGTTCCTCATACGTTTTTCCCTATAAACTAACACAGCTATGATTTTAAATACCTACATATTTAATATCTAAATACTTAGTTATTCTCATCTCTATTTAGCCACCCTTTTGAATAAAACCCTTGCGTGCATGCTTGGATTTTACCCTAGGGCCACAGTATACATTTCATATGTTTTTCTTGCATATTCAATATAGTTGTATATATTTAGGACTATCATTATTTGCTACAGAAACACGGCATGTCAGGGAAGCCATGCATTACAAAAGAGTTTGCTAATTTAACAGTAACAACTTCATGTCTCTTCCTTAAATAAAAATATACATTTCACATACTCAAAACCACACATCTTCCTTTCCCTTCTTCCCCAGCCTTTACATGGGCACAGATGTAGCTATAAACAAGTGATCACATGGTACTGTCAGACATTTATTTCAAACCTCACATAAAGCAGTCACAGCTCCAGCTCTCCCAGAAAATCATTCCATTCAATTCAAAATACACTAAGGTCAGAGAGATGATGACACTTCCACAAATATAAATAAATCATTACTCTTATTCAGCTTCTTTATACAGGAGACAAAAATCATACATTATCCACCATATTCTTTGTACACTTTACCAAGAGACCTTCTAAGTTGTCAGTCATGGTGTAACGCATCTCCAACGCTGCACTCCAGAAACATTACAGAAGGCAAATTTGTTAATAATTTATCAGCTGCTGTTGATACGAGGCACTTCAACACACCAAGTCTTTATTACTCTATTGTTGAGAAGCCTTTATCTGTTTTCAAACTAGAACTGTATAGCAGTCTTCATCTGCCATCACCAATGTGATTAATTTATCTATTGATGATTACCTCGCTCTCTTGAAGATCATCTTAAACCAAGTCTGAACAAGTGCCTGCAGTTTACCTGGACTATCACAAACAGACCAATAGGTAGATGGCTATTTGGTTAGTTTTGGTAGTGATAAGAAACTGCTCTTGCCAACAGTGAACTCAGGAAGCTCACTCAAATTAATGAGCTGGCAGGGGACCACAAAACTGCTGGAATATTCTCTTTAAGCTGTAGTCTCAGCAGAGGAATGCACTAGGGAATAACCGCAGGGCATCATCCAACATCATTAATAAGAACAACAGGATAAAAATGCATACAGATTATAGTTGCTATAAACAATAGACATGAATTTCCTATAAGCTCCTCATAAGATCCTCAAGCTTATCTTCCCTGCGAGCTACAAAATGCCATTTCAAATGAGTTGACAGAATGCTATGCAAGACTCATCTTTCAACTGATTCTGCAACTGTCCAATTCTGACTTTATTCCATTTGTATCAAAGCAGCTGATAATTTCCTGTATTTATAGGTTGTTGTCCATTAGCATTATCATTTTTGTTATCTAAGTAAGATTTGTTCCTATCTGCACGTAAATAGCCACATGACCTTTGAGGCTTTAATTGTTGAGGAATTTTGCAAGGATAACTGCGCCTTTATTGAACACCCAGTAAAACTGTTCAAGGCCCTAGCATTTACAAACTAGAAGCAGTGAATTCCATCTGCAGTTACCCAATATAAAAGCATTAACACACAATAACAACATTCCATTTCACAGCTAGTATCATCCAGTGCCAACTCTTAAAATCCATTTCTCATCGAGTGATGTGCACCACTTCTATTGTAATTAGTTCTAGTGAATGAAAATTTCAACACTTTAGAATATTCTCAACTCAGTTAAAAAGGGAGGCTAGTGCACCAGCTAAATGATTCATTTTAAATCACCTATTTGTGAAATATTATTTAACAAAGATGAATTAGAAAAGATTTTATATCTTACTTGAAAGTGTAAAATTACCTCTCTTAATTGAAAGTTTTTGTTTTGTTTTTTAAGATTCAGTACTAGCATCCATAAATTCTTGAATCAAGTAAAATGAAATAGGGAGATTCCTATTCAGGGATTCACAACACATTTACTGCAACATATTACTTACAGCAAATTGAACCCAGCCTCCACGGACCCACAGCACAATCTGGAAAACCCCTGGTCTCCATGGTAGGATCACACTGTATTTTGTGGCACTATAGCTATGAACACTAGCTCATTTAACTACAACTGTTTCAGCTCTTAGTTTAGGAAACATCTTTCATAAGCATTTCAGCCTGCATCAAGCAGTCTGAAAAAAGCTGTTATCTTGCTACGCATCATGTTTATTCTCATAAACATCAGCAGGAATAGCTGAACTCCCCCTCTGGGGAGAGGGGCTAATAGCACAAAATCTTTATGCCCAAACT
This sequence comes from Aramus guarauna, assembly GCA_013400195.1. NCBI lineage: Eukaryota > Metazoa > Chordata > Aves > Gruiformes > Aramidae > Aramus > Aramus guarauna. Next base: position 1,691,926 of record VXBL01008546.1, on the reverse strand, counting down.
TGAAAACAAGCCTGTTTCATCTCTAGCTTATTCTCATTTCCTTGACCTTGGAGACTAAGAAGCACTGAGGACCAGAGCCATCAGTGCTGACTGGATGACTTCAGCTCCATGGTATCGTACACCCACAGCTTATATGGGATATAGATTAATGAATCAATCTAGTAAAAGTTTTATTTGGAAGTTTAAAACCTGCATGAATTGTTGCTCTCCTAAACACTCTTCAGTAATCTGTTTCTCTAACAAGATATGTGTATATATTACTATTCATGTAGATAGATATTAGATACATTCAGTTGCAATGCTGTCCTGATGTTTAGTTGATTAAGAAACCACAGCTCTCTGCATGTGTTCAGAATGGTTCAGGTCAGCTGCAACCTTCCTATACCAAGACTTGAACAACCTGCAAAAGCTTTAAAAATTAATAAAGGGGAAGGCAGATGCCTAAAGTTTTCAAATTGATACCCAATGGCCAAAATATCCAGCTGCTCATACATTTTGCAGCATTCACAAAGTAACTTTAACCACAATATGTATTTTAGTCCCCTGGAAGTTTGGGGAATTAAAAGATCCCCCAAACCGACAATATAAAAGCCAATCAGTTTTGAGCACGGTGCCAACTAAATGCAGTATCGAAAAACAAGCATAGGACTTTCTGAAAATTCACCTTGAACTTGGCAGTAACTACTTTCTTGAAAATCATTTTCTTGATGCTGTCACAGAATATATCAATATACCTGAAGTTAGCATTCTTATTCCCCCAAAAAGGTGGGTTACTGTACCTTCTGTACCTGATTTGCAAGTAACTATGATCATACTGTGGAACAGCAGCATTAACTGTCTTACCCAAGGTATATTAACTAGATTTTTTTCCATTTATTACAAATCAAAATTGATCAGTTTTCATTAAATACTTTGAGTTTTTAACTCATGTATTAAACACCACCAAATAAACGGCTTGTTGCTAGAGTACAAAAATCCTCACAACTGTTGGCAGCACTTCATTAAATGCCATTCTAGTTATTACACAAATAACCCAGACACTTAAGATATGCATGTCTGCCTTGACCTTACACTCAATTACTAATAAGCATACCACTATATTCCACAAAGCAAAACTTTAAGGACTCATTTCAAATTCCCCATCTTTAATCTGAGTTTTCCTCTATCCTAATGTTATGTACAAAAGGAGACAAAGATCTGTTTAAGCCAACAAACTGCAACAAATTAGATTTATGATCCCATCTATGGAAGTTAAGATCATCATTAGGTGATGGTTACATAAACAGAATAAGTGTTTTCTTCGGTCAGATTTGAACCTTCATCTCCAAAGTTTTCATGTAAGTTATTCTTTATAGCATAATTGGATACCAAATCCAAGTAAACACTATACTGATAACATTTCTAAATGGAAAAGCAGATATTTAAGAATTGATTTAATAAAACAACCTCCAGTTAGAGAAGCAATAAACATACTACGTCTGTTTTGTCCAATACTCTGGCTGCTACTGTCTATACCATACCTTTCTTTGCCCAATTAGGAATATGATTTGAATTCCAGTCAGTGTAAGAATCTCTTCTCATATTCATGAATACATGTTATCTGGTTCATTGTCATTATTTGAAAGATTGCAAAAACTGAACTTTAAATTTACTTTTTTTTTTAAGTGTAGACTGGTAATAAGCTGTTTCTTCTACAAACTCAAGTTTTGCTTGTGTTCCGATGGGCTACAGACTAATACTAAACATTTGTTACAGTAGACTTTGAGGAAAAAGACTTTTCCTCACTTAGGTATAATGGATAGATTTACCGTGCACAGTAACACCCAAGGCACAACTGCATGACTTCTGACTTGGAAAGGGTGAAGTAGTTTGTGTCAATCATACAATTAAGAGTTTACAAAAATGCTATGGGACTCACAGGATCTATCTGGTTATGTTTATGTACTTTCATTATCAATACTTCCTAAAGAGAAAAGTGTTGCTGAAGACACTTGACTCCTGAGCCCCTCAAGAATGAAATATTTCCATAAGAATAATCTTAATTTCTAGGTGGGAAAACTGAAAAAAAAAAAGCACTGCACTTTTGAACTCACTTGACATGTAGTTTAATCAAGACATAGAAAAGTGTTTACTAGCAAAGAGCAACTATACAAGTCTCTTAGCTAGATCAAAAGGGAAGCAAAACAAAACCCAAAAGCAACAGTCCAAAAGTCAAAGGACAACCACCAAATTCATGCTGAGCATTTTTATTTTGAAGATACATCACCAGGCTTTTGTTCACTGGTTTTACTCTTTAGTACTAGCAAAAAACATGTAAAATTGAGTTGTAGGTAGGTGACAGCATTCCTTCAACAGCAGCACTCCTTCCAAGGAGAACTACAGATGTATCTTACCAACTGTATCACCCAAACACAGTGTGATTTGTCTTGTAAACTATCTAAGCCAGTGAACAAGGAAATCCACTTGCACTACGACATGGCAAAGATCTCATACAACCAATACTAGAACAGCTATTTGACTCCCTTGGTTTATCCCCTTCTGTCTTATGCATAATCCTCCTTATTTTAGGGTCTTTCCTACCTTTGCTCCTTCATGAAAATAGTTACCGCATCATCTAGTCTTCCTCAATTCATTTTCAGTTCCCTAGAAAAGTCTATGTTAAATGGAAAATAGAGCATTCGAGTGTGTAGAATGGTCATGGAACTACTGACTAATGTTTAAAAGTACTTAAAAGCAACTCATCAAAAAAAGAATTCAAGACTTAAAAATTTGTGCCTCTATTTCCCAGCATTCTAACCTCCCATTACAAGAGTTTTGCCTTTCAGTTGCATTTTAAAATCACTCAATAGAATATAAAAGTTTTGTTCACATTTTTCAACAAATAAGAACTTTAATGCATAGGATGTGACTTCAAATTTTAAAGACAATATCCTCTACATAAACAAGAATGTAGAACAACTCCCTTCTGCATTCAAGAAAAGATTTCAGGACAGTCAACTGCTGAACATTATCTGATATTTTAAGAACTGAGGTTTGTCACCATGCATTTGTGTAACTGCTCAGCCCCTAGCTTTGCTGCTACATAAATACTCCTGCCCATTAAAATTATTTCACCACTATTGATCCTCAACTTTTGCTTCTCAGACTGTTAGATTTTAGTACATTTGAAGTGTGATTTTTGAAGACACAAGTCAGTGCGGATGTGTTTAAACTACTTGAAAACATTCAAGAAGTTGCCAAAGTTCACACTCCTCAAATGTCACCTAAAGCATTAATTAAAATTCCTTTCCAGGAGGGTTGAAGAAACACTGTTATACAATGGCACCTACTCCTACTTGCTAAAAGTAGAGGATTAATTTCAACCGTGAATTTATACAACAAACAATCTCTATTACTAAAATAGTGAGGGTAAAACACGTAGAGCTCAAATTGATGAAGCTCAAATTAGGTAAGTTGAACTGCTGGGTTCAAAGGGCTGTTTTCAACAACATAAAGCCAAGTTAGTACTGTATCCACAGGGTCAGCCTGGGGCCAATATTTATCTTCACTAATGACATTGATGATGGGATCAAGTATACCTTAGACATTATGGAGATATCAAACTAAGAAGAGTGGTTCATAGATGGTTATGCTGCCTTTCAAAGCCACCTTTGAAAGGCTGAACAAGTGGGCAAAGAACCTCATGAACTCCCGGATATGGGAATAAAAAGCATTGTACCTGAGAAAGAACCACCCTATGGATCAGCACACGATTCTCAAGACCTGAGCCTTAGAGATATTCAAAACCCAATTGGACACAACATTGAGCAACCTGCTCCAAACAGGATGGTTGGCCTGCATCTCCAGAGGCACTTTCTAGCCACAACCACTCTGATTATACAATCATCTTTATGCTTTTGAACAGAAACTGTGGGCAAGAACGCATTTTTTCATTATAGCCTCATTGGATATAAAATGTGAACTTTACATCTTTCACTAAAGCCTGACGAGAACAGGACTAACTGGTCATCACATTTTTGACTGATAAGGCAGATCTTAAAGTTTAGCAACCTGAGCAAGTACTGATTGAAGTAGTATACTATGTGCCAGTGAGCCTTTTTCTCTCCTTTATGTATGGTGGAGAACATAAATATGAAAGCATTCTACCGTCTATTTTTTCAGAGTTAAGTATAATCTGTAAAAGCTTTTTTGTGACAACACAGTTGCACCTGTCTTTTGTTACTTGCTCACAGGGCCCTCGGAGTTTTTGTTGACAAACCCTGAGGCATATCATTCCATCAAGCTCTGTCTGTATCTCCCCCTCCTTTAACAGTCACACAGCTTGTTCTTGTTCCTCCATCCAGTCACCTGCATACAAGTCACTCTCTGCAAGAAGGAGTAACCTTCTTCCTCAAATGAAAAATAAAAGTTTAAAACCCCCAAAGATACCTTTCTTTAAAGAAAACCTATCTTTTAATGTGGCTGCCAAGATGTGTCTAATGCCAAAGACTGACAATTGCCCAAGACACAGATAGGAATCTGTTCTTCATAACCTGGCGTTTGACTCATTTTGACTTTAGATTTAGCAGTCTGTTCTCAGCTCAAACTGTATCTGCCATACTTGCATTTTTTTGTTACAGTCTAATCACAGATGACCTCTTCTACATTAACTATCTACCAAAGCTCATGCAATTTATAATCACTTTAACCATTCTGAAAAGCTGGGATGTCCTAGTGTAATTATTTCTGAGAATAAATTGTAGGAAGAGTAATGGCTGAAGTGATATAACTTCTCTTAAATTAAAACACAAACTCAGACTTCTAATCCATTAAACATGCACGTGAGAGAGACTAATGAGATTAGGCAATGAAATTTTCTTAAGAATAGCACATTCTGACTAAATATGCACGTGAGATTAAGGTTGCAACCTGAACTTACACGCTATGTCAACTTTACAGTGAATTAATAGCTTGAACCACATGAATATTTTCCATGTTTTCTATGGTATGTTTCCAAAATGCAGACTTGAAAATCAGCAGTGACTTTGGATAACTGCAAGCTTAAACTGACTGCCTGTCCCACCCCTATAGTTTTCAGCCATCTCATTTCCCTTCCCAATACTGCTCCTTTTAGAGTTCATATTCAAAGTACGGAGGCCTATCCCATAGGAGAGACACACAAGCATGGGTTGGTAATCACCTGAGTACTTCCATAGCTCTAACACTTATTCAAATTGTTACAAATTGAGAAGTGTTTGAAACCAATACAAGTTTAAAGGCATTTTTTTGCCAACACCCAAAACAAACAACAAGCTTTCTATGTCTTCATTTCAACTTGACCATATACTTACCCTTTGCTTAATTTCTGCTGCACTGTATGCATGTGAAACATTGAATTCTGGCAACCTATGTGTCTGACAAAGAGTAAACTTACACAATTACTCAAGGCTGTGTTACCCTGGAGGAAGCTGTTGGATGCAATTTGTCAAAAGCCAGAAGAGTGCTTTAATGGACAATTTCCTTCAAATGACTGGAGCTATTGCAGAATAAAGGACCAGAGCCAAGGATTAAAAATGGTTTTACTCAGGTCAATTTAATTCTTATGATTAACAAATGAAATACAACCTTTACTATTCCCCCTTTTTATTCAAAAGCAATAAAAATAATGAAAAATTCCTTTCTCATTTCTGTGGTTTGCTACATCTGATATTCAACTGAGGCACAGCTGCTTGGGGAAACATCAATAGCCATTGCTAACAAAGTACACATACACATGTAGAAGTTACTACTTAAGTCTTCGAAGTAAGCCAGACACTTTCACATCAGTCACAACTTCCAAAAAAGTCACTGAAAAATTATCTGAAATTCCACAGAATTTGTAAGAAATAATAACAATTACACAATGAAAAAACCATAACAGGACCCTAATTTGGTCCCAGTAGAACTCTTAGACAGTCATTGCAAATAGCGTCACATGTAATACTTGACTATCGTACATTATTATAGTACAGCTGGAGCATACAAAATACAGATAAAGTTAACTGTGCAGGATGAATAGATGTACTATATAAAGCAAGCTCATATAATTAGTTTTGAAGATACCTTTCTTTGTTGAAATGCTGAGATTGAAAATATCACTATTTAACAGCAAAAGAAGGTGAGTTATACTATAGGCAATATTTTATTGTTCAAGTTAGCAAAGAAAGCAAATATGGCTAAACACCACACCAGAAGACATAGTTAACCACTCTATCAAAAGTTATTCCACACCCCTCATGCAATCCCACCCTTCAACTCCCTAATTTTAATCACCTCTTTGAATGTTTAGGCATATTCGTTTACAAACATAGGGAAGACTTCACACCACCTTGATATTCTCTTTAAAGGTTCTATGTATAGTTTTCACTATTTCTAACTGTAGAAAGTGCAAATAATTTTGTTTTCTTCAGTTCTGTCTTCACCTGATCCAATACCCACTTAGCATTTAATTGAGTATTTGCAAAAAGTAATTTGCTGCCTGTGAAGAATGATTTGCATTGAAATAATTCTGTTTTTTTCACAAATGCATTTCCAGATGTTCCCAATATTGCGTACAGCAAGTAGAACGCACATGGTTGTATAGCTAAACATACACGAGCATGTCATTTTTGCTGACCAGTGTCATTTTTCTGTCAAACACAAGAACTTCCATTGTGCTTATGAATTTACCTGAAGAAAGGCTTTTCTGTTATATTTATTGCTGAATTCCTACCAGGAGATCTATCTTAAAATTCCTAAAAATAATACACCTGGATGTGCTCAGCAGACAAATCACTTTTCAAATGCAGAAAGTAGAGCAAAGCATTATACATCCATATACAAAGTGTAAACATGTAATTTGGCCCCAGGCATACAGGAAATCATTGCCCAAGTTAGCACAACCTCTGAAGCTCAGTACTCTGGCCATCTGTTCAAAGCACTGGATTAAACTCTTACAATTTGTGATGGCATGGCCAATTAACATTGTTGTTTTAAGTGAAAAGTGACCTTCAATGTGTAATTAAATGCTAAAAACCAAAAAAGCTGTAGTAAATACATCCTGTCCTGTGAAGAGGACTTTGGGTAACATAAGCAGAATTTCACTGGCATCTGTGGAAGTAAACATGTCTGGCTGCATCTAGTTGTGTAATAACAACAACAAAATGAATAACCGTCAGCAGCACCACAAATAGATAAAGTTTATATCACATTAAGATGACTTTTTTAAAGTTTTATATAAAACTAACTTGTGGGTCTACAAGCATCCCCATAAGCATTTACACAAAATACCATCAATGCAAGATATTTGATACATTCTGTCACTAGGTGACATAAGCACTCCTTCAGAAATCACTTGCAGTTTATATAAAGATATTAGCTCTACTGTTTATTTCATAAGTTAGTTTCCAGGTTATTAAACATCTCTAATGTTATAGCAAAGCTAAACTTCATTTACGATTTCAGCTTCCATTTCAAGATATACATAGTTTTGATTCATTTGTAGAACAAAAACCTTTTGCTTGAAAGTTGGAAAAATAATTAATTCAGTGTCTTGCACTGCTTCTAGAAATTGAAGGCATTCACAAGACAATCATCTGATTACCCCACAAAAAAAGTGATACTCTGGGATTTAGCAAGTCTTTCTCCCAAAGTTCTGTGTTTAGATTCGTTGTATTGAAAGATTATGGAAGAGTAAGTTGAACCAATTGTATTTCTTTCACACTGATGAAAAACTGATGACTATTGATATACAGCCACCTTGAAATTAGGTTCTTGGCAAGATCACTGTATACTGTACAGTCCTATCACACCCCGCAAGAGCACTATATGGACTCAGACTATCAGTGTTACAGACACTTTTTAAAGAACATCTGAATTGTCCCACGACAAAACCCAGGTGAAGACTCAAGATTATCCCTACAAATATGTACTAATTTATTTGTTGCAGCTATACCTTTCTCCATTTTCAGGGTTTACTAATCATCATCAGCTGCTCAGTTTTTAGTTTTATTTCCTAAGGAAACATGACCTACTTCCTCATGCTATCTGTCCTGCCTAATCCTTCAAGTCTTACAAAAAAGAAGTACTTGGAAAGAGCTTGCCAGCCATCAGTAAACTCACAGCTTAGAGTATTCTCCTAGCTTAATGGAGTGAAGAGATTTAAGATACATCAGAATTCAACTATCATTTCTTCCCTTACTGTTTGAAGTTCAGTTGTCCCACTAAGTTTCTTCATTTCCTCTTTGCAAGATTAGTGCTACAAGAGAACTGGTGCAGTAGGAATTAGATTAAAACAAAATCTCATAAAAAAACCATGATCACATGAGATCTTCAAAAAAAGTCTCAATTGAGTCAACTTATTCATATCTTGAGATACAGTTTAAATAAGCATCCCAACTTCTATATACTCATGGAAAGTATTTATTTCCAAATTGTCATCTTCCCACCAAAATTTCTCACCAAGTAAAATCCAATACACCAGGATTTCTTCCACTTATCTTCCACCAAGAGAAAAGCAAAACAAATTAACTTCTAAGAAAACAGAGCAGTCATGAGTATCTACAGTCTTTCAAGAGCCAAGAACTTATCACTACGAGCATCCTTTGTTAACAGGAGGAGGAAATAAAACATATTTCCTGTATTTCATAAGTACAGACGTCTAGCTGGACAAATTAACTCCCATATTTCATCCTGCATGATGAGGCAACCTTTACAATACTGTGGTTTTATCTCTGAAAATTAAAATATCATTGCCTGCATTACAGAACTGAATGATTCACTTCAACCCATGCATTCAAATTAGATGAAACATGTAGCTGTTAGCTGAATTACGTTCAAAGATTTGGAGAGACAGGTCTGATGCTTCAGTTCTGACAGTAGATATGTATATGTATTTACATACACACTCAATCCCCATACAGTTAATCTACAAATTAAGTATTTTTAATACCAAATCAAAACTCTAAAAGTGAAGTTATCCTTGCATCCTGTCATAAAAATCAAATCCAAAAACTTCATACAGATTCACTCTGACTACTTAAACTATATGCCTATTTGCCCCAGTATCCCTGTTAATAGAACCTTTTAATAGCTAGTAGGTAAATCCCAAAATCAGTTTAAGATGTTCTGTAGACTGAGTCAAAAGCCATTCAAAGTTGATAAAAACAATTGATCAAGGACAGCATAGGCAGCACAGTGGTTTTCTTGCACTTCCAGTAGTAAATCACTACATAACTTTTTTTAAAACTTATCTGGCATAACAAATGGCTACAAATTAAATCAAAACCATATGGTAGAAGCTAAAGGGTAGAGTGCAGCATGAGTTTTATTATACAGAGCCATATGCTGCACTTACTGTCCGTGATGACTTTCCATTTCACCACAGATGATGACTATGAATTAGCACTGTAGAGGTGAGCACTATTAAATTCTGTAATCAAATTATCTTCAACATAGTAATATTGTATTTTCCTTTATCAGGTATCAGAGGATGCCACATTATCTGTTATGGATCACTTTTGTACTATTATTGATAAGTAATTTTTAGAAGTGCCAGTTTTTCAAGTAGCAGTTTGGCAAGGCCTAAAGCAAAACTTAAACCATTTAAAGGCTAGGGCTCCTTAGAGTTCTCCACCTAGGTTGTATAGTATGTGTTATACAATACTGTCTCAAGTAAAATTCGATATCAATCAATTCAGCTGGAATCTATGCTTTTTAGAAAACAAGTTTTTACCAATTAAGCAGAAAGACAACACCAAAACTTTCATACAGTATTCCTGACTACATAATGAAATCTGAAACAAAATTCTTAAAACTGATACCCCTTCAACTGCACCACTATTTGTAACACTATTATTGTGAATTTACCTCTGCTGTTGCAAATAACTGGCTCTAGGGAAGCACAACTAATTTATTGTACTAAACACCAGCTCTTGTGTATCTACTTCACTGTTTTTGTCCCCCCATGATTTACCTGAATATGGGTTAGCAATACTGGAAACAAAGGTTTGGATCTTAAAAAAGAGTCGCCCATTATNATATCAACTAGCTAGTTTCAGTGCCAAGACAACCAACCATGCTCTCATATCAATTACATTGTAATTGCACTTCCACTAGGGCAAGTTCGATTACTTTTGAAAGCTAAGATGTAATTCCTTTACTACAGCTTAAAAAAAAAGAATACAGCTTCTGAAAGGCTTTCCTAGGGAAATTGGGTAACTGAATAGACAGATATCTTCACAACTTCTAAACAATTTGGTTTTCCATATCATCAGATTAAAAAAAAATCAGCTTTGTTTGAAAAGCAAGAGTTTTTCTTTGCTGCTCTGAGGAACTATGTATCACAGATATTTTGAGAATTTTTCATATTTGTAACAAGTTCTGATAAAATGTGAAGTTACTGTTGGATAAATTGATTGTTCACTTGGAAATTCAAAAGTTGTTACTGGCTTCCCAGTTCTGGATTTACTCAGAACCCACTAATACTCCCCTTGCCTATGCCTTATGCTACCTGCTTTATTCTGTGCCTCTGCAGCACCTGTAGTTTTGGAAGTGTTCGTACAGTTGCAGCCAGAACTATGCCGAGAGCAGGGAAGCTCTCAAGAATTGTAGCCATGTATAGCACTAATTTAACACCAGTTAAGTTAGAAAAGAGCTACCAGAGCAGACTCAGGAGAAACAAGTGGAGAACAATCAATGAACAAGAAAATACGACTGATGGTGCAGAACCCGGTTTTTTGCTTGAGAAGCATAGAAATCTCAGGACAACCCTGGTGGAAAGAAGAGAAAGAGGATGATAACTGGCCAATGTAAGGAAGTACTAAAAGAGGATGTGAGCATAGCAAAGATTAATCAAAGCAGGTTCATTCTCACTCCACGTGGCTTCCAGGAATCAGACATTAGTGGAAGGGATGCAATGAATAGGCTTGTACAACATCAGGAATCAATGTGAACACTACTGAAACAGGAAAACAAGTATCAGAAACAGGCTCAGTGTTGTCCTCCTAGATATCTATTCTTGTAACAACACCTAAGCAAACTACATGGTTTCAGTTTTGTGGGGTTCTTTTCATTGGTTTTGTGGCATTTTGGCTTTTTTTACTCAACAGGCAGACATTACTGGAAGTAATAAGACAATTGGAAGAGGCAACATGGCATGTTCCATCATATTGGCTATAGAAGGCTTGGAATATTAGCATTATGTTTACAGTTTAGACTTACTAGACAAAACATGAAAAAATATACAGCTATGCTTTCTACTATTTAGTCATTCACATGCAGTTTCAATTTCAGACTTAAATAGTGCTTTACAGCCAATCAAAAAATAATCATGGGTTTTAATAAGATTTTTTGACACTTCCTGAATCTATCCAAACAAATATCTTTTGCAAGACTGTGGGTTGAGAAGGAAATTAACTAGAGCAGGCTTTTATTAAGCAATACAGCAATGGGAAGAAGAGAAAGCAAAAGTAGTTTTGACCATAACATCAGAAGTAGAGAGGAAGAAGCTTAGTTTAGTTAGACACTCAATATTTTTCTTCTTTATTCATTGTCATACCAGAATCTTACAGTTTAGGAAGTTACAAAAAATCCTTGACATCATTTATAAAGTCCACAGCACACATTTGTATCATTTTAAGTATGATTCAATGGGTTTAAATTACAGAAGATATTTTTAAACATTGTTAATTCCTCCAGTAATGAAAACAAACACTGCCAATTTCTTCCCATGCCACCAATCTCTCCCCTCCACTATGGAGAATCCAGCTTTTGGGACTCCTCACCATAAGATGTTGCATGAACATCCCCACCTTGGTTCTGGAAGGGTTCTCAGAGCAAATTCTTTGACAGTTTTTTAGGTATCATTACGACACTTGTCCAGTGACAATATATTCCCTTCCAGAATTTCTGAGTTTGACAGCCCCCAAGCAGTCAGAAGAGGGCTGTTTCTTACTCAGACCTGTACTATCCACCGCTCCTTTTGCTGTCAACAAGGTGCACTGGCTAACAGAAGATGAAGAAAATGCAGTTGGGCATCCAATCCTTAGATAGGCAGTTTTCTCATATCTCTGTTGGAAAGCAAAGAGGGGAAGTATTTCCAGAATCACAGTCAATTCCACTTAACAGCAAAACCTCCCCAATCACTTCCACAACACCCTGTGCTTATATTTTCAAAGGCAAAATCTAAACATTTGCAAGCCTAGTGTCACCTTTTATTGAGGTATTATTTCTAATTCTGCTGTTGTCAGAAAGCTTCAATAGTGAAGAGATTCAGTTTATGTAAAAAATCACCTGTAATAATTTGGAGAATAAATTCAATTTCTCCTCATAACAAGCTTCACTTCTAGTAAGAGAGAAGTGACAGTAGAAGTACAGCAAAAGACAAAGGGAAACCAGATATCCATCTACACCATCAAATTGATGCATATGAATTTCCTTTACATAATGTAAAATAGAATGGCACAGCTCAAGAACAAGGTCTGTTTGATTTTTATCTAGTAAGTATATTATTAACATCTCCAATAGGAAAGGGATTTTTTTCAAAATATGTATATTTGGTGTAAAACCTGCATCAAGGGCATTTTATCACTTTTGTCATTGCAATTAAAAAATAAACACATCTCATCTTGCTTCTGCATATACAACCTAAAAGCAGGAGTAGCTCATGCAGATTCCGTGACTGCACCTGGGAACATAACATTGTTACCACACAGCCCACAACTCATTTGGCTTTGTTTTCCAGAGTATCTCACAGAGGGCATTTCTTATGAGGACTGCCGTAGTTCTGCAGCCTGTCTAAAAGGGAAATTCCATGGAATGCTCTCATTATTGCTATTTTAATGAGATATTAAAACTGTTGTGGTAGAAAGTATATGGAGGTAGTCAGCTTAGAAACAGTCTAAGCAACAAAATGAGTAAACACATAAGGAATGAGAACATCAATTCTCCTCTCTTTGGAGATGGGCAAGATGAATATTTGAAGTGGTGAAAATACACCTGGTTAATTAGAATAGATCATGTTCAGAACACATTTCTATAGTGACCAATTCAGGTGAAGAGCTGGTTGTTTTATTTGTATTATTTTGTTTTTCCAAATGGAATGCTGAATTTCCTCCTCTAGAGTTTCTAGCAAGATCTTGTGCTACTCTGAGGCATATAATGTTTTCTTAGAGTTCTCTTGTTTCTATTCTTATAGCTTTAACCGACACAAAATTAATTTTGTCTGTTAGTTCACTAAGTTTGAAACATTTACACTATTAGAGCTAATGAAATATTTGATAATTATTCAAATGGGTGATAATCTTCAGCTTTTGGTTTCCTTTTTATGATTGGCCTATATATAGGCTCAAGTTCTCTAAAACACATTCCTAAAATTCTAACTTGCTTAAAAGCAATTAGCAGCAAGTACTTGCAACCTGAAGTTTTGGAGCTGTATTGCTTAGGGAAAAAACTTAGGCACTTGTTCCAAGATATAATATTGTAAATGTTTACAATAAGTTTCCGGATGCAGGTTTTAGTGATAAAGACAAAATATTTCACATTGACTACATAGAGAATATTCTCTTCACACCTATTAACAAAAATTTTGAAAATAAAAGAGTATAAACTAAGGTTAAGCAGCTGAAGTTACATACCTAACGTACACACGTAACTGAATTGATATATTATGTCTTCTCCTATAGCCTACTGACAATTGGTAGTTGTAGTTGATAGTGAGCTGTCCACTATCAAACTCACCTACTGCACTTACAGAAGCATACCTGTTACCTTTCCTGCTTGACAACGCAACTGCACATACATTAAATTAAAACCTAAAATTCCGATGGTGTCAGTTTGCTATCAGTGGATTAATTCAAAATAGTGATGTACGAACATTTTTCAAGATAATTTTTAAGAACCTGAAATGACTAGATATCATTAACTATGGCATTCATGTCTCATTTACTGTCAACACCGTCAGGAGATATCCAACATGTGCCAAATTATAACATGAGTTACACAAATTAAAACAGTTTAAACTTCCTTATGTTTTTAGTTAGTACGATGATTTGTTTCACATGGATGATGACCATACCAATACCACTACTCCACTGATGCACTACAAATTGAAGTCTTTAGTCTCCAAATTAACTTGAATCACTTTTGAAGTAACATCATTCTCAGAAATCTTTACCACCACATTAAAGTAATAGAATCTATGGTCACTATTCAACTTTAACATATTAATGTATTGAATTTAACCTGTCTTGTCACAGGTCAGATTAATTTGCTCCAAACTCCGATGTTCTCCCTCCGCCACCTAAGTTGTGGGTTTAGTTAACGAAGTTTTGATTATGCTGTGGATGAGATTTAATGACCTAAAAGAAAAGTGCTATTTAATTGAAAAAGTTAACATACAGAAATAAAGGTGTGAGATGCAATAATATAGTTTTGTCTACTATGACAAATCCCCAATCCCATCCTAACTCACACTCATGTGAAATAGTTTGAAGCTAACGCAAATCATGTATTGATGTTCATAAAAATTAAACATTGTTAATCATTGCTTGTTAAGTATCTTTGGCTACTTCTCTACAACGCTTAGTGATTTAGCTACATTAGACAAACTACATTGTTTTACACTATGTTGCCTAACAAAACAAGGGACTTCCTCCACACACATACACCTCCAAATATGCTTCCACTCACTGCCAGGAAGTTCTTCCAGACTGTCCCCACAATAACCAGCTGGCTGCAGAGCACAAAGTCCATGAGCTTCTACAGAGACCTCCACTTAGAAAACACCTCTTTGTAAAACTGACACATGAAACAGCACTTGCAAGCAGCAGAATTCAGGATGCTCTCTCAAGGGGTGCAGCAAGACTAAGGAAAAAATAGTCAGTTTTATTAACTAAATTCTAATAGCTCATTCTCCTTCTCAGAAGTAAGGCAAGCTTTGCCATTCATTCATATCAAGATCATGTATTGAGTTGAAGATGGTGATGCCTATAACAACAGAACCCATACAGGCAAAACAGGCTAAGTCAAGCACTCCAGTACTGCTTAACACAAGATCTATGCCACACCATGGCTACACTACCATAAGCCAGGCCATGTAGTCCCACAGTTCACCTGCACACAGAATTTGAAAGATTTTCAGAAGTTTCAGAATAGTCCAATAAATAACTTGAATGCAGGTAAATGCCATTTTAAGAGCCACATTTTACTAGGGCTTATTATATTAATATATATAGTGTTTTGAATCTATACAGAAGACAGTTAACATACTGCTACTTTTAAGTAGATACATAGCCCAGCACTAGCACATTTTATTCTAACACGCAAAGACTATAATTGTACCCAGTCATTGACTGACGTTTTTTTAAACTCTGATAGGTGTAACAATTGATTGCTGAAATTTTTCTTGAGTTGGGATTCTAAAATGCAAAGAGGTACATTTGCAAGACNAATTGATTGCTGAAATTTTTCTTGGGTTGGGATTCTAAAATGTCGATTTTCCCTCGACAGTGGGACCCTATAATGACACCCAGAAAAAAGTGAAAAAGGTTTAGGGTTCTACTTTGCCCCAAAGATTTTTTTTAATACAAGAACTTCAAGTCTTAATAGCTGTGAAAACTCACATCAAAAAGCATGACTTTTATAGCCAATTCTGCCGTGTCACCCTCTTTCCCCACATTTGATTGTCCCACTGCAGTCCCCATTTTATTGGTCTCACAGCCCTGATACTGGTGACAGGGAAGAGCTTTTCTGTTTGCAAAACAGATACTTCTGCAGCCCTTAGACATCCTTGGAGGAATTTCCTCAGCCTTCAGTTTGTTCTCATTAGTAACAGATGAGGGCATCTTCACAGTTATGTTCAGGCTAACAAAATAAACTTTATTATGTCATTTGGTGATAACGTAATACAGTTATTCAATTGTGATGGCATACTACTTTGCCCTGTTAACAGACTGGAAATTCCCACTGATTAAGTTTTTTTTCAAAGACACACTACCATCCAGAAAAAGTTAACTCCACCAGCACACACAAAACAAAATGGAATCCAAATAATTTCCCTTTTACTACCAGATGCTCAGTTTGCCAGGAGTTACAGATTCAATTGATCAAAATATCAAAAACATGTCAAGGGCTTAGCACCATACCCACAGGAAGGTCTCACAGGCACTGTTACAGAAAATCAGGATCAAGACCAACAAATTGTGGGGCTTTTAACTTTGATTTGTGGGTCTTAAATCTGCCTTTATGATCAGATTTGCTTTTAGCATATTAAAACTATCAGCGTATGTTGTTATGACTAGAAAATACTCCAGCATAAGGTTTGCACAACATGGCTCAGGTTATCTCTGTGCTTTCCAGCTGGGGGACACGCTGTTCATTGCCACTAACTTAGCCATGCTTTCAGACCCTGGGGTGAAACTTTCCAGTGCAAATGAGTTTTCTTGATGTAATTTTTGAAGAGAAAAAACCATGTAAATATGCACATTTAAGGTAGATTTGAACAGTTATTTTATTGGTGTGACAAAATAACCTATTCAAAAGCATCTTTAAAGAGTCTGAGGGTAGGAAGCTAAAATTAAGAGAGCAGAAACACTCAAAGATAAGAAACTGTGCCGCCATGAGGCTATGAAGGTTATCTATTCAATAATTCTTCAGTTTTAAAAGTGCTATGCACAGTCTAAAACACTGCCCATTTTTATTACACCAAGTAGGAACAGAAAGTTGCATTTTTAGTAGCTAATTTAAAAAAAACTAGCTCTGTCTTTAATAGCTTTTCACAGCTAATTGTTCTGTATTAGATCACAATCATTGTTGTCTTCTGCATTGTAGAATTACTTCCTCCAACAGACAGAACATGGTAGCTAGCATGTACTCAGCAACATTATTCCACACTCAACACTATCAACCAGCATTTAAGAAATTATAGTACAAAACATTTTAGCAGCAACTTAAACGTAATTATTTCATAGCAGGTAATTAACTTGAACACTTCACAAATCATTGTAAAAATTTTTTATAAAAAGCACAAGTGAGATTGTATGCAATACCTTTGGCAATTAAACCCTCAGTTGTCTTGATCAAGACAAAGCCTTCTCTTTGATGTGGTCCACAGCATTTTTCAAGAATTACCTTCCTGCAAGAAGAGCCAAACCCCAAGACACATGGAAATCTTCATACATACATGTTTCACACAACCAAAATATGATTTGTGTGGAAATATTAAAAAAATAAACATGAAATTACATAAAATATGGTTGGATAAAATTAATGAAGAGAAAAGCTGAGAAAACCTAAAAGTTAAGAGTTCCCCATTAACAAAAACTCAAGCCCAAAACTTCCCCTTCCCCACTGCCAAATGGCTTTTGGAGCACAGCCAGCAGGGAGGATGGAGGGACCAGCAAATGGATGACAAACATTAACAGTCTTACCGCATATAGGAGTATTATTTCATGGCAGAACACATACACTTGAAGGCAAGTCTTACTGCAAGTTACAGCCACTAACAAGCTCTTAAAGTACTGAGTTTCTAATAGGTCAGGAAAACAGTTTAAACATGTTCCATCTCCAGTTTTACTGCATGCTGGCTGCACTCTCCAGACCACAGAAGCAGCTTTGCTCAACTCAAATAGTCTAAACACCAACCACCTACCTCAAGAACAACTGTCTGAGGTGCTAAAGAATTTCTCTGTGCACATTGATTATGCATGGGTTTGGGGGCTGCTTTTTATTGTTTTTTTTATATACTATTTAGTTTCAAGTTTATTTCACTGCACTTAAGAGATATTGATTGATTTTTTTTTTTCNTTTCAAGTTTATTTCACTGCACTTACGAGATATTGATTGATTTTTTTTCTCATTTACAGACTATAGACTCAAGGTCCGGGAACAGACCCTTGAATGTAATATTAGATATTATTTCTTTCATGAAGGATAAGTTTAAAACAAACACTTAACTAATCATGAAAATAGGCTGTCATTGTACTCATCTCTATTACAGTGTTAACTTTAACTTCATTTTAGAAGAATATCTTTTCATATCAAGTCTTTAACTTCAGAAATCACAATTTTACTGTAAGTATTCGTAATACTGGCCAGAACCTCCCCGCAGAATCAATGTTTCAGAATGAAAGGAGTTCCAACTGTGTGTGTACATGTGCCTACACGATCAGGATTCAACACTCCGATGCACAGCTAGGTACTTCACATATTTAAAAAAAGAGAAGCCAAAATACTAGTATAAAAGCACTCTGATGCTCAGCAGCCAGGTCACCTCTAAACAAAAAAGGAGCTTGACCACAGTAGCCTGCAGACACCTAATGCAGCAGCTGCACAAGTCAGCAGCATGAGAGGAACAAAAATGACCAAAGGTGTGAAGGACACATACTGAGTTAGGGAGATGAACCTGTTGCTACATATTAGACAAGTTATCTACAGTTCAGCCATTTACTTTTCTTGCCTCCTATGTAGAGACTATGACTATACTTGCTCAATACTAACAAGTATTGAGCAATAACAGCATGGTTTCAAAGGGATTTTCAGCATTAAGAAATAAGACTACCAAGAAGGAACAGAACTACAGTACAGTTGACTAAAATCAGAAAATTATGGTGAACAGAAGGTAAAATGCTTTCAAAGTAATATTCTAGCAGTTTGTTTTTTAACAGTATTTTAAAGAAAAACACATTGTAGTTCCGTTGCCAGTGTTACCGGGCACATTGTGTAAAATGTTTCAGAAAACTGCTCACAGCAATGGTCATATCTCAAGCTAATCCATTTGCACTACCAATAAAAAGACACTTTTCAAAAGGAACAGATGAAGGTTATTTCATTTCCCCCTCCCACATTTTGAGCCACAACAATTTACCATTTTTACTTCACTTTACCAGGTTATGATTGCCAGGAGTTGTTTTCAGAAGAATAGCTAATTGTATTTAGCTAAAGCAAATTCCCAGTACTGATGACATACAAGGCAAAACCCTAACTGATTTTGGTGACATCAAAGGGCTAAGTGATAAGCTTTGGTATTTCAGCCTTCCTATTGTTTCCAGTCTCTTTCCCTCACCTTTATTTTTTTTTGTGAGTTTGTGACACCACTAGACAGTGCCATGCTGCCTCCATAGTATGTTTTATCCTGAAAATGTTTGAAATATGCCATTGCGAATGTGTCCTAGAATAATTTTCATCAGAAAGGGGAGTGCATTGGGCAAATTCTCCTCCTCCTTTGATATTTCTACATTAAATGTTATTATTTCATCTTAATTAGATTAAAACAAATATCATTTATGAAGCAACTTCCTTTACAAGAATGTTTATACAAGCAATGAAATTCATATATTAAGGATGGTTATGTTCTTGATTAAGGAATTCATAATTCAGGTAGTGAAATCAGTACCTGATTTTATAACACAGCCACATACACTGAAGGGGAAGTGTATGGAAATTCAGGTTTCTGGCCTCTTCAAAACACTGTCAAATCTGCAAAAACATCTGCAATGGACATAAGTAGGAATGCAAACAAGCTTGAACTTTCTAGTTGCTGTAATTCACCATTATGGACCTGAAGTAGACAGTGTGGTTAGTACTTTAAGTGCAGTAACCAATATCATTCATCATTTGGGATTCTCAGAACCTAATTGTTCCAACTAGAGAGCATTAACACAGTTAAATGCATCTGATAACATAAGCCTCCTAGATCCTACAAAGACGAAGGAAATCAACATTACTGGAAAAAACATACTTCATCCCCTAGAACTTTCCCATGACTCCCAGTGCACTTCAGGTAAGACACTGCCCCATGACCTGGCATCCAGCTTTCACACAGGTCACTAAGCAGCACTAGCAGTAATTGCTGTATTTTACAGTCATGTTTTGCCTACATAAAGATATATAACTTATAAAACAAATGAAGCTAAAGGTAGCATAGGAGCTGAGTTTAAAAATGAAAGGGTAAGAAGAAATGTAGAGGGATCATACTGGAGTAGCAGTGAAAATATCCTTACAAAATTTAAATTACACAAGGTACTCAGGTTTTCTGCTATGACCTAATTTGAGTAATAATTACACAAAGCTAAGTAGCTTTTGGTAGGTATAAATAGTATTTCCAGTATGTTTATTTAAAGTATGTGGTCCAACCACTAGAAGATGAGTTTAGGAAGATTTTCTGCTAATCGTCTATATTCACATGGTATATAAAATTTTATCTCTTGCATCACCCCAAACAGCAATTCCTCTGACTTATTTCCATTTCTTCACCCTTCATTTCTGATTTCAAGGCACACATGATTTTCTCCTCCAGGGAAGGAACTCTTTAGATAGAACAGATAACAGCATAGCAAAAGGAACAGGCAGAACACCTGTTGAATAATCTAAGTGTATACCAAAATAGTCTCAGTCTTTATGGCACAATGCAACACCATATAGCACTACTCATCTTGCACAACTCCCACCAGCAACACAGCAATATTAATACAATGCTTTACCCCTGATTATCCCTGCTGAGATTGTTAACTTGACGGACACGAAACTCATCTGAGGGGTCAATGGAGACGCTCAATCTTTATGGAGCTCCCTCTTGCATCACACAACAGATTAGGGAATGAAATGGAATTCTTTAGTAGCACATTCAGCAACTTAAGTACTTGAGAATTAATATACCTGTAATTTTAGCTAACAGCTGTGTTACTTTTTTTTGCCAAAAAAACAGCTTTGTAGTCTCCTAGACTTCTAGGCATAGCAAGCATTTAAGATGCATCAAAGCTGGTATGTTGTATGCACTGGTCCTTTGAAAGGGACCAGAAAAATAATTCTTGCACCCACTCTACATAATGTTCAAACACAAAATGGAGAGTTTGTTCTGACATTAGCAAGTCTTAATTTCCCCTTCCATTTACTCTGTTAAAGAAATAATCAAATCTTGTTCATACATGTGTATCATATAAGGAACACAGCTCATTCTCATTCTAACCTGGTACTATATTAAGCAACATAGGAACACACAAATATTTAACAAAGGTGTCATACTTGCATAAAATTACTGCCAGTGATCATCCTTGATCCAGCAAAAATAAAGTGCATGCAGAAGCAAAAGGTAAGAACCCTGAACCAATGAGACCATTACTACTAAGCTTCTGTTATGGTTTTCATCACATTTTACAAACAGATGGGGCATTTACAGGAGACGACAATGCTTAATGCTGTTTAACATTTGACACTGCTGTACTAAAATGAAAGAGGTAAGCAGCATAAATATCCCCTTTAAGGAAAACTTGAATTACAAGGGAAAAAGTTGGTTTTTAAAAAATCAATACTTTATTTTTTACTGATTCCCAAGCCTCTTCAAGTGCTTTTGCTACTGACTCAAATTCTCTATGTTCCCATCACTTTCTAACAGACACGTACCTTAGAAGCATATATTTGTACCAAATCTCTGAATATCCAAGAAACAAAAAAATGTTTGCTCTAGTTTCAAGTGCAGTCTGGAAAACATGACTGATGATACAGTAAGACAGGCCAGTAGATCTGATAACTTATTAGGGTTGTTTCAGTTTAACTTTCAATACAAGCCCTTGGCAAGAATGAACACTTACAGACTTACTTGAAAATTACCTGATGATTAAGCTCCAATTTTAAAGTCGTAGTACATGAAAATTCTTAAAATAGGAAGCATAGAGATATACAGAAAATTTAGGGGAGAAAACTTCTCCTTTACAGAGGACTTATTATAAGTCTTACAAAATTCTACCAGCCCAAAAATTGAGTTAGTTTACAGAGTGTGTGTATAGATATCTATAGACACAGAGAATATACTTTGAAATTTTAGATACAAAAGTTTATGTATGAGACAAGACCAGGACCAGCTCAGACATTTTTATGCAAAAATTGACCTGCTTTTGACTCAATGAGGCTTTCTCTAGACTAATATTTGAGACAAGAGGCACATAAAATTAACATTTAAATTAAATTTAAAAGCTTCTTTTGAATCTGAAATTGAAAATAAGCCTCAGGAATGCACCTAACTCCAGCTGCAAATAGCCCATCAATTTTTAGGATCAACCAAGAGGTCATCTGCAGTTGAAAACAAAACAGAAAAAAGTGACATTCATGTTGCCCTTGTGTCTTAAAGGAAGATTGCCAAAGATTGGGCAGAACATTAGGTGCTCCAACTGAGTTTTCCAAGGTATTGGGGGTGTTTGCTTGCTTTTTAACTTACACATTCCAAATTTGAGAGCTAGAAGCCATGAAGTTTGTGGGAGGCTTCTTTTTTGTTTGTCATCTGTAATTGAGGACAATAATGGCTCTCCAGACAAAACCTCTACCAATATCAATGAATGAACAGATCACAGCCTAACATGAACTGTGGTAGCAGACATATCTAATGAACAGCTTCATGTGCTCACTGCAATAAAGCAGAGCAGCAGACAAATGCATTAGCAATGGTGTAAAGCGCTTATTTTATGCTCAAAGTTTATCTTCAGTTCAGGAGATACGTGAAAAATCAACACCCCAACTATAAGACAGAAGCTTACAAAATAACAGTGGATTGCTCCAGTCCTCCCTCCAGGATCTACATGCTGCCAAGATGCCAACCTGAACCCTATTCAGAGGAGACTTTTTTGTGTATTAAGAGAACACTAGCAAGAATTGGCTAGCTTACAAGAAATCTCCCAAAGACATTCTCATTTCATGCCAAGGACACACTGACAAGGTAGTTTCGTGTTGATCCCCTATACACCCAAAGTCAAGACACACAAGGCAGGTCCTACACACAATTTACACAGCTGTGTCAATGAAAAATGGTTCCTGAGCTAAGTGCAGCCAAAATACAGTATACCAACATGCCCACAATACTTTGTCTGCCTAAGCTACACAAAGGTAGTGAGCTGAACCCACAGGTTTCGCCCTTTTTCAAAACAACTTCCCACACAATCAAGCATTAAGGTCAATGATCTCACTTCACTGTCTACTTTCCTCATTAACTAAGGAAACAGAAAAGAAATAAGGGGAGAATAGTTTTGATGGCTTCCTAAAAACATTGCCAGTTACACCTATCCTGTGAGAGCCCTAGACAAGAAAAATTCTGATGTTGTTTTGTAATTTTTACATAGAGAAAAAATAACTTTATATTGTACCATACTCTGACTTCTGGAGATATCCTCCATTCTTGGGGTGGGGGGAGCAGGTGTAAACAATGATCCACAGCCTGAGCCTAGTCCAGTTCATTCTGGAGCAGCTCCACGGATCTAGTTGCATTTTCTCAAAAGACATTATTGCTACAGAATAAAAAAATGCAAACACCACTAACCACACAGTTCTCAAATTTTCAGCATCCATCCACAGGAAACCACTCTGCCACTTGGCTCTTCCCAGCTGCTGTAAGAGCCAGGAATACAGAACTAGGACTCAAACTTGTTAAATAAAAGCAGCTGCACTTGCATATATTCACATTCAATACATACCATTAACACTAGGGAATTATTATACAGGAAATCCAGTGGAGCACAATTATGTTTAAATATATATATTCTATTTCATTGTGCAAAGAAAAACCATTCTAGCCATCCACAAGACCTGGAGTTTGTCTTCCAGAGGACTAATCAGTCAGTCAGGCAGTCCTTGCTCTTCCAAGAGCTTCTCCAGACTTTACTTCAGAGAAGTGTGCAGGATTCAAAACCAGTAACAGGAGAGGAATGGGGGAAATGTGCATTTGTCCTGCCCAGCATCCAAATCCATGATGACAGCATGCACTTTGCCACTTATTCTTAATGCTCATCTACTCACATGGTGTGTAAAGACCTTACAAGGATTTAGAAGTTGTAGATACAAGTCACTGAAGAGTCCAGAAAAGAAATCCTAGCAAATAATTTATGTTGGATTTCATCTGTTTATGATCTTCTGTTGTGATACATCATTTCAGACATCCCTTTATTAGTGGAACAGACCTGAGTCCAGAGTCCATGATTACTTCTTGCTGTGAGTTACAAGTGAGTAAATAGACAAAATTATAACAGTTCCCTTGAAATAACCCATTTCACTTCAACTGTGATTCCAGTCTTTCAGTATTGTACAAAAAGCATATGTAGGTGAGCTTCAGAAGATATACTTATGTAAAGCAACATTTTCCACTACAGGAGTGTATTTATTATGAGATAGTAAACCACCACCAGTACTAAGAGATGTGTTATTGAAAATCTGAACCATGTCACTAAGTGAATATTGAAACAACAGAAAACCACCACCATTAACGTAGCATGTCTCCTTTAAGCACCACATTCATCTTAAAACCATATTTCAAATGAAAATTGTTGTCTCAATGTTTACTTAAAATTTGTTGTTTCTACAACTATTCCTACTTGTTCTCATTCACTGTAACACAGGTTGCAAACACAAGTGGGGTCTGACTCCTCCATGAGCAAGTTTATTCATCTATTTGCAAAATTGACTGCAGTAACTTTGAGTGTTCACATACTTCACAGCCTGCCATGCTGAAATGCTGAACAACTAAAGACAACTCAAACCAATTACCAGATTAAATATCATGTGCAAAAGCTATTTCAAAAAATAACCAAATACCTATTGATGTACCATTTTAATCTCCTTTGAATAGGCTAGAGTTTTTCCTGACACCTTAAGAAAATACCTGTATGAAACTTAAGAATTTGTTTCTGCTAACAAGGTACAAACTCAGGTCACTTTTCATCAGTGCTTGGACAAACTCAGATGCATTTGTTTGTATACATCTACCAAAAGCATGGCAAAACTTTGCAGTTTATCTTGCCTGTTTGATTATTCAGTAATTCCTTGTGTTGTGGCAATAGGACAACACACAGGTTAGCAACAGCAGTTCAGAAAGCCCTTAGGAGTAGAATATAACTAACCATAAGGCCCTACCAAATCTCAGCCCAAGCATTTTCTAAATATCCTCTAACATCAATTAACCCTCAGTGATCAATACTACAGCAGTGACATAAGGAAAATCAAGGAATTATCTGAAATATAATTTTTTTACCCTATCTCCTCTGCTGACAAAATTTTTAAAAAGGCATTTAAATGCTATAGTGTACCAAAGCCAAAGAAGATGCACAAAATCCTGTATGTTACTACAGTAATTTCCTCACACAGCAAGGGGAAGGTGAATTAGAAAGAGATCTTTGACCTAGTATGGATTTGTGGTCAGAGAAAGATCATTCGGTCTGAGACTGAATTCATGTGATAATGAACTTTTAGCTTTGTTTTTCCACAGCCCTATTATTACTTCCCATCATTTGCAAAACATTTTCTCCACCACTTTCCTCCTCCCTTGAAATAACATTCTTTTGTTCAGGCTGCATTGTCATTTTCTATGTTAAATACTTCCAAAACAACTTTGAATATGTAAGCAGTTGAAGTTCTTGAAAACTGGAGCTAGGAGGAAAACCCAACTTAAATTTAAGCCCAGTGGGCTTATGAAAATCTTTCCTTTGGCTTTCCACAGCTCCATCTGCGTGCAGATCTCTGTGGACTTACATAGAGATTTAAACTTGACATTATGTAATACATCTTGGGAAAATTCCTGCACAGCAAATTGAATTTTAAAAAATGGGCATTGCATTCAGTAAGGAACTAATGCATTATATTTACTTGAAGCACAGCAAAATAACATTAAGGATAAACTCATTGGGAATTTATATTCTTTAGCCTACATTTGAATACATACTTTAAATTTACATGGTACACTGTTGGGCGGTTTTTTCTAATTTCTCATGTTTATGCATAAACAACTCCAGTATATTTGATGGGTGAGGGGAAAACAGGAAAAGCCTCCATATACATACTGCACGCAACCTGTGTCTTGTTAAACTTTAGTTGAGGTCATCGCTTTCGTTGAAAATAATAAAATCAAACCTAGTTAAAAATGAGTGCACATGACTTCTACTTAGAATTTAGTTTCAATCCAGTTGCTTGCCACTTTAATTCAGCCCTTGCTCCCACTTTGTAATATGCAAATATTCCTCATCTGAGCCCCTATGGCCAATCCAGAGTTTGAAAATAATCAAACAGAACAGTGTGCAATTTAAGGTCCTGACAACAAGTACAGAAATGTTGTTTTATGCTTGAGGGAACTGCGCACAGACCATCTGCTGCCTTTGTGATTCCCCTGATGCCTGTCAAAGTGAGTATGTATGAAAAGGCAGGGAATGGAAACAGAGGTATTATCATGTAGTTTGGTACAAAAACCTGAGAAACCCTAGCATCTCTGCTAGACATCGTTTTGATAATCAGATCCGTGTCAAGTATTGTAAGCTCACCTACTGGTACATGGTCCCTTGGGGAACAACCCCACTGTGTATTTCATTACGATAGTAGCATTATGTATAACATGCAGAGAGATTTAGGCTAATAGGATCAAATAGCACTGAATCATAGCAAATGATAAAAATTAGTGAAAAAATCTAGTATCTGGAAATACAGCAGATTTAGTTTGGGGTTTGATTCTTTAATGTTTCAAGAAGGTCTATGTAAGGATGAGCTTAATCTGCTTTATAACCTTATGCCTTGCACCTTTGCCTTCTCTCCCTCAAGGCAAGAAAACAACACTGTCTACAGAATCCAAGAACTGTGTTATCAAATTGCCCCAGGTCTCCGATGTTTTATCTGAGAAAAACAGATAAGTGAAATTTAAATCAAAGCATAAAAGAAGAAAATACATTCCTTCAGGATTATATTTCACTTGAAAGATAAATAAAATAGTCAGATGCCTTTAAAGTATCCACACTTCTCAACACATTGTATTGTTACCTCCACATGAAACCTAGCTGAGCCTGACATGTTCTACTGATACAGAAACTTTCATTTGACAGGAAAGATGCCAATACTCCCCTGTGCACACATGCTGAAGATTTTAAAGCTTTACCTATTTTATTATTTTGTTTGGGGATTTTTAACCAGTCATCCAATATTAGGTTAACTGGGATTTCTCTAGACAACTTGCCATATTTATACCAGATTGTCATGAAGTCAAACCCCCTCTCCCTCGCTCATTTTTCTGTCTGAAGAAATGATGGATATGTTCAAAGGAAATAATTTCTTTTCCCTCCATTTTACAGGAACAATACTTTTTTCCAAGGTATTCTTGGAAAAAGTAAAAATCACTTTTCATTAATATTTTCCCCAATATATGACAATGAAGCAGATATGATAAAAAGGCAAAAATCTGGTTTCAACTATTCAGACTTGAGGATGGTTACAGGAAGAGGAAAGCTGCCGTAAAAGAAAAATATGGCCTCCTAGCCTATTTTATACACACCAGGACCAGAGTAAAATTCAAGTTCTTGTCTCTTCTGTAATAGATACAAAAAAGGTGATCCAGTTGCCACAAAAAGGTTCTCTCCCTCACAAAACACACCCCTCTGGACAGAACAAGAAAGAAAAAGAAGCAGGTAGACAACTGAACTTCTGACACACTTTAGAGGAGCCTCCAGGCTGCTCCTTTTTTAAATGGCTGCTGGAGAATCCCAAACTGTAAGCAAAGTAGATTACTACAGACACTTATATTGGATTCCTCAATCATGAGCTAAAACCATTTAATACATGTAATATATAATATAGAATTGTATCATATAATGAGAGAATATACATTTTTATCTATTTCCCATATTGTATTTAAATGGAAATATCTACAAGTGAAATCCTTCTTGGTAAGTGCCTCAGATGGATTTATGCATCCAAGATGTTCTAAGCAGCAGACTGCAGCTGATCTCACTTGATCATGTTACTCCTGCTTCAGAATAAGAGACTCCATGCCCTTTCTTCTCTTTCATCAGTTTTATTCTAAGTGTCATGTTGGCGATGCTAAAATTCATGATCCAGAAAGAAACAAAATCTTTTCAGAACCATTCAAGAAAGTCATATTTATAACTAAAAACACCAGGTCATTAATTATAGTAGTACTGGAAATTGTCTCTTCAACCTTCTAGCAGCTACAAAGCTTAGGTAGGTGTACTTCAGTTAGTGAGAAAGCCAGGAACAGGAACACTGTCAAGCCTAGCATTTCACTGCCAGTTACACACCTGACCTCAGGACTACAGTGTTGCCAACTCCATATCTTGTAGCAGCCTTATCCTTTGCACCCAAACCTTTCCCCCCTCCCAGCCTCAACATATTCCTTGCTTATGGCCAGCCTATTGTGAGTCTACATAACCAGAACTGCATTTATTTTAAGAGCTTCATATCACAGTAATTCTCATTAGCACAGAAATTTCATTACACATGACTCAATTTTGTCCAATCTTACATTCTGGCTGTCAAGGCTATCCAGTTCTTCCAACACAATCATCTGGTCTTCTGTGCTACCACAGTCTTAGTTTTGTATTATAACATTTCTTTCATAAAAAAGAACAGTCTCAAGACAACACTTGAGGGTCTGATCCTTCCCTTAACAGACTGATCCTTCCCTTCTCAGAACAGCTTCTTGCTCTAAGTAGTTCCTTGTCTAGTTCATCAGCAACCATTTTAACACCTTACTCAGTACACAGTTTTACACAAAACTGTTTATGAAGTTCAGATAACTTTCTACATCTAAACCAAAAGACTATTTTAGTAAGTAAAAAGGACAAGATCCATCTGGCACAAAACACTTTGGCAAAACACATGTCATCACTTTGCTGTTTGTTAGGAAATCCTTCAATACTTTTTCCTTCAAAACATGCTCTAGCAAGTCATCCACCTTAAGGTCAGACTAATTCTTTGCCTTGTCGCCACCCCCCCACCCCCCCCTTATGTTTCTTTTACTTACCCATATAATTTTTTCGCTTTTAAAATACATTCATGGTGTTTGCCAGTAGATTTTACAAATGCCTAAACATTTCATTCATTAGTAAACAGCAGCAGAGGTAGATATAAACATTTTTCACCAATACATGTAAATTGTTTCAAGCAGATCCCTTTTTGGTTAGTTTAAGCTCTACCTCGGGTAACCTCCTACGCATTTATGGAGACTCATGTACTCCTTTCCTTCTTCCCTTTCTCTTCTGTCTTCCCCCCCATACACACAAGCACATTTTTGCACATTCTAGAAAAAATTAAAAGGTCCTTGAGTAAAACAGCTCCTTGCAGGCCTAATTTGGCCCCTTCTAAGTAAAAATATTATTCATGAGAATACTAAAGTGGTTTTGACATTCAGTGTCCTGATTTCCAAGACACCTCTCTGCTACAGGAAGAGCATTCTCTTTCTAGCAGTAGAAAGAAATAACATATTTTTCTGAAGTTACAGCTTAAAAGCCATCCATCCTGTGCTCCTTGACTACTTCGTGATTTGAAAAACATCCTATACTCTGCAGAGTAGAATCCCAATACCTCTTTCTTTAGTATACATTCTGTGACAACTACTATAATTGTGAATTCTGGTATCTGAAGTTTTGTCCATTTTTAAAAAGGCCATTCTAAACCAATTCTTTGAAGCTTTTTCAGAGACTGAGCACATAATTCATTCTTCTCTCAAGGTTTTTTAATAAGAACTTTCACACCAATTTTAATCTGTTCATTATATTTGCATGAGAAATAAATCACCACAGCTCTGACCGGTTGAGTTTGCAGTACAAGACTGGCTTTCCATCAGAAGTTTATCACAGATGACATATTAACAGAAGTAACTCTGCTTATTTGCATGCATTTTGGAGAGTGATGTTTGGTTTTTTTATTTTTGGTGTGGTTTTTTTTTTCTTTTTAATAGAGTCATGCAACTTTTATGAGCAAGCTACTTCAGCCTGCAAAGTCACCCCTAAGGAAAACATTGCAAAATAAGGGACATATGACAATTAAACATTAAGAAGCAGCTGCCCTAAAAAAAGTTAAACACACCTATTAGAAAGGTTAGACCCAAGACAGAAAAAAGCAAACTCCTATAGCAAAATTGGGTTGCTTAATTTTGTTTCAATAGGAAAAAAGAAAAGCTATTTCTATGTTCCTACTTGTCTAAATATTTCTCCAATTGTTTATCCAAATATGCAAAAAAAACCCCAAAGTACTGCACTTCAAATTATTTCACTCTACTCCTTTACCCCAGAAATGCGTTCTTGGAATAAGATTCTGAAATAAACTTTCTCAGCTCCTATTGACAACTCATTTCTTTACAATATCATTAAGCACAACAATGAAGCCAGACCTGTGAAAGAGTGTATTAACACATCTACATTTTGAATCTATTGAAAAGCTCTATTGCCAAACTCGTAAAAAGTTCAAATGATTCTGTAACAAAAAGTATGATTTACTACCGGACAAGTCTCCACAGGCCTGGAAACTATAGTGGTTTTAATGCATTTCTTCAAAGAGTAAATCCTAAATTTGACAAAAATGGTTTGGACAAAACACTAAATGCCAAGGCCCTTAGCAAGTAAGCACGATAACTTGAAAAATATTAGGACAATCCTGAAGATGTAAGAGAAGCTCATACAACCTTAAGTTTTCCCCTTTAACTGCAAATTACCCTACTACAAAAGAAGCATCTTGTGTTTAGGCTTTGAATTTGAAAAATGCCAATAGAGACAAATACCAGAATCCCTAAAGTTGTATTTGCTTCTAAATCCAAAGACAAAAAGAAATAAAAACTCAAGAAGAAATTTTTGAACTGACAGTGAAAACAGGAGAGTATAAACAATGACAAAAGTGCTAATTCAGTTTCATTTTCTTAGTTTTGAAGTACTGCTACACTGTCCTCTGCTTCCAAATCAAACATGGAAGGGAGCTAGAAAGATCTTGCTATTAGGATATGATCTAAAACTTTAGTCAAACTTATTTTAAGCAGTAAGGAGATGCAAACTGCAGGGTCAGAACAGAAGTCTCAGTAGTTTGGGGCTCATTTTTCCACATGGCTTTGTGGCAGGTATCACATCTTGGCACCACATCTGTTCTGGTCAATGCACACACAGGTCAGAAAAGATCACAAAATTTGACAGATCAAGACATCAAAAAGAATTAAATGACCTGGGGATATTAATCTCTCTGCCTGTTTCCTGGCTTATTTCAGGTGGTTCTGCTTTCCTGTGCAGATGCTATGGATCACAAGGAACTTCTTGTTTTGGACTAAATCTTCGACTCTATAGTATATGGCTACATGTACATTTTAAACCTGCCCTTAGCCTGTTTTCTTTGATCCCCAGCTCATACAGCCAGGCTGTCCAAAGTTTATCTAGTGAAATTCAGATATAACTATGCCTTTATCTATATACACACACGTATATAGGAAGCAGCCTTGCAGGAAAAGATCCAACTGGACAGCAAGTTCACCATGACTTGCACAGCCATAGGAAAGGCACAAGACAAGCTGGAACATGGACAATTTGACTACATCATAGAATTTTTGATTTTTTTAAACACCATGAGAAAGGTTAACTACAGGCTTCCCAGGGAGACCTTCAAGGCTCTGTTAAGACAAGGGCCTGAGCAACCTGATTGAACTGGACCCGCTTTTGAGGGGAATGTTGGACCAGGGTTATATAGGTCTCCTCCAACCTCAATTGCTCCAGTGCTATCAGCCTTTTATGACCTTGGAGACTGCTATCCTCACAGATTTTTTTTCTAGGCCAGCTTTATTCACTGCCATCCTGAGAGGAGGCACAGAACACAGGTTTGGGCTTACATTCAATGGTCCATCCTATGAGCAGTTCTGAAATCTTCCTTAGAGATTAGAACTATTACAGATTTTATCTTGTTTGCCTTTCCTAGACCTGTGGTGGTTGTTTTCAGCATGTTTCCAAAGTGGCTATAGCTGAGCTAGAAAATACTGATAACAAGTCACAGCACTAGCCTTTTAAACAACGTGGCCACCCAAACCCCTTTTTTAAGGAAATTAACCTAATAATCTTCCTCTATTGTTATTTTTAGGTTGATTTAAAAAAAAGCAAACCACATTCATCTTTGTACTTCTATAGCTGTGTTCACATAGTTTTGCCATCACCATGTGCTGAATTCTTTTTACAATTGTAGGGTTTTGTTCTCATTTGTTCTTATTTGCTCTCAGATTCATGCCTTTCTGCTTAAGTGGTAGTCTGAAAGACAGCATTACCTTAAAGTAGACATTGTTCAACTGTTTTTTAGCAGTCATTAGAAAAAAGAGGGTTTGGATATCAAATAAACGTCATAAACAGGCCTTCAACCATTTTTAGTTACAGGTAAGCACAGGGGGCAAAAATTGTGCTTTCACAGGCAAAGCTCAGAACTAGCAGCTTTGAAGTACTTTCAGAGATGTATGAATAAAGCACAAGCAAAAAAATCACTAAGTGTAAAAACCCCTACATTATGAAAAATACTCTTTACATACACACCCCTGCACACTAACAGAGGGAAAATAAACTCCGCAAGATTAAGAGAACACTGTTAGGACTGGAAAGTAATAACAGCTCCTTATAAATTTTTTTAGTTCTAGTATGCAGAGTTTTCAGTTCCATGATCATGTGTTATTTCATTCCTGAGTACCCGAAAGCATAAACCAAAGAATCTAAGAAAAATAAGTATTCTGCATTTTGAAAACCCAGTAGATAATATTATAATGTTTTTCACAGCTAAGCAAAGC
This sequence comes from Aramus guarauna, assembly GCA_013400195.1. Lineage (NCBI taxonomy): Eukaryota > Metazoa > Chordata > Aves > Gruiformes > Aramidae > Aramus > Aramus guarauna. Next base: position 1,659,387 of record VXBL01008546.1, on the reverse strand, counting down.
ATTGCACATTTTTCATTGCCACTCTTTGCCTTTGCTAATTTCCTAATGAAAGGTGATTAATCTAACCTCAACAGAGGGGTTATCATCTAGCATCAAGCTTAGCTTAGTGCTATAAATCACATCTATAATGATTATTCAAAGCAACAGAGCACTATCACAGCACAAGCATCTAATCCAGAGGGCATTAAAATATCCTGTTTCAGTGTATCTGAAGGATTACACCTGAGTTTCAATGGAGATCAATACAAAGAGAGAAACGGGAAAATTCCTAGCTAACAGAAGCTGTAAATAAACCCCTCTAGGTAGCTTCAACTTTCCACTTTTTGTGGAAGCTATTTTACTGAAATTTTATATTTACATGTTAAGACACAGGTTTGTGAATCGAAGCGAACCCTTTCATAACCATCTACCACTGTACTTCGGAGCCTCGCTTTAAGATGTTATGAGTATCAATACTTTATACACACAAATTACTACAGTTAAACACAGAATAACATTAATCCAGGTCAGTCTGGATTGGAAAGTTATAAGCAGACATATTGAAGTGAGTTAATAATCAACAATAATCAAAGCACACCACTAAAGAGAACTACACTAACTGAACACAATGAGTAACTGACAGCTTGCATAAGGTATAGAATTTTGTTTGGTGTTACAAAAGATAACTTCAAGTTTTTCTGCTGATAAACCACCTGTGCAGTTCTCTATTTTTAAGGCAAAGATAAAGCAGATGAGTCACCCCAAAATCCACAGTCAGTTTTCTTCACTTTTTCCTTTCTAAAGTGGTAAACATTTCAAATTATGCTATAATACAAAGAATACTATAGGCACTAACACCTGTGTGTGCCCATTTACTGTATCAAAGTACTAAAGTGGGACAGCACTTAAAACTGTTCGCCAGGACACAAACACAAAGAAAAGGCTAAATTTTTACTGCAGTGACTTTCCCCCAAATCACATTTTCACCTAATGAAAAACTAAATTCAAAGTGAGATAGAACAGGTTCCTCAAACTAGACAAAAAACTACTTTGAGAAGTCACATTAGTTGTCTTTGAGAAAAAAGGAACTTGTACATAACTACAATATTCATGTCCTCCTATGCACAGTGACTACCTCATTTTTAGAGATTCTAACTTTATTGCCATCTGGAAACTGTTTCACTTCCTTGTCTGGCTAAAATTATTTTTCTCTATGTTTGATGTCACAGAACTACTTGATTAGGTTAAAAAAATAGGAGTAGGGCTTCCTTCCTATCTTCTTCATAGAAGCGTTCAATATTTTTGTTTCAAAGAAAACACCATTCAATAAAAATCTTTGGTCCTTAGTCCCACACTTACAACTTCCCATCAAGGCCCTTGCAGCTCCATTCTCTAATGCCACAACTACCTGCTTCCAGCTCACTTTGCATGTCCCTCTAAGAAACCATCACTATTCTGGTTCCACAATTGCTGTTTATCTTTCACCATCTGCTCCTAGTTAACCTTCACTGCTAAACCTTTCTTATTTGGTTTGTGTTACTTATTCCACCCACTCCTTTTACTATCACATTGTCAGGTTTGTACACTTGTTTGATGCTTTTTCTTTCCCATGTTTGGCATGCATGAGGACCCTTATGCCCAAGATATCACTCAAACTTCCTGTCACCACGTTTCAGCACCTCCAGAAAACCTACTTGTCATTAGGTATCGAGTAGCCTACTTATTTTGACAAAAAATGTCAATGAAAACAGAGTTACATTATTTCTATAAAGTGTGATAGATTTTTTTCCCCATGTTGTCCTTCTCCAAAGGGTGGTCTCTGCTGATCAAGGACTGAACCTTCTTCTCTGTTCAGAATAAAGCAAGATTACTGTAAAGCCATCATAATAATTTCAATCAGCTATTTTATTCAAAAAACTGTAAAGTTTTCCACACTACGAATGCACATGATCACAGACAAGCAGCAAAAACATACAGTGCATGTGCAACATCAAATTTGTAAGCAGTTTCAGGGAGAGCCTGATGACACAAACCTAATCCTGCATCCTACCATGTGATTGACACTATAGACAGGCCACCAGCTGTACAAATACAATGAAATTTGAATCGAGCTCTCAGGTGACCTTCCCCAGTAGGCTTTCTCTGCCTTGAAATCCACTGCAGAATCTTTCTGAGAGTAAGGAATTATAATTCATGTTAGAAGTGTAAAGTATCTTCAAACAAGGTTTCCAAGTATTAAGAGTTTCTTCCTCAGAGTTTATTCCAATTTTTTCTAAATTCATTTTCATACATCTAGTGAGACAGCCATTCTGTTGCAGTAGACGTGCCTAGTTTCAGTGCAATGGTGACAAGTGGATTACTCTGACCAGTAATGGTTATTTCCAGAGTCCAAAGTAGGACAGTTTGCTACAAAACTACAACCTTATTTCATAATCTTCCTATAAGCTACTGCCCAAAGTAAAAAATTCAGAAACACACTATGACACTCCTGCATTTCTGAATTATAGTATTGTGCCATTTTATAGCAGCCAAGGATCTAGAAAAGAGAATTGCCCAATGTGGGATGTTCAGGAATCTTTCAATATATGAACCCATTCCATACTCTATGCTTTATGCAATGTATTACATAACGCACCTTTGCTCAAAAAGTGTTTTCAGCAAAATTATAACAGTTGTAATTCTGAAAAGATCTGAGGGAAGAAAAGAGGAATCCATTCTACTTTGAAGGCAAATTAAAATGAAAAGAATGTCTCTGTCACCTTCCCAGGGAGGGACCAACTCTTCCGACAGACACTGCAGCTGGCTGCCTCAAGCACAAAAACATGCAAAGGAAGCATGCTCAGGAGTTAGGCAGCAACTATTAAACTACTGAAAGTCTAACTAAAACCTGAAGAAAAGGTACTTTCTGCTTGTGTAGCACAAGGAAAAAATCCCTCAAGCTATCCTAACTAATGATAATAGGATAAAAATGGGACACCATACCCAGAAAGGACAAAGGAACAACTATTCTAGACTTTCAGTCACTCTCGTGCTAAGTACAGCAAAATACCTTAGAACACACGGTCCTGCTCTTTCAAATTCATTTTGTCTTAATATCTCAACTGCTATAGGGTCATATATCAAATTTGTCAGGTTTTTGCCTTATGTCTAATGAGCCAAATCTTCTTCACTTGAAATGATTGGCCCTACTGAAGCATATAGGATTACAGACAACAGTAAAACTAACTAGATTTGGCTGCATACAACAGCCCCATCAATTTTGGGATTTCTAACTATCAAAAGTTTCTTTAGCTTGACAGCCTGATAAAAACATATTACAAAGTTGGTTAAATACCTTTAAAGAATAGCTGACAAATATTCCTTTTGGTGTTTTTCATGGTTTAGGAAATATGATTTGAGTTTCCTGGTAATTTTAATTTGCAAGGGACCTACAGAAAATCTGTTTACAGCCACAACCACAGAAATACCAGCCTTATCCTACTGTGTAGATACTAACAGAAGACACTGCTTCTGTGCCTCAGAACTTGAGGTCACATTTACATTCAGGATGAGGGCAAATTTCCGAAAAAAACCAATTTGTCTGTAAGTTTTGACAAGTGCTGTTCTACTGACTTGGATTCCTACTCCACTTTTGCACACCTGCCCCGTATATCCAATCACACAAAAAAGGCTGTTGACATACTGCTTTTGATTTCATACAACCCATACATACCCAGGGTCTGGGAGCAAGAGGGCACTTCAGATTGTCAGGAAAAAAGGTTTTAGTGGTTCAATTACTTGGAATTATTTAAAAGCATCTGGTGACTTTAAAACAAATCAATCATTTCTCTTAGACATGATTTTTCCCTGTAGTTCCCAACAGGTGCACCATTAGTAGTGCTGAAAGATCCACAGGCCACTGAAGTTTTCCTCAGTGTGTAGATTCCCCTAGCAAAAAAAATGTGCATTACCTCCCCCCAGTGATAAGGCCAAACTTCTTTAACCTGGAGAGCACTGAAAACCAGACAGGTAAAAGCAGGCTCCCTTCAGATCATGAAAGCATGAGCTGAGCCAAGCCTATCTACCTTGGTATTATTTTCCATGGCATTCCAGACATACCACAGTACCCACAGCATTACTTATTTACATGGCAAGGTACAAGAGTCCCTTGAGAGTTAGATGGATTTTTTTCCTAACTCAAAATAAAGCCTAGTATTTCTTCCAGACCAAAATATTTTCTTCCCTAACATCTAAACCGATGCTTCAGTGGGTGTTTCCAAATTTTTCTAGAATTTCTGAAGCACATTTAGATGTAGTACCTATATCAAAGATCATTCTGTCACAGATTTGAGACCCTCAGAAAACTTGTATACTCTGGACCATTTTGTGTGCAAAAGCTTCCAATTTAAGAGGAAAGACACAGCAGGTCTCTTCACAGCAATTCTCCTCTGCAGTGTGTTTAGTTTTTAAGCAGAGATACTTCTAGGTCTTCACTTTCCCCTTTGGACTATTTTCAATAATGAACAGGAGAAAATAATTATGCAAATCAAAGGCCTGAATAAGTCTTTTAATCACCAATCCTTCCATTTGCAGAACAGGTATAAAGAGAGCAATACATTGCCCTAATATATTATCAATGTATCATGCTGTGCTGTTGTTCAATGAATCTTTCTCCAGTTTTGCCTCTCAAATAACATGGGGAAGAGAGTATTCCCATCAAGTGCAACTATACCACCAAGTAAAGTTGTCTTATTCCTTCCAATAATGAACTCTGGATCCCTGATGAGTAACTTACATTTAACTGGCAACATTCTGGGCTACTTATATTAACTTCAACAGTCTGAACAGCTTGAACCTCCATAAAATGTGCAGTAAATGACTGAGCTAATTTAACCTCATTAATCCTCAAACCAATAGAATAATTTGATGTCCGCACAGCAGCTTGTGCACAGTCTCCAACAAAAACATGCCCCCGTAGGAAATCAACACCAAAAATGTGCTGCAGCCCTACTACCACGGTTATCACTGTTGGGAAAAATAGCTACATAATTACTGAGACCTATTGCCAGCTGTATTACAGAAGTCACTCACTTTATTTGGTCTTGTTAACAGTCAAACTGTTGTTTCCTAACTGGATATATCCTGGAATCTCCCCGCTGCAGCAATTTTACAGGAGAGGCTCTGTTTTATCTGTAAGCCATTTGCTTCTACTGTCACCACTAACACTAGCATTAGTAGTCAAGGAAAACACAGAAAACCACGTAGTATTAGCCTTTTTAGCCAGGCAGTTGCATTTGTTTCCCTAATAGCCATCCATTACAATAGCATTTGAATCATCTGGTTTTTAAAGTAGTTTGAAAACTCCTTAGTTATAAAGAATGTAAGGTACCACAAAATATTTATGAACACCTTTCAGAGATACTTAGAAAAATATTTTTACATTCCATTTGTTCTTGAAATTACTGCTGAAAGCAAGATGCTTCATTTCATTAGGTACAACAGATTTAAAACAGAGTGTAGTAGTAGAAGCACATAACTCAAAATAGTCTGTTTGGGTTAAGGTAGTAAAATGAGAACAATTCTTAAAACAGAAACAACAAAACAAAAAGGGAACATTTCTAAGAATACAAATGCTCATTGCAGTACCACATACAAGAACTTAACTGTCAGAGGAACTTAGTCTTTCTAGTTTTAGGTCCTGCGACTTTTATTTGGGCATCCAGGTGCTTAAGTCACTTAAAATGGAACTGGGCACTTCAGGAATAAAATAACTCCCTTCAGATCATTGTTAGGAGCCCAGCTTGTTGACTCTCAGCAGCATTCCAGACATACCTGTGGTACTCCCAGCTTTGCTTATTTACATGACAAGGTACAGAAACCCACTGAAAGTTAGATGAGTAGCCAAGTAATCAGTATTAGGTGCTTATGCCAATTAAACTGTCACTGATAAACAGGTATGACATATGAGAATTCACTTTTACCTCAGCTTAAAATTAAATCAATTGCTTTCCAAGATTAGTAAATAATTATTTCTTTCACAGCTGCACTACAACACAGAAGAAAATGCAGAAAAAGGGTGGCCCACAGAAACACACAGCCAGCCATGTCAGTGGCTTAACTACAGCACAAGTATTCCATCAGCTCAAGAACAGAGCACATCATATACCACATCACCTGATTATTGTTACAGCATCATAAGAGATCAGAGCAATTAGGAGTCTAAGGCAAGATTGATCTGTTTTTAACAAAGTAACATCCAGAAGCCTGTTTAAGTACCAATTGTCTGTTTACATAACTAGAAACTGGTGTGCACTGGAAATAGAAGTTTCACAAGTATTTTTATAAAGGAGGCTCTGCTTTAGAAAAAGCTTAGCTAATAAATATTTCTGAACCAAAAATACTGAACTTGACAAGGCTTGAAAAAATTAAGCAAGCTATTGTAAGACTACTGTGGTTTTGGATTCCTTCCTCAAAATTCAAGTGTACTCCCCATAAAAGCTAAACAATAAAGAAGGAATTATGTAATTAAATTATATTTGAAGTGTTTTAGTAGTCTACTTCCTTCTTGTCATTATACTGGCATATCTATAGGTCACTATTACAGACAAAAAGTACAACATTTGCTTGCCTAATTTTCTTTTGGGGATGCATTTTCCAGGAGACTCAATCTAAACTCTCTAGTCCACCTATCAGTGAATATCAAAACCAAAACCAACAACACACAAATAACAATCCCCTGTTACATATAGCTGCTGGTTTTTCTTCATCAACCATACAATATTTAATGGAACAAAAGAAATTTATCTTTCCTTCTAACACTTTGACAAGGCAGGTTAAGTGTTCTGAAAATATTTCAGATGACTCAGTATCTTCTGCAAGCACACAGGAAAAGCATTCTCCAGAACACATGTCCAAAAAATGGAATACTATAGTTGAGATCAAAATGAAAGGGAAAAATGTCTTGCTCCACCAGATTAATCTCTAAGTCTCCTTTGGCAAGTAATTTTAAATAATTATTTCACACATTGTCCTGCAACAAGTTTTCCTTGCAAATGAAAGTAGTGATTTCTTGTACAAACATAACTCTGAACAGGCAAAAAAGTTTTACTTTGAATTACTATAGAAAAAAATCAATTCTACTAGAAAGATGATTTAATATGAAAACAATTTGGAAAGTATCTTTACTTAGGAATGATAGAATCAGCCATATATATTGTGAATGGGAAATTCCTCAAGAAACAAGTTTTCCCTTAGAGAGGTATGAAATAGAATTTACATTTCCCAAGCACAATGAATGCTTTCTTTTGAACTTCATACAAAAAACTAGCAGTATCAAGTCAGTGGCAGACTTCTCTCACATCCACCTGATTGTCTAAGAGGTTTCATCATACTCCTCACACTGCATTCACTGACCTTTCCCAAATATTAATTTCCTTCACATTTATCTTCTACATCTACTCAACTTATTCTGAAGATTTTGGTTTGTTTTTTATTTGTGGGTTTGTTTTTGAACAATGCTATAGAACCTTGTTGTGGTATTCAGCAAAGATCTTTGATGTCATTCTTACATTAGAACCCAAGTCTTTTAATACTCTTGGCCTGCTTGTCCATTAACTGTCAACCTAACAGAAAGACACTACAAGTCATAAATCAGTTATTTTAATAGCCTTATGAAGGAGCAATTCAACAAGTTCTTGCCAAATAAAACACGAGCTTACAAAAAAGAAAAATGCCTTCAGAGGAGTAATCACAGGAGGACAGATGTGACAACCATATATTTGATTAGTATATCTAGGCATTCAAAGAGAATAAAACACATAGGCAGTAATACAAGTCACCACCACTTATGTCTAACTACGAACCCAAGTATTTTTACATGCAAATATTATAATATAGGGGATACCAGATCTCTCTCTAATCAAATAAAATGACCAGGAAAAATCAAGTGGTATACTCTTGTTTGAGTTTCAGGATCAAACAGCACTATGAGTATATAAGCTGAGGCAGAATTACACATGATCAAAATCATGCTGCCCCAGAAAAAAAAACAGATTTGAAGTGACTGGGCTAGCTGCACACTTTTAAACAGAAAAAGGAAATTACAGTGGTTGCAAGCACAGCAACACCTTCAAGGAAGGAGAAAGGAGGTTGAGGAGAGCAAGCTGTCTAGTCAATGAGAAGATTCAGTCATACAGTTAAAGGATAATGAAATAGCTAACCTAGTGAGACACCTGTAGAAGAGAAACAAACATCCACACCAGGCGATTATTGCCTTGCATGTACAGCCACGTAAAGACCGTGCTTCCATTAGAGACCATATCTACTGGGAAAATATGTTCCCCTGTGATAAAATAGCTGTTCTGAAGGTAAAAAACTTTAAGAGAAAATATTATTTTTTTAAGAGAAAATATGGATTTAGTGATAAGGGATCTTCTCTAAATTCATTTCACAAATATCTATTTCAAAGAACAAAGCACATCTTGTAACAAGTGGTAGGACAGAAAAGCACAGACTCAGAGATACAGAGTGACTTCTGCAGTGGAATTTGCAGTTACTTGCAAGGGGCTTATTCATAACCATGTATTTTTACCAGACCTAAGAACTGCAGCTACATGACTTGCATGCTACAGTAAAAACTGTTCACCTTCAGTTACATGACAGCCACATCCTCTAATTCATGCAGCCTGTCTTGCCTGTCTTCTATTTATACTAATAAACACTTCTAAGTAGTATCATGGATACAACTTAAGCATGACACAGTGCTCAGGTATTAAATGATAAATTGTAAGTAGTGACAAAGCCAACTGCCCTCTTTTACTAAGACACTAATTTACTAGCACACAATTTTGACTTTGCTCCTAATTAAACTTTAGGAAATTCTAAGTTTCAAATTGATTTTCAAATCTTACTACCTTTTTTTCAAAATTGAAGTCAAGCCATTAAGTTTCCCTATTTAAGTCTCAGTTCAGGTGTGACAAACATTTGATCCAACTAGTCCAACAGAACTTCAAAATCAACTGAACATATGTTATGAGGGTTCATTATTAAGTATTAAATGTCTGAGCTTTTAAAAAGGCACTTTTAGAAGGCTGAAGGCGTCTTCATAGGTTCAATTTCAGCTTCCTAATATCAAGTAATAAGAAACAAGGTTTCTCATGATCAGCATGAAGAAAAAACACCCATCCTTTTCAAATATCTCTCTGTGGTTTATGCCTACTTTGATTACAAGTAAAATTCTGGTCCTTTTGAAATTAATCACTTATTACAATCATTAGTTCTTTTCCAACACACATCTTCAGAGTTTGGTATCATTTCCTATTACATTTCCAAACACACTGCTGCCAAGCAGTCCCAAACTTTCCTAACTTCCTGATAAGCGTTCAGTGTTTGACAACACTATTGTCAAAGCTTCTCCAACTTCTTATGCCCTGTTTCTGAACTCTTGTTGAATTACTTCCTCAGAGAAAAACAGTAACTAAATTTTTAGTTTTGGGATTCCCAGCCTTCCTAATCCCCCTGTGAAGAGAAGACGACTCAATCTGGTTTATTTATACAATTTTGTCAGCCAGCAAGTATGCAAGCAACTTATTAAAGCTGCTGTTCATTTCCAATAAGCACACATATGACTGGAAAGTCTGACAGTCACATATGCCAATCCATAGTGTTTTACATACCATAGAAAAGCAAGATAGAAAATTTACTGCTGTACTGTCTATATTCACATATCTGAATACATATGACATTTGACATAATGGCAATTCAATAGCTGGCTGTCATTGCTGGATGCTTAGTGTACTCTGTAATAGCTTCCTTATCAAGGTGTTAATTTTCTCTCTTGTAAATGCAGGATAGCAGTAAAGTTGAAGTGAACTGTGCCACCACAGCTTTATGGAATAAGTTTTGTTTGCAATCCAATTAAACACTAGGTCCAAGTTTGTAAAATAGAAGGCATTTCAGAGAAATGCTAGACAAACATATCTGCACATCAGCAGCTCCACAACACAAAACCTGCAGGTAATAAAGGCTAATGGCATGCCATTGACCCTTCCCCACAAGGCAACTGATGGACAGTAGCATGTCTTTAAGATGTGACTTGATTTAGCCAATAAGGATTTTACATGCCTGTACTGCTTGATATCTGCATCCTTTTTAAGGAGAGGAAGCATCAACAGCAAAGTCCCTCACAGGTTTCATACAGAACTACAAATCCCTCTAACTCACATGTAGAATATTCTATCTTTGCTAAGGTAGTTAACTTTAATTTTTATGTTTATTTCCCTGTTCCTCCTAGGTTCATTTTATTGTCAGAAAGGGTAGAGAAGTTTCTTCTGGAAGTGCCATTGCTGTATCAGAAAATTATTTTAAATGCAGGTTCTGTGGAGCACCCTAGCAATTGTCATACCTCGGGGACTGGGCTTTACCCTCTGAAATTGTTTCCTCCTCTAAGCTTTAAGAACTACTCAGTAGTAATTAAGAATAGTTTGCCACTGGCTAATTCTGTTGGTGAACATCAATTTTAAACTGTCCCTACTATTCACTTGCTTTGAGCTCTAGTTTTGTTCTTTGCATTATTTGAGGAGCTAGCATTTAGCTTTAGTTTTCAGGGGGTTTAATACATCACTCATCATGCAGTCTAAAAGCAGTGATTTAAATAACCACCTGAAAAAAGTCAAGGAACTCAAAGGACATGAAAGCAGCTCCAATGCTGTAAGGGACAGGAGGGATAATGCCTTGAATAGTTTATCAAGCATTTCCCCCTTTCTGACCCGTGACATTTGATTTTGCTTGCTCAATGTTGATACTTCTTGTGGGCATTTGTGTAGCAATCATCAGTGCACCAGTGAGAATAAGTATTCTGTTGAGTGTCATTAGCATACTGATCTGTAAACAACTAAGGCATATATCGATCCAGTGTCTCACTCAAGAATAACAGACTGTGGATTATAAAAAGCACTTAATTACTAAAATTTTAGCAAATGGTGTGCAGAAGTGAAAGGGTTGATTAAATTCATTTTCCTGTAATTCTGCAGAGGTTAGTAAAAAGCCTCTTTGTTCATTGAAAATAGGGATAAGCATGCTAGCATTTAGAATAAAGTGCTTCCCCAGAACCACAATAAAAGTTGCCAGAGGCAGTAAGAAAACAATAACGCACCAAGGATAAGACTACACAAATCTCATGTCCAAGACACTGGCAGAAGTGGTTTAACTAGTTCTGCTACAGAAGGCTCATTTACAAAAATTTTGAGTACAAAATGAAACACAAATTGGTTTTGAACATCATTACTGCTCGTTGCTAGGTAACATATTAATGCTGCCTTATAACTTCTGCTTTTCCTTAAGGTGCATAAATCATTGTAAAATCACTTTCTTATTCCCCAGAGATAAGGAAAGCCAGTCTGACACTTTAACAGGAATCTTTCCATTACGGGGCTTTACACCTCATTTTAATGCAAGCAACGCACCCATCCAAACACTTCTGCCTACTAATGCAAACAGATTAACACTCTGAAGAGGTAACGGATTCCCCAAATTCTATACCTGAAGTACATAGACAACTTATGCCTCAGTGTGACCACTTTGTACCCTGGCCCTTTGTAAGGGCTACTGGCACATCTCAGTGAATCTAAAGGGAAGCAAAACAACTTTTCTGATACAACAGAATCATTTTGCACAAGAGCTATTTATTTATGCAGAAAACTAAATAGTTATAAAACAGGCAGTGAGATGAATGCTGTCAATTGTGTTCATGGTTTAGCATAACCTGCATGGATTTATAGCATAGACTGCCACAAATACCTTAGACATCTGGCTTTCACAACTTATTTCCAACAATTGAAATGTGTGTCTCCATTAAATGTTCCGGCCTTCCAAGAGATAAAATTACATGGACCATTTTCCTGGAGCTCCCAAGAAAGTTTTACCTCAAAAAGGTAAGCAAAATTAGATTGCTGTCAGCATCTAGATCTCAAGAACCCATTTTCCAGAACAGGGGACAGAGAATCTTTATGAAGAAAGCAAATTGCACAGGCAGAGAAGACAGTGGCTTTGCCATGCCATAAACAGTTTAAGGATAAGAGACCTAGTTCATTGATACCAAAATCCATCTGCCTAGTGAGTATCTAGAAGAGGAGCTCTGTCAGTACCAACTGGTATTTTTAAAACATGAATTTAACAGGACAGATTGTTTTCAGTTTTCTTTCCTTACTACAGTCATGGAACTGAACGGGGTTTACACAAATGTAACTATTCCCTTATCTATAAAAAAATCTTTTATAATGAAGGACAATGTGTAAAACTAGTCTCAGTATAGTACTGGAAAGGGGAAAGAAACACCATTACAGACCCCTAAACACTAAATGTGACCTCCAAAAAGGCAGTGTGGACAATATTCAGTAGATCAGTCTTTTTGCAGCCTTGTATTCAGGGGGAAAAGGCAGAGGCATGATACCTCAGCAAATGCCATGAACAAAGTGTTACATGATCTATTCAGGCAGAGAAGGCAAACTTTCAGAGGTAGAGATGTTCAGATAGACCTTTTTAACAAGTCGAAGTTTTACAATAAATACCTGCGCTACATATACTTTCAGATTAGGATATTCATAGGGACCATATAATAGAATAAAGTATTTGAAATTAGTTTGAAAGACTATCATAATCTTTTGCTCTAGAAAAACTGCCTACAGTATCAAGACTTTGCTCATTTCAAATGATTTTGAGTGAAACACTTTTGAATGAAGCACATGAAAGGCAGATTATTTTTCAGAACATCAAATACTCAACCGAAATACAGGTTGGTTGGTTTGGCTATACTACACTTAGTGAGTGAAATCCAACAGCTCAACTACAACTTACTAAACTCAAACCATTTAATTCTAAAATCCTACATCACGCTGGACATGCATGAACTTCAAAACTGCAGAAGATCAGGAACCCTCTCTGACCCTTGGCCACTTGCACAAAGAAAGGAATTACAGAAGGCACCTGAGAAGTAAAAAATTTGATCATTTTCCTTAGTAAGCATGTCATTATCTCTCCTGTCTCACTGACAGCAATAAATTGTAAGTGCTTTGGTCAGCCTGTTTTCTGAAACACTTTAGAAGGAGAAAAAATTACTCCACATTCTGAAGACATTTAAAGTCATTACTGCAACCAAGAGAGCCTTAGTGCCAATATAATCATTAACAAAACATTCAGCTTGCTTAGAGAATGGATTTTGGAATAGTGAAAGGATGAAAAGGGAAAACCTCCTATAATTCATTCTAGAGGCAGATGAGGGAGCAGCAGACACTACTTTGAGCCTGACTGTTCTCATGTACTGTGGGTTTTGCCAGCCCATAGAATTGAGTAAATTTGAATTAGGGAGTCAGCAAGTAGGACTAGAAGGATGTGTATCTAGAAGTTGTCTCAGAAAGCTCTGAGCTTGTAGATAGAGCAGAATAGAATCATTACCTTCAACTAGCTAAGTACTACATAACCAGAACATTACAAGAGCATGTGGGCAAGTCAACAATAGGCAGAAATTCGCATTTTTTTAACAATGTATTTCTCTTAACCTGCATAACTAGATAGGCAGAGAATTCTTTTTTCCTTATTGACCATTCCTTGGCTAGAAGCAGCCAAACTGACCTGCAACTTGATTAGACTTTCTTTAAAAGCAAATTAAGAACTGGAAAAAGTATCTTATGACAGCTTTAAGTTCCACCTTGCCTAGTATTTGTCTGGTAATTAAATTTGCAATAGGCATTAAATCTATTTCCATTATTTTAGAACAATAAGTGATTAGACTTGCCAAGTTACTGTCACATTTCTATTTATAGCAGAGCAATAGCAGCTACTTTTGTACATTTATTGTAATAAGTAAATGGATAAAAGTAGGCAAGTCACAATAATTTTGACAGGGTCTGGCTATTAAACCTAATGCTGTAGCCAACAGTGTCTTACTGATTTCATCAGATCCATATTGAAAGAGCTGACATGCTGTCAACATGTTAGACACATATGGAAGTGCCATGGTTTATTCACTTACTGGCATAACTATCCTAAACCAAGGTATCTTTAGCCACATTTTTTGTTTAGTCATTCTATTACAACTACTAAGTTCAGCTGAGTAACCTGCTGCCATAAAGCATAAGGCTTACCCAATGGTATTTTTTCTCCCTATATGTATGAAGTACGCATCAGTGTGTATGTGAGCACAGTGGTTGGTTATAGATAAAAGGAAGTCTATGCCTAACAAAATAGGGATACTGGAAGTTGTACTCTGATACCAAAGATACACTTCCATGGTAAGATCATTTGAAACAATACTGAGGATCACTGCAACAAAAGACAAAAATGGATTGAAAGGCAAAGGGGTAGGTTAGCATAGTTGAACAGTTGTTTCCATCACTAATTCTTACAGGGAGTTTTTTGTTCTACAGCACAAAGAAAAACAAATTTTCATGTACTCTAGTTGAGGACCAATACCGAACAGTGCTTCCTAAAAGCTGTTCAGACAAGATTTTTAACAGAAAAATAGCACATACATTCTTAAGCATAACAACCTTTTAGCACAACTGAAACACTTTTTTGTCCTCCCATTTTGTCTTACATCATCTCATATTTAAAGAAATCAGAACAAGTGATAAGAAAAGCAAAACAGTATTTGATAGAATAATTGCGACAGCTCTCCCTCTCTCCTGCAAAACACCTGCATGGCTTGAGTCCCTCCAGACTATTTCAGAGCTGTAAATCTGAAGAATTTTGTTGAAGATTTACTGACTTCTCAGCTGTCTGTTCCATTAGCTGTGACATAATTTATCCTGGGAAGATTTTCACCTCAAGGATTTTCTTGCTGAAGATGTTCCCATAAATCTGCTTAGTAGCTGAAATGATTGTGGTTAGTGCTTACACTGATGATCAAGAAGAAAGCAGGACAGGATGAAGGCTTACTGGCCAGTTTGAAGGTGTCTTCTCTGCTTTCATGCAAAAATTAGATTTTTTTTGGTCAAAATGTCAAAAAGTCAAAAAGATCAGACTATGTCCAAACATGGACAGCCCAAACAGGAGATTATTCTCAAACTCTATGTTTTAGGCAAGTTAATTTATGCCATGCTCCTCTATGCAAAACACTGCAAATTCTAACAAGGGAGGGGAAGGGAGTAGAGATAGCTTCTTTTAAACTACAGGTGTAAAAAACCTACAGTGATGTATCACAAAGTACACATCCAGTGATGGGTTGCTGCCTCATGCCTGATATTGCACTGAAGCAGCATTTATGAATTAGTGTTACAACAATTGTCTTGGTTCAAGATGTGTATTTTCTACAACAAGGTGGGAGGCAGGCATTTTCCTGTCATCTCCAGTAGAAAAGCTGTCTCAAGTAAGTAGCCCTACATATTAAGTATTTAAAGGGCTGCATTTATTTAGCATCAGAGCAAGTCAGGTTTGAGATGCTGCACCTTTATCAGCTTGATTTAAGCATCTTTTTACTACTGGAAGTTTACTGGCTCTGCCACCACCAATTCTTAGAATGAAGTTTCTGGTAAGAGTTACATAATCAAGGAAAGTTGAGCCATGTTAAGTTTTAATCAAAACAGCCCAGCAGTCCTAGCCAACTGCTCACAATAAGCTATAGGTTGCAAGATATTCACAGAAGCTTAGTCAACTATTTCAAGGTAATGAATTCAAGAAAAAAATACAACAGTATCCTTGAGCAAGTCAAATGAGGGGAGGAGAGGTATTCATTAGTGATTATTTAGCCACTCTTTCTATCACGACTTCAACACATTTTTACATTTTTGTACACATCTAGAGAGAATACAGTCAATTTGTTGTGCATTCTTTGAGCCAGCTTCCCAGTTTATGTTAAGCAGCTTATTCTGAGTTCAGCAGAGCTATTATGACTCTACACCAACTGTCTGATCCTCCTTTATTATTGCTAAAAGATTTGTTTCATACTTCACATGGTTATTTTATTATTTAATATTTGCTCTTTAAGAACAGCCTACACTAAGTACAAAAGTCTAAAGATAAAAAGCTCAAGTTTTAACTTATTAGCAAGTCAAACTTAAGTCTCAAAAAATAGGAGCATTTGTCCCTGGCCTTTCATTCTTGATAACAGCAAGGGAACTATGAAGGACAAAGTAAAATGAAAAAGAAAAGATTGCTACTGTTGACTGAATGGAAACTGGCATCTTCATTTATTTCAGTGGCAGAAACCCAACATCTTTTCAGTTTCACTCCTTTCAGTGAGGTGTGCCAGAAGGTTGCTGGAAACAGGGGTAGTTGAACCATCCATTAAAGCAGCATCACTTCAAATCGAGTTTTCCCTCCTCATGTTTCAAATACAATGCAATTTCTGAAGCAATAGCTTGCTGTTCAGCCAACTTATGAAGCACATTTGCTAAGGAAGATCAGAGCATCCAAGCAAAAAGGAAAATTACCACTAGCCACTCAAAACCCAAGTATTTTCATTTTTTTCTGGAAATGGTACCTCCCTGCAAGTTTTTGCCAAAGATTTTATTCATATTTCAAAGTTCTTCCTACTGTTACGGTAGTTTCACAATAATTCTGTGATTTCTCTAAATTCACATAGCTGCTCACCCCATACATCACTGAGACTAAACAGGAACTTACTCGTACCCAGTGGAAGTTACTTCAGTTCTAATTTTAGAGAGCAATTAGAATAACTGTACTTATCTAACTGTGTTTATATACACTATATCCATGTAACAAACTAAATTACATGATATTGTTACTTTGTCCAAGTAGTGTAAAATCACTAAACCCCAGTTTACATTCAATAATTGCATTCATCCCACAAGCACAATATCTCCAGTTAGTATATAAGGAAAGAAAATGTGAAATCCATTAATCTGCATTTATTTTGCTCTGAAGTGATGCAACATTCCCATGACAATCAAAACATCATCTATGTTTGGGTGTCATTCCCCAAAACTAGTAACCTTCCACTTAATTATACATTTCTATTCAATCCAAAGTTAAGAACATATTCACAATAAGTCTGGCCACTACTAAGTAGAACTTCCAAGCAGGTAGATTAAACTGATTTTTAAAAAATCCTTTTTTAAAACTACACTGAAAAATCTCTATGCAAATCCAAGCAATATCTTTTGCAATTAGGATTATTCTACAGGGGTTTGATAATCCTGTTCCTCTAACAAAAAACTCATTTCAATAGAGAATGTAATTAAGACAGATTGGACAAGTTTACTGTGGAAAGCACTGAGTTGCCAGTGCAGAATAACACTCAGAATAATTCACTAATAAGTTTAGTAAATTGCAGCTACATTACTGAGATAGCAAAAATATCTGCAAGAAATCAAAAATTTGACGTTTTTCCAAAGTTGCCAGAAACAGCTAGTAGTTTCAGGATAGCTCTACGTAGGCTCTGATAAGCATGTTTTGTTAAAGTACATCTGATACTGTTAAATGAAAAGCTATTTATCTCAGACAAGGATTTCTCACCATCATCTATTTCTCAAGAAAGTATTTTCTTTCTTGCTAAGTCTGAAAGACTGGCTTTTCCCTTCTCTAGCCCAAATTTTTTTTCTTTTGGACAGTAGCAAAGAATTCATTTGGATTGCAGAATGATTTAAATGACCTGATATCATTAGTCTGTGAGGTATTGCCTATGGTTGGAGACATGGTGATCTTACAGAGAAGCTCAATGGTCTAATCCATTAAGGCAAGTCTATATTTCTTCCTAATACAAGCTGCATTCATGTTTACAGCACCAGTGAATTCAACCAATACAGCAGTCCGGGATGTACCACATAGATTCTGATTAAAATAAAAGGACAGTTCGTTATTACATAGCTCACTTTGGAGAACAACAACATTAAGCAACTTAAGAACTGCAAGCCATGTAGTGTCCCGATGGCTCTTTTTATGGGCAACAGTGAGCCACTAGGCTCAGTACAATTGTGTATTTCAGAAGCAAAACATTTGTTTTACAGAAGTACTGATACTGCCTCCAGAAATGTAGTGTAATCTGACAGATATTACATGGAATCTTCAGATACAGGAGGGATAAAAAATAGAGGCAACACTTTGCATTTCATCTAGTAGCAGAATTTTAACACAACCTACACAATCACTGCTTCATTTATCCTTTAAAACAACTGGTCTTGTCACATGTTGCAGTCCTTGGGTCCTTTAACAATAAAGAATAAAATGGTAATACTGGAAACTAGAGGTGAAATGTAATCATTGACACATGATCAAGAGCAAAAACTAATTTTCACAAAATCTGATATCATATAAGCCTCTCACAGAGGTAGCAAATAACACCAATCCAGATTGTATATGCTCATGTCAGGAAGGAAAGGTTACTAGCAGAGAAGATCATTATGACAATCACAGGTGATGAGTTTCCCACCTCTCCAAAGCTTCTCTGCTCTTGTTTTAAAGCTTATGTTGACAATTAAAGTTCTTACAAAACTTTAGATGAGATTGTCATCCTCAAATGATATCCTTTATATGAAAATGCTATAATTACACTGTGATAATCCCCACAGAGCGCCTGAGAGGCACATTTACTTTGCTAGTATCTGGTTTTGCTTTTTTCTTCAGTAACTTTGCCAGCAGGATGCCTAGCACAAATGGTGTTATCCCAAACACACAGTGGATATGCTCTAAGATTATTCTGACAGCACAGGCATCACAACAAAACATTTATAATACAAGCTCAGCCTAGATTTCCTAGCTGGCAAGTCTGACCTACTGTCTTGTATTCAAGAAGGAATAGTCTTAGAAACAAGAGGAAAAAACAGAACAGAATTTGTTTCTTTTCTCCCCTGCCCTTGTTACTCCTACATCATAGTTCTGGAGGGCTTGAAATAACAGACCAGAGCTTCTAATTTGAACTGGAGAGCAGAGCTGCCACAGAATCTACCTTCACTCTCTCCTTATTACAGTTCTCTACTTCTAGATTTATGCACTAACAAATCTGAAATATGATTATTCCATTTCCCTTTAGGGAGGTTAGGCTGTGTTTTAGTTCATTTTCATTAGCAGCACAGACCCCTTCACACTCCCTCAGTATATGTACATATACACAAAACATTAGCAATCAAAAACAACCAGCGGCAAGAGGCCTTGACTCTGCCTCCTCTCTCTCTTCCTCTCCACCTCAAAGTCATCTAAAGTCATTGAAACATATCTCCGTCTAGACTTTGCTATATAAGCGACCGAAGAAAACAAATCTGACATTGGGTGATTTTGACCAGACAGCTTTTAAGAAAAAACCCAAACACCTGAGTTAAAAGATGCTCTATTTTCTTGATCATACCAGCTTCTCATTCCCCCCATCAAATGCAGGCATGCAACTACTAATACTATCCCAAGTCACTCCTGTACATGAAGAGGACTGTAAGACAACATATAATATTCTCAGTCCTACCAGTTAATATTCTGAAGTGCCTTTTCATATCATAAGGCATTTTTTAAGTTAATGATTGCATAGGTCATAAAATACAGGACCTACTCAACTCAGAGGTCAATAGATGCTTTTGTAGCCACATTTTTGCCAAATCACATGGTACATATCCATTTTGTTCAGCCTGCCATGAACTGACAGCCAGCCCTCTCAATCTGTCATTACAAGACACTGTGAAGATCAAAGAGATGAACCATGCTCCTGTAAAGTGACCTTCAATTTACTATTACAGGCAGAGAGACAGAATAAGTGTGCACAGGGAGATGTGTTTTTCAGGGGAAGAGAGGTTGTTTGTCTCCTATGTCAAATTTCTATTAAGCAATCCTACATTCGTTGGATGACCAAAAATGAACATTTTCAGACACAGTAGCATGAAATACTGTTGTATTGATAAACCTCCACTAGGTTAACTATCTATGACTTGAGATACCTGTTTTATATCAGTGACAGCTGCTCCTTTACCCAAAACTGACAAGGATTCTAAAGAAAATTTTGCCCTCCCTTCAAGAGGAACTTTACTGGCAGCAATGTCACTCTTGAAAACATAAGCCATTTGCTGCATGTTTCTGTCTTTGCTTTATGAGATATTATTACCCAACTGCAGGTGCTCGGGACGAATGGCTTGAATTCCCTTAAATTACTACTATTAAAAGGTTACTACTGACACACAGATTAGTACACATAAAACAGATTTTGTATCAGATTATTAGCTCACTGTTAAGACCCTATGAGGCCACTTATCTAGGTAGCTTGTCACTTTGCTTGCATTTTCTGTCTCAAGTAGCACAAAGAGGTAGCACTGTGAGCTACATCTAGGCTAGTGTCTGTAGTAATTTTCCAGTGTCTGTCAACCTAAAGACAAAGCTTCATGAAAGTGTTTTCTTTTACAGAGCACCAAAGGAAATTTAGGGGGATTCTGAAAAATACAGCAAACCTGTGAGATTATTGACATCATATTTCTTGCATACATTACATAAACAAGGCTGACATCTTCTGGCAAGATGCAGTTGGAGTTCTTTGGTGTTGCTGATTAGGTTTTGGGCTAAAATAAAGCTACTCCTGGGAGCTGTGTGCCAGTATTTCAGTACAGAAACACTGATTGCTCTAGATACCTACTGATGTCCCAAAAGGAACAGCTGCTGGAATAGGATAACCAGTGAATTCACAACAATTTAAAATTGTAATGATCAGTGTTAGGTCAAGTTGATCCCCTTTTAACAGTCACTTCAGTTTCAGAGACCCTTGAAGTACATGGTCTACCAATTTATTTCAGAAAGCAGGACTGGGGACTAGCTTACTGGCAAGATGACCAGCACAAAAGCCAGATTTATTCCAACGAAGTCCTACCAAATATTCAAGTTTAGCTTGACAAATTCACATTGCATGATTGGGATCTCTGAGAAATGTATTTGTTTGCTTATTAAACTATGAACAAGAGATCCACATAGAAGGATGAGCAAACAATTTCTGTACTTAGCAGCCACAGAATTACAGAACCATTGAAGTGGAAGGAAGCTCTGGAGATTGCTTAGTGCACACCCCTGCCTAGACTCAAACACCAAAAAGCAGACAACAGTGACATGCTGAAGAGCAGCCCAATTACCTGTAAATCAATGCAGTACCCTAATCCCACCCAGACTTGAAAATATTTCCTACTTTGTATGGCCAATTTTTATTTTATATATTTATTACATTTAATTATCTCTTTCTGCACAGTTTAGACCTTTAAAGTTGCAGCTGAAATTTATCTACCTGAAGTTGCACATGTAGTAGTAAAATATTTTAAACCTCTTTACAGAAGGTTACCATCAGTATTTATCTCAAACAGTTCATTGAATACTATAGTTCTCCTGATAACACCTGTTTGCCAACAAAATAAAGGATCTCTAAAATGAAGTATTCTTTAACAAGCTAGAGCATGCATATTTGTAGACTGCAATTCAACTACAATTTTAATTCTAGTTTCACTGAAGTATTCTAGAAATAGAAAACATCAGCTACAAGAAGGAAAAGATTAGGGTAATAAGACATGCCCAACTTTTTTCCAGAATCGGGTAGAGCAGCATTTTCTTAAGAGTATGGTTTCCAACACTAAGAAAAACTGTTTCATTATATTTATCTAATTATTCTGATTGCGATTGCCTTTGAAACGTAATTATATTAGGTAACAATTTAAAGGCATGCATTAATCAAATTCTAAGACAGGGAAGATACACAACTTGGGGAGAAGACATTCTTGCACATGCTTTGTTCACTCATTTTTTTATTTCTGTTGGTAATGACAGAATGCTGGTGTTGAGTCAACTATGGGACAGAAAAGCAAATCCTGGTTCACATGAGTAACTATGCCTGTACATCTGGAAAAATCTTCAAGAAATTATTGCAAGTTCAATGATGTAAATAACACACAAACAAAAGGCATGGCAAGCAATGCTTGTGAAATCTTTCTAAACTGTAGTACTACAGTAGACTTTGATCTTTTCAGAGCTTGACTGCCAACAGCATCAATGCAAGAGATTATAATAGTTTCATTCTGGTTTCTGACACAGAGCAATCAAATGATTTGACAAAAATAGAGTTTACAATGAAAAAAGTCTCCATATAATGTGACAGAATAGTAGTCTTACCTAAAAGGCTGTTCACACAGCTTACACAGTTGTCGTATACATAAATGACAGCTGCCACTATTGTTTAAAACATATTGGAATAGTGGAAAGATACACAGGACAGTCATACATAGTATCTTGTTTTACACAGCTTTATCATTGCAATAACATAATTCCTTCTCAATAACAACTGGGCCTAAAGACCAGGTAAAATAAGGGAAAAACTTCCCACTGGATCACAGTATAATCTGCATATGTCAAGTAATGCAGCAGTATTCACTCAATATTTCCTTTTATCATAAGGTATTCCATTCTTTTTTACAGCAATATCAAGACAGACAGTAAAGTATCTGAGAATTTTAAGAGGAAAGTTTAAAGCTTTTCCCTTCTGTGATAAAAAAAATCACCTGACACAGGCATCATCACAGCTTTCATGGTAGTTAGGCAGTATGACAAGCTATCCCAAATTGTTAGGTGTCTGAATAGGGCAGCATCATCTCTCAAGGCTAACTTAGTAAAGTGATAATAAAGAAATATTTCCAAGAACTATGTTATTTAAACTATAGCATTTATCAACAGTAGTTGTCAAACAACTATCTTTCTCCATGGTGAAATTCAATTTATATTCAACAACTAATATCTTACATGCTTTCAAAACAATATTGTCCCATTTCAGAGCTGGAAGTATGGCATAATGAATACCTTTCATTAGCTCAAGGCTTATCATTTCATCAAAAAGGGAATAGGTTGTCATCAACTTTTATAAATAACATGAAATTTTGGAACACTAACAGTAGTGCAAGTATGCAAAACATACCAAAGAATTAGAAATCTGTACAGAGTTTAAAAATCTAAGTAACTTCACATTAAAAAATTCAAACAGCAAACAAAATCCACAGTTACCAATAGACACATGAGAACAAGATGAACAAGAATATTAAGTCCATAAAAGCAAAGTCATGTATTTCAAGACCATTAGCGATGTGACAAGGCCCAGCCAAAAGGTAAAAGCACCTCACTTCACTTTAATTTTTAACCAACAGACTCACCAGTAGCAGATTTAAGCCAGCTGTATTGGGATAAGGCATTATAACACAGGCTGCACATCAAGCATAAGCAGCCAACTTTGGAAAACAGGAAGAGTGCCTCAAATACCAAAAAGGAACTAGTACACCCTCTAGTTTGGTTCCTGCTAGTGCAGACCGATCACTTGTGCCCTTTTAGAAGCACTTGGAAACTCATGGGGTTTCCATCAACATCATGGTATTCATGTCACACTGCTGTATCAGAATTCAAGTCTCACTATCCCAAAGAGCTTATATTATTTTGAAGATCCTCTGGAAAATCTCCTATAGCCAGGACCACAAAAGAATATTTCCTTACAGTCAAAAACATTCTTTTCCTTAATTTCTGAGTTTTAACATCTCTTAGTATTCTAAAATATTACTGTCCAATCTTTTAGATTTCTAGCCACAGAGCAACTAAGGGAGAATTAACTTTTGATCCACTAAAAAAACAAACAGTATTGGTTTATTTTTTTGTTGTGGGACAGGAGTATTTCCCCCCACTTTAATTGCTAAGACATACAAGTAGTACTTTAAAAATGCTAAAAGCATTTATTATTGCAATACCAACCTGCTCATAACTTCCCTCTCAGTGTACACGTAGGAGACTTCTCAGTGGATGCTGTCAGGTTTTTAGGCACTTAGAAAATTGGAAGCTATTATTAGGCAAAAGTCATGTCTTCCAGGACTGTAAATGGTACTACAAGAATGAAGCTACACAGAGTAAAAATTAATCTTTTTATAATGGCATGTTTCACAAGCAGCACAAGCATTGAATAGCACCATTTCCAAAAACAGCATAATTCAGAACTACATAGAAAAGATTTTACAGGAGATTGGTAATTGGATGCAGAGCATTAGATCATCGACAATTCAAACAATCCAGCTCAGTACTGACCTTTAGCTGTTACTATTAGGAAGCCTAAGAAAATAAGCTGATGATCTCATTCCAGTCTTTAGCAAGAAGGTATCAATTCCACAAAACCACAGACACATTTAGAATTAATTGTCACTCTTGTTGTCAATCACCACAAAGAGTTCACAGATTATGTGATGCTTCAGTCTACTCAAAGACATTGTCTAGACTCTTAAAAAAGGTACTTGTACCTGAAAACAACTGCTACATACAAACCATTCTCAGCAAGGCTAGATATTTTATTATTTCTGAAAGTTAAGCATAGACAGAGCCTCTTCACCACAGCAACACACTAATTTGACTCTTCTACAAGTTGTGTTTTGAAGTAGATTTTGTTTTGGGATGGGTTTTTTTAGAGGCCAATGGAAACCAAAGGAAGTAACTGGACAAACATAACACCACTCCTGTTTCCAACCATAGAAAAATTCCTAGAGATAAAGAAATCAGAACAACTCCAGTTTTAAAGTACTTTTTGTACCCCAAAACTCATTTTATCAGACATGAAGCCATTATTTTGGAATATGGTGAATTTCCCACCACCTTACTGCTACTCTCAAACTACAGCATCATCTTCCACTCAAGAGTTGCAAGGCCTAGACCCACCCAGGAGTATTTTTGTTGGCTTTGTTTGCTTTTTAGTTCTGTGCCATTTTAACATTTTCTAATTCCTTGCTGGACCTGAGATGGGAAGTTCTCAGTGAAAAGAGAAAGCAGGGCTCTGAAGACTTAAATATAAATCGATAATTAAAAGTGAGCATAGTCTGCTACAGAACATAATGCTTACATTATGGACTAGTGCAACAGCAATTCTCACAGGACTTGATTCAGAGCACACCAAAGTGGAACAGCAAAGTACACCTCATGAAATAATTTAATTTTGCTGCTAGTGTGACAGGCTGCAGTTGAAATGACTGAAGTGAGGCAGAGAGGGTGCCAAAAGTCTCCATATAACTCTGATGATAGTCCATAGAGTAGCCCACTGACTCCTGGAAACAGTGAATCTCACTCCCAGTGTAAATAACATTTATTAAGGTATATATTAATTGTTTACATGTTAGTTCAGCAACTGAACACTATTCTTCCTAAATATTTATTAGCTTTCAAGCTCAAACACTACTCTTCTCAGTTTACCATACTGCTGATGAGGCTCAGCTTAGGATGGGTAGTGAAACAGCCTTCTCTCCCTGTCATATAGAAGTAAATACTGTCATTTCAAAATAGATGCTGGAAGAGACCTTGTTCTAGAACTGCTTATTAAGCACTAGCTCAGTCAATAAACAAGAGACCTCATTATCCAGATAAAATGCACTGACCAATGTACAGTTAATTACTATTTCTAAAAAACACCTTTACTCTGATTTTCTACATATTACCAAAATATTAAAAATCTACTGCAAATTCATTTATGTGATTATTTAAGTGTAAAACTATCCTTTGTATGATCAGGATAAACTTATCTCCCATTTAAAGGGGCATCTCACAGAAATTGACCACAAATGCAAGCTTTACAGAGCTCAAGCAACCAAAAAAAATATTAAGCTTTAATTTGGTTCTGTCTTATGCTTTATTTTAAGACTAAACAGCCACTAACTACAATGCCAACTCTAACTTACTCTAAACAGTTAAGCATAGTGTATCTTTCATTCAGAATTTGATTTTTGTGAATATAAATGAAATAATTTGTGCAATTATTCAAAGGTCTTTTGTTCTTGACCTTTGTGCCTCAATCAAAAGCAGCTGAACACTTGCTAATGCTCTGCTGCTTCAGTTCTGACTCCAGCAGCTATGCGAACTGTCTATACTCATTTATCCTTAAACCAGATAGACCAAAGAAAGAAGCCCAACTGATTAGAAGTTTAGGTTAACTCATTAGTACCATCTGTATAATTAGCTTGCATATCTGCTTTTAATCATCAGAAGAAAATATCACTCTACTTCAAAGATACATCACAATTATCTGCATTTCTGGATTCTATCTATAAACTAATTGTTTGGTGCTCTAAGCAATTAGGTTTTGTTACTGGAGATGCTATTCAACACAGGGAAAATTAGTTCTTTTGTACTAACTTTTTCACCTCTGACAGGAAACCTCTTTTTATGTTGTTTTCCATAGAAGTACATAGAGGTAGCTGGTTTGGAAAAATTTTGTTACTCCTGTGTGCTTAATAGTGGTTTTGAAACATTCCCATCTGAAAAGGTATGATACAATCAGATGTGATTTCAAAGGTTAAAGAACAGACTTTCTAACTATTGATTTCTGATGCTACTCCATATTTAATTTTTGTTTTCAGCTATAACTTCCTTTGAAATCACCCCTAATTCCAGTAAAGAGAGGGGGAATAGCTGTTCACACTTTAAAGTTTCCTTAATATTGATAGTGTTCCCTTTACTATTAAAATAAAACAAATTTCAATATTTTCCCTTTCCCCATCACTTTTGATATCCAGTATTCCCCTAAGCAACCCTCCTCTGTCCATTCAGAAGATTCTTCAATGCACTACCTCATGCGGATCATAGGGAAATTTCCCATTGGTCCAAATTCCAGGTCACCTTTGTTCCAAATACTCCTAACATTTAATGCTATGTACAACACATGTTTGCTTTCAAGTTATCTGCTTTCCAGGTCCCATATTTAGATTTAATTTCAATTTATTTAGTAAGAGGAGTTTTCCCAACTGTGACATATCCCTGCATGGACATTTGCAACCTGTGTTAAGAGCAGTAGAATTCAATAGTTTCTTATTGGTTTAAACCTAAACCACAAAACATTGTCACACATCTCTGCTAACCAGGAAGTTTCAGAGTTTGGTTATTTTCTTTCACTACAACAGCAGGCAGTAGGACTGGGATTCTCCTGAACATAGCAAAAAATCTCCAGTTCTTCCACACCTACAGACTGTGCCAACCCAAATCATAGTTCAGATCCTCAGTCATTTCAGTAAGCACATAATCAACACAAATGAAACTTTTTTAAAAAGTAGTTGCCTATTATGCAAGTTTGTATGTATGTGTGTAGGGGAGTCAGATCTTCTGTTCTTAGTACAGGACTCTACGTTTTTTAAAAAGTATAACAGTCAAGGAAAAATACAGAAAAAGTTAAGACAGTGACTTTTAAACACCTTTTCACCCTTCAGTTTACATGCATTTACAAGCATTTATGCTACATGTGTACAATTTAGGAAGGAGGGGCAATATTTACTACCCTTTGGGAAACAAAACACACAAAACAGCACACCAAAACACTAAAATACTCCAGCAAATTCCTAATTGCTCTTGATAGGCCCAGTTCAGACTGCCACTGAAGTCAGCCAGGTCTGTAGAGGACAGTTGCACTGGATTCACTACAGTTCCAGTGAATCTGTGTAGTAGTAAGCTTAACTCTAATGTCCCAGCATTAAACTTCAGCTGCTTTGGAGTGGCTACACACCGCAGTCTGCCATTCCCACTAGTACTGCCATGAAGGAGGTGAGAAGCTGGAATAAAGAAACTCTTTGGACACCCAAATTAAATTCTCAGTTAAAGTAAGAGTTCAAACTCTGCTAAGAGGTAAATGAAAAAGTATCATTCCTCCCAAGGGACTTGTCAAGCATATCATGTTATTTTCCACAGTTTCCTTGGAATACCTCTTTTTAAAGAGCATTTCTATATTCATGTATAATTTATACCTCCATTGACAGGTGAATACACTATAACAAAGTTGCTGTAGAAGCTGTGGGATTGTGCACATTTATACAAACATTTTCCAACAACATGTCCAATAATACCTTTTATGGCAGGAACCCAAGACATTCATGTAACTTGAATACTGTATACAAACATAATATAAATTGCATAATGCATACATAAAAGAAGCCTGAAGAAAAATAAAGGGGAAGGGCAAAGTAAAGAGGCATATAATCTTTGTATCATTTTTGATGAAGTGATAGGAGATGCTCAGACCACATATCTCCTTGCCAAAAATTGATTCAAAACTTTCTAAGCTCCTCTCTAAAGGACATGCTTGTAAAGCCATGAAGCACACTTATGGCATGTGTACTACCTGCCCCAGTTTAGCTTTTGTCCCATTGACTTAACTTGTACAGCAATGCAATTGAAAATCATTAATGTAATAACAGTTACAAGACTGATGGAACTACAACCTGCCCATGTGTTGACTACCCACACCCATGCAATTTTGTAGCACTAAATTTTAAGTGCTTGTTATATTGCAATTTTTTCTCCACCCTTTACCATACATAATATCACTATCACTTTTTCCTCTTACTAGTGCAATCTTTGCTTTTCTTCCAAAACATAATCTGAACATTATTCCTGCCCCACCTGAATCTGCTTAAAGCAGTGCTGCTAGCCAGTAACTTTCTTCAAATTGCTTGCAGATTTATCTTCACTTATCCTGTCTTTGCTCTAAATAAAATAAAATTAATAGGATGACATGTTTCTAGTAGCACAAGATTATTATTTTCAATGCTTAAAAGCAACAACTCAAAACCTCATGTCCCACCTTGTCATCTTCCCCTTTCGCTCTAAGCAAGAGCCCCCCCAGTGCTGCAACCTGCTCCTACACCCTCTAGGGAAGGTTATGGGACAGTTAAACAACCACTGGCCCAAGCTAGAAAATTAGAAATAAAAACTAATTTTAGGTTCATGTATCAGAGAACCTAGTCTTCTTGCCAATGACATTGTATTCCAGAACAGTTGCATATCCACAACATCCACCTACCACTTGCATACCACTGACCATCTTCAGCTTTTTTATATGCATGCAGTCTCTAGTTTAACTTAGCATGATGAAGAGTACTTCATCAGGAGGATTTAAACAAACTCAGGCTCGCTTTCTCCAGGAATCACTTGAACACAAGTAACCTGGGTTCTCTATCACAGGTTACAAAGATCATATAGATGGGTCTCCATCAGTGTGCCCCAAAGGCCACTGCAGTAAGACCACAGTTCAGCATCAGAATAATCCCCTGAGATGTTATATGTTGTTTGGAAAAAATTTAGATCAACAGTGAGATAATCCTTAGTTAGCAACACCAAAATATCCTGAAAGTAAGGAATGAGTTTGTTTGACAGTTCTGTTGCTCTCCCATCTCCCAAATCCCAGCATAAAACTTATCTTATCAAAATAGATTACTAAGATTTCAAATTATGCCCATACTTTTTTTCAGACTACATTGCTTTATGTTCTGTATGGCAGGTAACATTCTCAAGGATTTGAAACAGGGTCACTGTCTGCAAAGGCTTTACTAAGACACCACTGTGCTAGGAGAGGCTAAAAACACACACCACCACCACCCCCCAAGTAAAGGGTGTCACTCCACAGACCGCTAATACTTTGTATTCAGTCAGGTCTTCCCTGAAATATTATCAGGTATGTTTCAAGCACTACAGTATGAGACTATTTTAATATGAATAATCTAGTACATTACTAATTGTTTAAGCAGTGACTGCATTTGTATCACAATTGAATCTGACAGTTTTCAATCCTTAATTTTCCCATTAATATTTCCAGAGAGAAATGTAGTTTATGCTGTAATCTAATACATCTTTCTCAAAGGCCAGCAGAAAATAGGCTCCAACCAACTTAAACTGCAGTAAAGAACAGTACTGGAAATAGTTTAAGCAACAACAGATTGCCTTTGGGATTTCTGTACAAGTGTTCCTGGATCATTCAGGAAAGGATGTTAATTCTAGACCTCTGGAAAAAGGTACCAATTAAAATGCCTACCATCTCTTCTTACAGTCACTGGGTTTCTTATGTTGTGGCTGTTTTAACTGCAGCACAAGGAGTTGGCATCCTTAATTTACAAGCTGCAAGCAAACTTTGAAGATGTTATTTACCACTGGCAATATTGGCTGTTCAATTTGCCCTCTTCATATCTGCTTCCTTCAACACCTTTCCTCACACAGGAAAAAATTACTTAAGTACTCTTCAGAGAAGAGACCAAATCACAAACACTTCATGGAAGGAAGTCTGAATAACTTAAACTGTTCTTTGCAAGTTTTGTAAATGCCAGTTTATGCAATTCAGTTTGTTCATCACTCCTTTTTTGTAGGCCACAGGTAAACACTGCATTTATCCCTCCACAGTTGAAGCCCAGCTCCTTTGAAGGCAGAGGAGTTGTGTATCTCTGCCAAAATCTTTAGCAGCAACAGGCTCTGAAGCATTGTGTTTAAGAAACCTTAAAGGCACATGTTTTGCCTTTGCATTTTATAGCCAAGATTTCCATTCTTTAATGATAAAGGGTGCATTGAATTTATAAAAGAAGGATATAGAACGAAGGAGTGCCAGCTTAAGCCCCACAAAGCCACATGAAGTTTTATATCAAAGGAAGGTAAGAACTCAAGGAGACATCAGCATTTGTCTCCTGGATACAGATCCCTTTACGCAGATTTGGCACACAGTTGCTTTGACAGGATGAGGTGGAGCAAATAGTGTCAATGGATCTAAAAAAGAGCTGCAACTGAGAGTTTTTTCCAAGGGCAATTCTCCTCTGGATCACATAAGGTCTGTCTGCCACCTAGTTTGCTAACATCATCTGAGAACCTTTACTCAGGCACCTTTACTCTCTCCCAACAGTACAGCAGCATGTTGACCTCCAGTAAAAAAATCCGTAGACCTGATCTCTTTGCTACCAATTCTGTAGCATATACTGCCCTGATTAAATAAAAGTCTACCAACCACAAGCAGTTTCAAGATACTTATGCAAGTCTCTCCTACTCTTAGTATTAAGGAAACAAAATGAACTCAGCAAGACTTAAAAGCAAAAAAGATCTTGCAATAGCACACTGCATCTCAGTTTTTGTTACAGTCCCACTATTTTCTAAATGAGGCTAAGGTTGGGGAAACTGGAAGTATTCCTTCAAAGCACTAGGTGGTGTTGGCCAACTGATCAATAGTTTTCGGCTCCAATGCAAGGTAGGACCTACACTGATCCAGTTACCTTTATAAGTCACTGGAAACCAGCAGCTTGCTCCTCTTCACAGACCCTTCTAAGGTCTTTAGCTCCCAATTCCTGGCTCTCCTGACTGTAATCACAATACTCCCAGATCCAATCTCACACACCCTGTGAGCTACATATCTTAGCCAATGGACTAAATGGCATCGCTCAAAACCTGCTGCATTACCTTAACTATAATAGAGTTTCCCAAAGGAACCTTGCTTGTGTCAGCTCCGCTCTCCTTCATTCCTGCAGTTCCACTGCAGGTTTCCATTCAAGGCTTAGTACAGACTATGCAAAAACAAGGAAAAAAGAATCCAAGAAATATTTCCAATATTTCAACAATTAAGCTTTCTTCTGGAGTAGTGTCAAACCATATAATTCTTAGAATAAACACTTTCATAATTTTAAATAAAAACCCCAGCCACTAATGAGACAACCCTAGGACTTTTATAAAGCATTTACCAGTTTAATGACCAAAATGACCAAGGTTTCTGTCAAAGGAAGAAAAACAAGTGTGGGTGGGAGATAACAGACACAGTGCCCCATGTCACATTTTATTTCTTGAAGAATAAGTAATGAGGATGTTTTGCTAGGTATTTATCAAAGTAAAGCCTGTAGTGACCTGCAAGGATAAAGGGTCATATTTGTCAAATGCCAACTGGTCAGTAACTCATTCTGACTTTTAAAAGCTGAACTCAGGCACACAGGGCAAAAGGGGGATTTCAGAGCTGTAGCTATGCTGTCTCTAATGTCAAATAAGCATGAAACTTATCCTGATGGCTGTAACAACACACATTCCTTAGTGCATGTATTTATATCTATGTTTAGGTTTGTTACACTGTGGGATTTGAAGTGACTCTGCCAAAGAACATCTGTTTTGCAAAGACAGCAGACAAGCAAGAGTTAGAGTCCACAAACAGTAGAAGGGGAGTAACTGAAAAAGCACTGGCTAATAATAACAGTTCAGTTCATGCACTCACCTATGCACTCCCAGTCCAGTCAACAGAAGCTGAATGAGTAATTTATAAGTAGAAGTCAGCAAAACTTAGAAAATATGTATTGCTTGCTTTAAGTGATGAAGTTCATATGCAGAAAATTACACAACAATGAGAATAACTGAATGTTGAAGGGGAAGGCAAAGAGTCCATGAAGTTGATTCTTATTCTAAAACCAGGGGAAAATACTCTTTAACAGAATTATTTTCTTTAAGACTCCTAAATTACACAAAATATTCACCATTCTAAAATTGCACAATGACAAACCTAAAAATAACTTGGGGCACACAATCTGGTGATATATATTAACGCAGTTCAACTTATCTCTGTAGAGATTCCTCTGTTTAAGAATATCGATACATACCTACTTGATGCTCCAAGTTAATACTTTAGTACAAATTCTTCTACTTCTCAATGTTTTAAGGTTTTAGGTCCTCATAAAAGCTATATATTTGTACACACAACTAAAACACCACCACTGTTAGATTTGCATCACTATATTTCAATGGGGTCAAATGACATTCAGCCCATTCTGGGTTTCACTGCTATTTAAGAGTATTGTGCTGTGAAAAGGTTGACATTTTTCTCCAGATACAAGCTAAAGTTTCCCAGATGTCATCATTCCTTGAATGCATTGTTTGCATCTCTTGTAATGACAGGTATCCATGTTCAGAAGAAAAGAAGCCAGATCAAGGCATATTCATAGCCTTCAAAATACCATGTCATACATCGATACCTGACAGTTTGCCTGTAAAATGCTGTAGTGATAGCAAACAGTACTAAAAGGAGATTCCTGTATGAAACTACTGGAGAGACTCAAGTAGTACTGTTAGATGCACATTTCAGTGTTTGCTACAGGAAGTAACAAAAAAGCATTGATTCACCAACACAAATAGAAAAAGATTTTCTTTAAACAAAGAACTCTTTCTTTAAAGAAATATTCTCATGTGTCAGGAGCATCCTGTAAACTGTTGTATACAATCAAGTCCCATGAAATACTCTGTTAATAAACCTTACAGATCAGAAAAGACAGAGTTTTACAGTAGTCCCTCAGTTTTCCATCTTCATATACTCTTTGTTGTGATAGGTCATTATGCAGAACAGGACAGTCAGATGAACTTCAGTCTTGCGAAATAGAGATCACTTAATTGAACATATTCAGTAGAACTAAATTTTTTCTAAATTTCTATTCAACAGAAGAGTAGGTTTCCTTCACAAAAAGTAGCTTGAGGGCATTTAGAGGATTTCTGGTACTTGGGGGACAGGGGAGATCACTTGTTTGTTCTTAAGTTCTGTGGCGCTCCTCATCTGGATTGCCAGCCATTGAAAACTGACAGTAGTGGGAAATGTCTCAATCTGAACAGCTCTCATCTTTCCTTTTTTGGCTTCTCTTGAGACAGGAAGTAGTACTTCCCACCACTAAAAAATACAGCCTGTATCCCTGAAAATACAGATTTCTAAAGCCAAAAAAATGATTTAGTATTTCAAAGAATAACACTTTTCTATTCCCCGTGTTTAACAAGTTTTCACCTTTACAGAGGTTACAAATACAGCCTACAAAATTCTACAACTGCACATATTCACATATATTTTTCTTCTAACCTGAACCCCCAAAAATATTTACAATTACTGCAAAAAACCCCTCAGTTTCCAAAGTGAGGAGCCACATTCTCTAGCAGATGAAACATCAATATTATTGAAAATAGTTAACTGTTAGCTGTCAAGTTATCTTTTCCTTCTCTGAGGGTATGGACTACACTACCAGTATCTATCTCATTCTCTTATTCGGAGTAGAAGAGACAGGACTATCATGTCTGCTAGGTCTAATAAGGTCTCCTGTATATCTTTGATAGGCATATTCCTACGGTTTAGTCTTGTTCTTAATTCCCCAAATACCTTGGGCTAAGCAACAATTAGGCAGCCTCACAGACTTCCTGTCATTCCAGCAGTTGCAGTGGCACCAAGAGATAGCACGCTCTGTCAGGCTGCAAAGGCACATGGAGCAGAGCAGAGCATGCATATATCCTGACGAGACATTTCTGCCACCAATGCTCTTTCCACATGGACAAAGGTGAAGCTGCAGTACACCTTTCCACCATAGTACACTTGCACTTATTCAATGCAGGATATCCCTGGTGGGCAGTATCTGAATTACAGATATGCTGCATTAGTTTGCAGCATGGCAGTTGCATGAAGCTTCATTGTTTCCACCATTTCTGCTTTATTTGCAGGGACAAACACTCATCTAATTGAAGCTATTCTTTTTATTGCAGCTGAGAGGGAAACAGGAGAAATAGCATGAAACTACACCCCTCAAGCTTTTAGTAACTACCAGGCATGCACTGACATCAAGAGAAATGAGATGGCAATCTTTAAAATACCACTTCCAGTAGCAGAAAAGTGTTCTCTGACTAGCTTGGAACATATTGCATTAAAATAAATTCTAAAATAAACAAAAATCATATACATCTAGTAGTTTTACAACAAGTATCCAAATGCAGATTTTTTTCCTCAAAGCAAGTATTTCATGTGACTAAATTTAACACGCCCTTACCATGCATCAAAAGTGTTGCAAAATGAGAAGCGCTAACATTTTCAAACAAATCGGATGACATTATGGAACATGATTCTTTTTGTTACTTGTGAAAGGAACATGCTCATGGTGCAATTGATTTCACACGTAAAAGGCAATGGTTTGAAAGACCAACACTGCTATTTTTGGCCATTTAGTAGAAACTGATTTCTAAAGCTGATAGCAGCTCTGACAATTAATTACAAGCTAAAGATCAAGCATGTCAAATCCTTGTGAAATCCCTAGAAATGAATCAGAATGACTCCCCAGTGCCTCAGTAGAGTTCAGAAGAACTATTCCCTCTTTTTTGGCTCATCTTTCAATGTCTGAGCTGCAAAGATTGAGCATGAATATTTAATGAAATAAAATAAAGGTAAATAGAGCCAGGAGATTTACCTTCTCCTGAGTTATGTTCAACAGACTTATCCCTGCTAACTAACTGTACGGTTAGGCATTCATATGTATTACAGCCAGGTGAGTAGTAGGAAAAGACACTCATCAAGACTAAAATATGCTGCAATGTAAATTCCAATTACATCCATCCTTGTCTAATCTTCATTTTCCACAACCATGCCAGGCATTTAATAAAGGTGACTTAAGAAGTTGTGTAGCAACAGTATGGGTAGACAAATATATTAAAGATAGAAAAACAGAAGTGTGACACCATACCTGAGTTCAGGGTAAAACAAGTCAGGGTAAGAGCTGAAACAAGTTTTGCTGTGAGCTAAGAGCCACAAAGCCATAACCCAGACATACCTGTCACAAAGGAAAATGACTGTTAAATGTGCAGTCTCCACTCTTCTAACAGGCCAAGATAATCACCACATTGAACCATCTGCTACAGAACTTGCATAAGAAATCCATTGAATTTGTTTGGTGTAATGGATTCTTTTTGCCACAATATTAACCACTATAGGTTGGCATAGCCATGACTTGAAGTTTTCCACTGTACCATAAAATACTAATTCTCCTGGAAAAAACAAATGGATTCTGATGCACCATTAGGGCTTCCTGGAAAGACTGTGTAAGCAACACCAGGTATTTTTTGAATTGGCTGTCTCTGGGTTTCTTAAGACTGGAAAGAAGCCTTGAAATGTGTTTGGATTCTACATAAACTCAGAAATCAATATCATACAGGCAATATTAGAAAAGCTTTCAAGTAGACAAACTAGGACAGTAACTATTTATTTCCTTCCCTCTCTCCTGGAGTCAGGTAGTTATTAAAAAATACCTTAGGAAGCTTCCACTTAGTTCTACAAAGGCATATCGACTTTTTGATGCTATGGTAATTAAAATCAACAGGGAAAATACAAGACAAAATAAAAAATATAGGTTCTGAAAAGATATGTTAACTAAGTCAAACCAAGATTTAAAAATAAATTGTTCAAGAAATTAGTCACCCATCCCCAAAAGAAATGCCATAGGAGGTGTGATTTTCTCATTTCTAGTTTTGCATTCTGCATGTGTTTTCTTCTCCCTTCCCTATTTATTTTAAATGCAAGCTCTGCTTCCTTAGCTACTGCTAAAACACTTGCATTTTTCCATCCATCCAGCTGAACAAATAACTCCAACTTACAGGCATTTAGCAGTAAGGTAAATTCTTTTCATGTTCTACCACATGTGCTATGCACACCTTCTGAAGAGTGTTCACAGCCACAAAGCAAGCCACAGCTATATACTGCATTTTAAGATTGAGAGTCATCTTCTGGATTATTTGGTACTAGTGGAGAAGCTTCCCCACTTGTAGAAATATGTTTGCTCACTAGGAGAAATACGAAGAGGCATAAGATGACACACTGATCTTTGACATCTGTCACAAATGATATGGGTAGCAACAAGGGAAAAACATAGTGCACTGATGTTTTGAATCACCTTGCTGAATCACTGCCAAATTCCAGCCTGACAACAGAAAATTTCAATATGACACATTGAACTTAGAGTATTAATTAAATCCTAGAACTAAATAGTTACATTATCCTGGGGTAGTGACTCCATAGATTTCCTAATAATTTACACCAAAAAGTTTAGATTACGCTTTCAGAGAGGAGACAAATTACACTTTACCTTAAAACATGAAGGGAATGGGCACAACTGCCGAGCCACACAAACTCCCAAAACACTTGCTACAGAAGAATAAAACACACATCCAAAGTACACACACACAGAAAGCTCCACACAAAATAAACCAACACTCAAGCAGCTCAGGTTTGCTCCCATCCTCTGAAAGACATGATGTACACAGAAGATTGGCCGTTGAGTTGGGACTGAAATGTTCATGAGATACAAGTTAATATTTACAGGGACAAGAGTAGTAGTTATAAGAGCCATTTCCAACAAGAAAACCCATCCTTCCTGCCTTGCTGATTCAGGACCCTGAAGTCCCATGTAAAGTCTGCAGTGGTTGCTTTT
This sequence comes from Aramus guarauna, assembly GCA_013400195.1. NCBI lineage: Eukaryota > Metazoa > Chordata > Aves > Gruiformes > Aramidae > Aramus > Aramus guarauna. Next base: position 1,622,482 of record VXBL01008546.1, on the reverse strand, counting down.
TTATTTTTCTCTCCCCATCCTGGAGTTATTTCCTTTTTAATCAGAGCTCTGATACAAGCACCTGTGCCAAGAAGAGCTATTTCTGGAATAATCCTTCCTTGGCAGCTTTATATAAAACAAAGCCAGGCCTGAAACAGAAGACACTTTCCAAGCCATAAAGCTAGTTTTATTTCCCCAGGTGTAATTTCCACAGCTAAGCAAATGTTTCTAGCAGAAATTAAGTGTTAAGTTTTGGCAGCTACTCGAAATGTCAGTCAGCTTTGAATGGAAACCCACAGCCTATTGGAAAACAGTCTAACAGAGATTAGGCAGTGAGAATAACTTATTTCACATAACTAATGGTATTTACAACAGATAGTATAGTCTACCTTAAAGTTTAACACTCTTACTGGAAGACTGTAGATTGAAGGAGGAGGCAGTTCAAGCAATACAAGTAATCAAAAAAGAGACACATACTCAAGATTTATTACTTGAAGAATATAGGTCATGGTTTCCATCATTTTAAAATTGTTTCATTTAAGGATTGCCATGTGAAACTTGCCACTATGCCAAGTAAGAATATCACACCTGGTAAGCACTGTACTTGGGAAATAGCAATAACAGATGGATTAAATGATACCAGCTAAACAGTTTACATCCAAGTATCTTATGCTCTACTTCCACATTTTTAGTATTGTTAAATGATTCAAATAAATACTTGATGCAAAACAAATACTCCAGATGGGGGATGGAAGCAGAGAAAAAAAATCAAACTTCTAAGCACACAGGATTTTCTCAAATTAGGATTTTCCTTTCTGATTGCTGCACTCTTCCCTACATTGAAATGAAAATTAAAAGCACAGACAAGGGATGAAACAAACTAAAACAAAAAACACTGAAAGCCATATCTTCTGCTCATGCAATCTGAAGGTACCTAACTGACAAGCAGCAGGTGATGTTTTGGCCCCAGGACCTGACAAAGTCACCATGTATTTTACTGCTAAGTAAAAAAAGGCAGGTCAAAAATCAACACCAAGAAGAGTTGGAAAGCTTTTAGAGTGAAAACTGCTTTGCTTCCTTTCCCCACCTTGATGTGGGATTGATATTTTGACAGTGTCCCCTTAGTCATTTTTAGATAAGTTCCTATGTAACCATTTTTTAGAGTTTTATATATTTATCTTTCTTACTGCAGGCTTAGTTTAAAAAAGAAAAAAGCCACTTTTAAGGATGAAAGGTAAGACAGCCTACTGTTGATCAATTCTTTAAAGGGAAATATCAGAAGAGAAACATGCTCCATCTATAAATAGTTATTGCATCTTGTTTTTATCCTAACAGAGCGGTTGGTACTTTTCCCAAAAGGTAGCATAAAGAAAATCTAAGCATGATCAACTGTTTAAACTCCTTTATAAATTAAAGACTAATTTTTTTTAATTGGAAGAAATATAGATGACTAAAGCACTTAAAGGTATAAAAAACTTTGAGCTACCTTTGTTGTTGTTTGCTATTGTTCACCAAAACAACATTTATCCTCGGTTCTGGACAGCCACAAAGTGTCTGATGCTCAAGGAGCAGCTATTGATCAGTGTAGAGGATCAAGGTTACTGTAATCAAATTTCAGTGTCCCACAGTAAATTTCAGTTTATCATGTCATTTCTAATTGATGGTCCTTCATCTCTGACAGATACATTCTCCTCGTGTTTATGTTGTCTGAATACGCTACATAAACTCAAAAAACCAAAGAAAGTTGAGTCTATGAAAGGAGAAGTTCACTGTTTCATAGAAGAAAAATCCATTGAGATGTAGTATATCTGTACCAACTGTCTCAGGAACTCCCAGAGCCACACATGTTGGACACTGTTAGAGTATCTGGGAATGGTCACACTTTTTTGATTTTATACTTTCCTTTAATTATCTGGTGGGGGCCACTGTCAAAGAAAATATTGTTTTAGGTGGAGCCTGGATCTGAACCAGTAAGACACTGACTTTTTTGGTGTTACACTAACATGTACTGATCAGTTTACATATACATAAATACCTGCATACACATTTGCAGTATTTTTTTATTCCTATAGACTAGGTTTCAGTACTTTATTCAGATAGAAGCCAGAGCATTCAAGAAAGACCAAAACTAACACCTCCAATACAATTCAACACAATTCCAGCCTACCATCAAGTAAGAGCCAATCTACTCCAGTCTCTTATCCAAGAAGTACCATACAAAATTAAAAGCCAGTCAAGAAACACCAAATTCCAAGCATTTGTAGGATATGGCTTTTCATCTTTTCAGCACATACAGTGTTCTTAAGCAATTAACAAAGGCCAGAAATAAATAGGAGACAGCTAAGGGACAGAGTTGCTGCTGACCATCTCATCCACCTGCATGTCCTTAGGGAGCACAGCTGGACCTAGGATCCACCACCCATCCTCCTTTAAATCCCTCTGATTTTTAGTCAAATCAACTTTAAAAATATCTTGTGACATAACCAGTTTGCTGATTATTTAGAAACAATTATAGATATTACCTTTATTTTCCACATGGGAAAATTCTTGAAGGGGATTTTAGGCAAAAAAAAAATATTCTTCCAGACATATCCCAAGTGACTGTGCTCTTGTAATAGGAGTAAAGTATGGAGTTGAGGACTTGTGACACTTCCAATTAAAGTTCTTCTACATATAGCAGATACTTTTTCCAATAATATATTTTTTTAGTTCTACATAGATTAAATCCAGTTTCAAGAAAAACATTCTTTTTCATGGTTTTAGAAGAGAATCCTTTGATGTAAGGAAAAAATATTGTTAACTGTCAAAAAACTGAAGTCATAAATAAGCTATTTAAGTAAAAAAAACAGAAATTGTCATTACCAGTGAAAGATAAGCCCCAGAGCTCTTTTTCACCAGTTGTTTTGTGGTAGTGGGGAAAGTAAAACACACAAAGCATTCTTTGGCGAAGCACTTGCCAAATAGTAACCCATAGAAACAGAAAACCATTCAAGAAGCAGTACAATGGTATTCTTTTATCTGTTGGTACAATACAAGCAGTAGCATAGGCTTTCTCCAACTTTGGATAAATATGCACAAAGCAGAAGTCTCTTGCACATGTTTAGTTGCTAATGGTTTAGACCTCAAGCAGGAAAAAACCCAAAACCCAACACTAAGTAGTAATATAAAAACTTAACATATGCTGAGTAGCACATGCATTATGTTGTGAACTTGCACAAGAAAGACAAGATGACAAACTTCATACCTGTATAGTAACCCAAACAAAAACATTCCCATGTACCAGACTTATTACTACAAACCAAGACAAAAAATCTCTGCTATGAATATTCAACAACTAGCTCAGATGTTTTGTTTGCCCTGTGTTGTGAAGCTCCTCCTAATAAAGGTTTCCATGCCCCTGCTTCTAAATTTTTGTAGCTGGTCTACAGTAAGCTGTGTCAAAAAAAACTCAAGTCATATCAAGTTTCCCTCAGCCACCAATCCAAAAAGTTCACATATCATTACCTTACACTTTTTATCAAAACTCTCCTACCATGTAGCAGAGGTGGTATACTGAAGCTTGTCTGAAACTTTCTGCTCTTGTGAATCTATTTCTACTCCCTGTTGCAGGCGTTTCCTCTTTACAATAGCAACAGCTTGATTGTTATTGGCTGTGCCTCATCTGTTTCAACATGAGGTTTTCTTGAGTAGTGACTTAATATTTCTCCAAATTCTAGAGGCTAAAATGAAATGGAGAATGAGGAGAAAGGTAGGGCAAGCACTATCTGAACAAGAAATACAAAAACTCTGGCCTACCAGCTGTCTGAAAATGTTTCCCTCATAACAGTAAAGATCACACAAGTGAAACAAAACTTTCTAGAAAATCTGATGGAGTTTCTATAATTATAGCCATCTGTTCTCCATTAAATAAGTAACAGGCATAAACCCCCTATTTTATGCTTTACAAAGACTACCCATGGACAGAAAAGAGAAGCATATATTGAAGCAGAAAGCAAAAATAATCTTAAAACATCCAGATATGTGGTAGACAGGAGACACCTTTCAGGAATCATGAAGGTAGAAGCACAATTACTCAACTCCCTCTAAGAGTCAGCTGCCAAATAGACCTGGGGAAAGCAGCACAAGTGTTATTCACAGAAGCCAGGACAGGTGGGGTCCCCTCCCCAGCAGAATGTGGGGCAGCTGCAGCTAATGGGAAATATCTAAACATGACAGTCCCATAAGGAAGTTGATACTGCTTGAAGATTAATCACTAGTTCATAATAGAATGCTAAAAGTAATGTACTTACATTTGCCTATTTTATATGTAATACTTGAATAACCACCTCCAAAAGTGTTTTTAAAGAAAGTTTGTCATCTAATTATGAACTTGCCATTAAAAAGCTACTCTTTCAAAAGTAAAATATTCCCTGTTTTAGGGAAAAAACAGGCTCCTCTAAGTATCAGTCTTCAGCTGTTCTATCACCTTAAAATTAGTCTAAGTCATATCTCCATATACTAAAACTGTTTTAAATGATTAATATAATTTTCTCAGGTAACACTGCTTCATAATCAAACAGATTTCTCTGACTACACATTCATTCCAACCTTACAACATCCAGCAGCGAAATTCAGCCTTCTGTAAGGTAAGATTGAGGAGTTTTCTAGGAAAACTTACTGCAAAAATAAAAGAAGAGATCCAAAATTGCTTGTGTTGCACAATTTTTACTAATAGTGCCTCAAAAGTAGTATGTAAATAGCAACAATCTCATAGCATGACAATACATACCACAGGGACCATTACTAGAATACACTAGTTTTCAACCTATGTAACTCATGCAAAGCTTATTTTACATGTACACAAAATATTTTTTGTGGTTCAGTATTCAATAAATCCTCACAGCTATTTTATCTATAAGCTCACCCTTTCTCTGTAGAGGTAATAAATATCTAAGGGCAACATAGAATATGTTACAGACCTTGAAAGGGATGGAAGTATGATTTGCCCTTCCTCATCAAAGGATGGATGGTGATGACCTGGCAAATATGATGGATTTGTCTATCATAGCCATTTATAACAGTGCCTACTTTTTTGCCAAGGAACAGGGAGTCCCAATGAACTAGACTTTTCAACAAGTATGTCTCACCCACCCCACTAATAAAGGCTTCTGAAACACTAACTCAAAATACTGCGAGGAGGAAGGCCATACAGACACCAGCTGCCACAGCTTTTAGATGCCTTTGACATGATTCATTCAGTATGGCCATGGTCCACAATCTCTTTCTAGAGACTGTCATTAGGTACAGATCCAGACATGATGAATGGCTAATCTTCTACTGTATTTAGAATATGACAGGCAACTTCACTATGTTAATGGTTCACATGCTCCCTTCACTTGAAACAGCTCCCACAAGACCTTGACTGAGAATTTGCTTGAACCACCAGGTGATCAAAACACAGAAATCCTCAAATATTGTCCTTTTAGTGTATTTTCTCATCATCCTACACTGAGATCTGCTTACACTGCAGTACTAGTTATCTGGTCTGAACTATATTGCTATTCCCTCTTCCTTATTCTTACCTCACAGAGCTCATTCTTGTCTCTCTATGCTCTGCTCCCAAGCATGTTCATATCAAGGCTTCTAATTTTTTCCTCTTTCCCTCAATTGTGTTTAATTATTATGCTGCTTTTTTCTTTGAAGTCAAGGGAAAGAGTTCCATTCATTTCAGTGAAGATTTAGCCCCACCTTTTATTGAAGTGTTCCACCTCGCTGTATCTTCAAAAACATTGTTCCATAGGGATATGGATGCATCCAAATAAAGACTAATAAAAATGCAATTACTATAGTATTATTAATTGAAGAAATAGGATTGCTTTTTTTAGTGTCAGTGAACTTCAATACACTAATCAAAATAACAGATAATATGGAAATGTCTTGGATCTGGAATAGAAACATCTACATTAAACCAATCTGCATAATTTCCCCAAATAATGGGGAAATAATCAGATATACTTTGAAATTAAAAAGTACTTCCAGTGCTCCAAAATGAAGCTGAGTGAATTTCACCAAGTGACATGAGAGCAGATAATTATTTATTTGCACCTTTTACAGCACACAAAGCATTATAGTTACATTTTCATCTTGGTGTTTAAAAATCATTGCACTGAAGGGAGGATTTCCACTGTGTCAGCTGTCAGTACCTAGTAGTTTAGGTGACTTGCCTTGCGGAGAGTTCTTTCACACTGCAAGTCTGAAATTACTATTAACTTTGACAAACCTGCTCCTGATTGCACCCTGATGATATGTTCTTAATCCAGCTCATGACATCCATAAGATTAATGTGTAGACAGAGAATAGGGGCAGAACACTAATATATGTTGCTTAGCTCAAAAGGATGCAATCAGACCCTTTCAATATTAGCTGATGTATTCTTGACAATATTATGAGGCAATTAAAGGCTATATGTATCGGCTGGTGGAGGTGAATTATGTTAAGTTCCAGGAGGTAACTGTCTGAACCAAGACATACTGATAAATTACCTAGCAATAATTCATTATTAAGGCATTTAGGTCCACTTGTGCTCCACAAAGTCAGAGGGAGCAGACAATAAATTGTCTACTACTGTTCAGACTGAACAGTGTTTACAGCCATAGCCACACAGTAACATATACAGAGACAGTAAAATTTTCTTAGAAAAATGAGACTGAAATGATCAAGTCAAGTCAGCCAAGTATCTCCATGCCATGTAATGGATCTATTAACATACACAGAAGGAGCCCCTACCCTAAAAGGCTCAGTATTTCCCTGATCTACCCACTGTCTATATAGACCAGTCACCATATACCTGAGGGCACAAACAAGGAATCAGACTGCATAGTCTCAGGCTTCTATCTCATACCACTGAACTGAAACAAATGGACATGAACAGAATATGAACAAAGGCTGAATCTAGCTTTACAGATAAAGATCAGTATTTTAGTATTGATGTTAGCTGACTGGTATTTATTTGCCTGTTTATCTTATTATAACAAAAATCTTTTCAGGAGTCTGCAAACACAATGTATCTGTATTTCACAATATCTTTCCTTTTTTTCTATCTAGATCATACAAATGTCATCTTTCTTTGCTGCCACAAAATCATTGTTCCTTATATGAATGGGTCCCTAAGGAGTTCTCAATAACAAAAAAGTCTTCCACAAAAAGCCTAATGCTGTTTCACAGGCACATTGAAAGGACACACATTTAAAAGCATTTCCCATAGTGTTATGGTAATCTTTCTCTATTCCTAATTTGGCAATAATTGTAGCAGACATTCCTTGGCTGCTTTTTATAGAAAACAATACCCCATGGTTATTAAAATTTTCACATTCTAATATTTCACAGCCATATTCCAATGCAGAACAGCACAGAGCATTAGACAGGTTTCCACACAAGCCCGACTGAACTGATAGAGGTTCAGATGCAGCATGGTGAAGCCTCTTAAGATCTTGCTTGCTTAAGATCTAGAACCAGACTTACAAGGTTGCCCTTATCTACTCAGCTTCCTTATGGTACTGCCACATGTGAATGCTGTCCCAGTCCTTCCACTCCTGAGCTGGCTTGCACAAAGTGAGCCCTAGCACTTGCACTACAGAGCTTTTGGCTTCAGTATTAGTTTGCATGAATGTCACTGAACCTACCTTAAACAGTTATCACTAGAATATTTAATTAGGTAATCTTAGCACCATATTAGCACACTTGGTTGTTAATTTAACTTTTTGGCTTATTTAAACATATCAAGGGGATAAGGAACAGGGCCTATACTTGTTTACTTCACATCGGGTAAAATTTCTGCATTCTACAAGTACTGTTTTAGTTTTTTCTCTGCTTGCTAGACTTAATTTATTTACTTAAACAAAACAAGACTGAATACAAGCCCATTGCTGTGCTGAATGTAATTAAACTGGCAGTCAGTTCAGGGTAGAATTTACAGTCAATATTCTAAAAGATTAAGAATATATTTTTTGATACTAAACTCAGCAGAAAACCTTAAAGAAATGAAGTAGTTGTCCCCAACAATATAAGTTAGTCATTATGGCATATATGCATTGGATTTTTTTAATGCATGTTTGACTTCAGAAGTTTCATGGTTTTAACATGAAAGGTACTTTGACCCTAGCAGAAAAGTAGAGAATTACAAAGTTATTACAGGTACAGATACACAATGCAGTGCTACCTGGCAACAAAGGGCAGTAAATAATCAGCTCCTAAACCCATGACAATATCTGTACCTTATCACACTGAGTTTCAGTAAATGCAGAGAAGATGAGAAGAGTGAAATATTTTTAAGACTTGGCACTCTTATCTCTTATACATCCTGGCAAAAATGAAACATGAATTAGATTGGCACTTGGCAACTGTCTGATTTTTTCCTCCAGTGAAAAAGTCTATTTTTTCATGAAACAAATGACAGGTAAGAGACAAAATCCATGTATTTCTTCTATCAGCTCAACAAGCTTACTACAGCTTTCATCCAAATATTTTACTAAGGAAAATCTAATTTCTGTATAATCATGCACTGGCACAGATTCCGTCTCCTTGCTGGAGTAACAAGCCTTGGCATCCCAGCATGACTCCAGTTAATATGGTTATTACCTATGAATCCCAGTAAAAGATTAGCAGAGGACCTTTGGAAAAATTATACCCAAACGGGCAGTGGAAAGGTTTGAAAGAACCCAAGTGGATAAAGAGCTACAATTCAATTTAAAAAACTTCAAACAGTGCTGCAACATATTTGTATACAGTTCAAATAGCAAAACCAGTTATTTAATAAACTGCAGTCTGACTATTTTCTGGAGGCAGTCTATTAGCATATTTCACAGGAGAGGTTTTAATGAGATCCACCTAGCAAAAACTTGAGGTTTTTGGTTCAATTACACTGCATACTTATTCATTGAGTTTTGCAATTAGTACAGCTAAAACAGTCAAGTAGTAGAGGATTTATATACCACATGAGTTCATGCACCTAATTCTGTCTACATCACCTGGATCTGAACCATAAATTCTCTCAGCTAACTAAAAGGATAGTAATATTCTCTTGGTTTACATGTACAATCAATATTTACAAATCAAATGCCACATGTATACATATACCTGGAAAATAATTCTTTTTGAGTGAGGTATTTTAGCATTTCCAGAATATTTTAACCTGGTGAGGACATATATACTTGCAGAAAATTAGAAAACATTGACAGATAGGAAGAAATTGCATGCAGTAGGCATCCTGGACCCTACACTTACTCCCTAATCTGGATAAGGACTTCAATTCACCCATCAAGACTCCAAACTGAGTCTTAGTATTATTGAGAATTTTGCCTACTGTAAACCCTCCAAATGCACACACAACTATTAGGGGATCTGAGAGTTTGAGATAGATGACAGGCTGCCATTTCTGTTGTAACCCAATTTATTCAGTGAGAGTTTAGGAATACCTGTTGCAATTTCATTTTGCATCGTTATGTGAGCCTCCTAATCTCCCTATCATAAGAAAAAATACAAGATAGGAGGCAAAGAGAATATTTGGAAGGCTGTTTCACCAGCTGTGGCAGCTTCTCTGTACTGGCCAGGAAATTAAATCTGGCAATGATTGAAGAACTATTTTCACAACTTCCAGTGACATCTGATGTAAATAAGTTGCAATTACTGTTAGCCAATGTTGCCATTTCACCATGACCCTGGGCAAACACCCCTCCTATTGTCAACCATGCCATAGAGTTTTTAATGACTGCAGAAGGCCAAGACCAAAGCTTTACTTCCCACCTGACATACAGTACAATCAGAAGCACTCTGCCTTCCAGCTTTCTGCCAAGGCATAGGTTCATTGCCGACTCATAAGGTGAAGTGCCACCTACTGAGTCACTGACACCTTTGCCAGCAGCATTCTCCATGTCCCTTACTGATCCTGTATGCAAGTTAGAGCCAGCCTGATCCTCCTTAATTTAGAAGCTAGCATAAGACTGCAGTGCCAAATGGCATCCGCATCCATACAATCAGCAAGGAATTACAGCAATTTACATTCCTATTTCCTTTAACCCTTAGCAGTAGCCCACTTGAAATTAGTCACAAATTATGCAGACATTTCTCCCTCAATTTTGAAAGATACTAGAAATTACTCATTGCAGCTTCTAAGCAGAACAGCAAGCAACTTCTTATCTATACACAAAGTCTATAATACAGAATTATTTATCTTGAAAAACAAATAAAGTGCCATTCTACAAGGCTTATCTCCTCAATGTCAATTTTGTAGAAAACACTTTGTACTCTATGCCATCAGTTAAACAAGAAAACAAGACAAAAATACCTAAAGCCAAAGTTTTTATGTACTTGCATATATATGTAAATATATATAACTTTTCATTGGGTTTAATCATGAACCATTTGTTAAATGAATGCTGATCAGTGCCCCCACAAAACTAATTTGCAGGCTTCCTTTTATTTTAAACAGTCTAAACTGGTGGCTATTCTGGGGAACCATCAAATGGAAACTTATGAAAGCTGAAAATTACAATGCAGGCAATCTACATTCTGAGTGATCTTTACTCTGCTTTGCATTAAAAACACAGTGGTTAACTATTTATGGCAATAGTAGCTACATGACATGGTTGATAAAACCTTACGTGAAACAACTATTACAGATTTTTAATCACGCTTATCCAAGGCACTTTCAAGATACCTTCCTATATAGAGAAAATAGTACTTTTAATTAAGCATGCAAAGGAAGTCCTCAATCTCACTTCACACATTGAATTTCTGGATCATTTGCTCGCATGTATGGAGAAGCTCCTTAAACATGCCCTAAGAAAATAGAACAGATTTCTTATTAGTGCCAATGTGGAAGAAATGTAGGACTTATGTGCAAATTTATTCCTCGCAGCTAGTAATTCACATGTTCCACTGCCAGTTTTAGATTATATACTTGTTTGATGCACAAATTGACCAGTTTGTTGTAAATGCATTTTCTTTCTTGTGATGTTTAGTAACTTTCTTGTCAGTTAACTAACTCCATCTGTGTGAAATTCCCTCCAGGACTTTGATCACCTAGGATTATTGCCCATGAATGAAGCCTGCTATTCTGTGACAACCCATTTCTATGGTACATCCAATACAATTACATTTCAGAAGCCTCTATTACTTTTATAATTCATCAATGTAAACACCTACTGTATGTTGTTGAATCTATGGCAAAGTCAAAAGTACTTCTTTATCAGTAAATACGAAGATGCACGAGATATTTCTATTCCTAAGTTTTTTCCAAAGGAAAACTTTACATATTAATATAAATGGCATCTTCCAAAAATGACTTACTGCACCTTGGAGACAATGGGAGAAAAATCCCTTATTTGCCTGAGTATGTCCACCATCTTATCACTAGAGCTACAAGCCATAAAACAGCAAAGCAGAAATCATCAATACACAAATACCATCAGCTTCATAAACAGCTCTTGTTAAATGCTTCCTCTTTGCCCCAGCTGCTTTAAAATTGCAGCTGAGTTTCCACCAAAAGAATAGTATTCCACTAAAGTATTGATTCTCAAACAAAATGGATGTAATAAGCAAGTAAAAAGTCACCCAAAGCATTATTACTAATATAATTTAAGTTATTATGTACCATTTAAAGAATTAGCCCATGATCATTGTCTACACAATGTTATACATTGAGTAATTCAATACAGGCCATACTCAACATTCACTAAAGTCAATGACAAAATTACTAAGGTAAGTCTTAAGCTATGATTATAAACTAGAGCTGCATCATGAGTTCTTAAATAATGGAGGAACATCCATGACATCTGGGTGTTAGTCTCCTGGAAGACCTTGAGGAAAGGTTGATTATATGGAATTTTGGTATCCAGCCAGAGTTTATACTTAGCCTTTGTATATAATAAGGCAGGTTTGTTTTTTTTTTATTCAAAGTAGTGAATGCAGATAATGTCTGTTTGATAGCTCAGCTTTATAAGAGGTATTATTCAAGAATATGCTTGTTATTTTTAGTCTGCTTAGAATCTTATACTCAAAACACAGGTCTACATCTCACAGTTGTGTTGAGAAACCCTTCACAGGTGACTTGAACCTAAGTAATCTACATACACACTCTACAAAACTTATTCCAAATTCATTAGGAAGAAAAATATACAGATCTGAAGTATATTATATACTTTCTGCTACTTTCAGGAATTATTTCTAGCAGATTCAGAGAGAAGCTCCATAATTAAGGAAGAAACACTACCTCAATTTTTGTAATGTTGAAGCTTATTTTACATATGCACACTTGCATCTTTTAATATAAATAGAACTATTCAGTCTGCCCTTTGCAGGCATATACATCATGAATATATATAACTACTGGTCCTTTTCACATAGACAATTAGATGAAAATTTTTGTTCCTCAGCAGTATATTAAAGTCTCATTCACATACAATAGATAATTTTTGAAAATTAAATAAAAACATTTGCCCCTTAAAAATGCAAATTTTTAACATTTTACTGTGGTATATTCCAGCAGTAAATGAAATACATTAATGTTTTAAATACTAATTAATTTACAAAGTCAAGTGGCTTAAGCAAGAAACCACTTATGCTTAAAATCAATCTACACTAAAATGCAAAAAGATTAATAGGTTTACTGATTATTAATTCCATAAGATAATACTATGATCATGATGTTTATGGTGTTTGACAATCTACACAATATTAACCATAATTTTCAATCAATATTTCTCCTTCAAATCCATAATTTCATGTTGCAGTACAGCATCTTTCAACAAACCAATTTTTACCTGCTCCAAGTGACAGGAAATTTTTCACTAGATACACTTCCTAAATACTAGGCACCAAAGGAATGCTGAAGCAGGTTTAAGCAAATAATCTCAGGCCTTAGCAATTAGCCCAAGACAAAGCATACACTTTATTGATCTTAAATAGGTAAATGTGCAATTCAGAGAACTTAACAAGAAGTGCTTCCTGTTCATGTGACTCAATGCTGGGACCTGTTTTTCATCCAAAATTTAAATGCAAATGGAACCAAGCCTAGTACCCAAACACAAAGAAATAAAAATTCTGATAAGAGGAGTTCTAGTGAATAAAGTGACCTTCCTGTTCTTGACTTGAATTCTAAAAGTAAACTGAATTTTTATTTCTGTGTGTTCAAGTCAAGAACAGGAAGGTCACTTTATTCACTAGAACTCCTCTTATCAGAATCTTCTTGGCATCTCTACATCTAACAAGCAGATGACTAAATTAGAACCTCCACAAGCAACATGTAAGGCCCTGCAGGTTTCCTGGCAGACTGTGGCAAGAGTTGACTAATTCCAGGAAGCACACAAATTTGTAAATAGACTTTATGATTTCCATCTGTTTTGCAGTTTGTGATCTCACCTCAAACTCTGGCTATTGAGTTCATACATTTAAAGAATTGATTGTATGGCTCCTTATTTAGATGTCATTTTAATTTTAATTTCTTAGGATGTTTTGTGCACTTTTAGTTGCAGTCTCATTTTAAGATATGCATCTCAATTTCTACATATTCAAAAGACTTACCTATGTTCTTAAATAATCTGGTAAACCACAGCATTTTTTCCTCTTTTCAATCATCTACTTGTGAAATTACCCAATTTTCAAATTTAGTTTGATACAGAATCATTATATCTTCTTACATATTTTTCTGACCATGTTACAATTTCAATTAAGTGGATAAAAGGAAGATAGCCATTTGCAGCATAATTAATCCAAATCTCTCTTAATCATAGGAGAGAGGAGTACTAGAAGATATGAAGAGTCTTGATTGATGATTATGAGTGGTAAACAGAATCTAAATAAGTCATTCTTTCAGATGTAGTTCAACACTACTCATACCTTAATGTTTTCTGGTCTTTAAATTATTTTTATCAATGGACAACGATTAACTTAAATCATACTTTGTAAAAGGAATGGCTGTAGAGTCTGTTCAAGCATAATAAAATGCAGTAGGCATGCACAGAAAAATAAAATATGCTAACACAGCATCATTAGCAAAGGAGAACTTTTGTGCCACCTAGCTCCCCACCTTTCTATCAGCCAGTAGGGTCATATTGTTAAAAATTGCTGCTGTCTGTACACTATATGAGTGGGTCTGAGAAAGCCATGCAGGTATGCAGGCATCAGCATCTAATGCTGTTGCAGCCAAGTCCTGTGTCATGCTCACTTGCCATTCCAGAGGGATGCAGGTCTCCTGAAGTTTGTGCTGTACCTGCCAATCCCATGCAGATATAGCAGATGTCTTGGATATCCCAGGGCAGCTCAAATGGCTGTAGATAGCCAAGACACCTCAATTTTTTCACATAATCTTGAAGATGTTGCACATTACATTTACCATTTAGTTTCTAGCACATTTTTAACATGACTCTTAGCCTAGTTACATAAATCATGATAATGTTTATAAACAGCAGCAATAAAAAAGCTAAAGATTACCCCGTTTCTGTTGAATGAAAAGGCTTCCAGCCTATTTTGCACAAAGATTTGCTCATCTAATTTGACAAATTAACTAAGAACGCAGTTGGAAGCATGTACTATTCTAAGTGCTTGGTGACCAAGCTCTATATTGTGAGGACACCTGTGTCCGTCAAAAATAACTGGAGGTTATATTGTTAGCAATACATAATTATTTTCCAACCAACAATGACCATCTCTAAGAGGACCAGACCTGAATTATTTGCATATCAAAAGTTTATCATCTGCACTATAAGCTTTGGTATGGAACATATTAATGAGAAAATACCTTAGAAAGAGTGAAGGCTTTTTCTTATTTAAGGGAGACTTCAGTTCAGGCTGGTGCTTATTGATAGTCTGCTCAAGCACCCTTTGGGGGGTGATGAATGGAAGTTTCTTTGCTGGATCAGCTTTTTACAGCTCATTCTGCTCCCATGGAGGTAAACACAAATTTTGCTACTGACTCTCCTGCAAATATGATGAAGTGCCACATATAAGGGAGAACTGCTATTCTTTCTCAGTCATGAAGCCAGCATCATTTCACCATAAGGGCTGTACAAAGGAGGTATACAAAGGGGAACACAATGTACAATCAGATGTGCTATGAAAGCCACATCTGGACAAGTCCTAGCCCATTACAACCTTTTCAAGAGAGCTGTTTCTTTGTCACATGGCAGAAGGCAGGAAATATTGCTGAAGGATTGCAAGCCCCTATAGCTTTCCCTGTATTTGGCATCAGTGGTGTTACAGGAGTATTTCAGAGAAAATTGAGATGGGGTGAGAGCAGAGTCACTGGAGCCCAACTAATGTATAGCCTACCAAAAACTTTAACACTGCCCATGATTCATAAACTAGGGCCACAACTGTAGTCATTGGAGTATTGTAATGTATTTCAGGATTTAGTTAAATAATATGATTGAGTTATTTCCAAGTTATCCTTTCTAGAAGTAGGGAGCACAGTTAATTCTTTATGAAACAAGATACTGCTATATCATCAGCAAATGGTCATACCTCTTCTATTACTTTTTAGTTTTAGAGTCATCCATAATTTTGAAAGTTCTATACAACAGTAATGAAGAGACAGAAAATAGGTGATTAGGACCTTTTAGTTTTGATCCAACAAGAACTGTAAGGTATACTCTAAAGGCTATGAATTATTCTGACTGCCTCCAAATAGACTTCGAAATGATTCATATCATATACAATATTTCCTAATTATAAGTTAAAGATGGGGAATATGCTTCGGCTTAGAAAAATTTACAATCTTGCATCCATTATTTTTGTTAACACAATTACTTTAACAGTGCGCATCCAAACTGAAATGAAACATACATTTTTGTTAACTAAAATCTCATTGCTCTAATTGCAATGGGCACAAGCTTGTAAGCTAGCCAAGGGCTCTGATTCCCACTAACTTCACTAAATAAAGCACCTTAAACTCAACTTTATACAGGATGAGACCTTTAAGGAATTCTACAGTGCTTGGCAATTCTAAGATCACAGCTTCTCTTTTGAAAATATCTGAAGAAAACTGTGCTCTAACTGTGGTCCTCCATATCACCTCATGCTACACAAATCACAAGGTAACCTTTTCATTCCCAGTGGATACATGAAAATTTATTTACTAAAATTAATTCCTGGATCCTATCACACCTGTTAAAAAGGTTAAAATATACTTTGTTGCCTTTAACTGCAATAATTTAAAGTGCAAAAAATAAACAGGAATCCAAGAGCAGGAGAGCAAAGAGCTACTCTTATTAAACAAAAATAGCATGATTTACTATCATGAATTGTGTTTCATTTGCACTTACAAAACAGATGTGTTAATAGAACTTAGCCAAATAATGCCTTAGATCAATGCTTGCAACATCATACTCTTTAAATAGTTATGCTTATTTTTTTATTCTTATCATCCATTATCCTTCTCCACAGACAACCTTCCATCACTCAGCATCATTCATTGAGCAGCCTTATACTCCATATAAAGTTCCATAAGAGAAAATAATGCTTTCATCAGTGAATGATCAAATTCCAAGTCCTCAATGAAACCAAAATCTATAATAGAAGATCTATTTAATATTTTGTCTGCTGTCATTACTCCTATGTCATAGAATCAACTTTATTTCAGCTTCTAGTTAGGTAATTTCTTAATGTCTTCCACTACTCCTAAGATTTGTTTTAAAGCTAGTTATCCCAGAGTTCTCCCAGGTATTTTAGCAAGGGAAGACAACAAGACTGATGTTTAAGTCATTATCTGAAAACTAGTTAAAAAAGAGCAAGGTACCCTTTCTTCTATAACCAGCAGCAGAGAAAGTACATGTGTCTGCCTCACTCCTAATCTTTACCGCACAGGTTTATTATCAAAATCAAGTTATTTTTCTTCTTTCCTTGCCACTTCCCAAAAAGAACAAAAAATGAACATGATCCAAGTCAATTTGCAATGAGAACAGCAAC
This sequence comes from Aramus guarauna, assembly GCA_013400195.1. Taxonomy (NCBI): domain Eukaryota; kingdom Metazoa; phylum Chordata; class Aves; order Gruiformes; family Aramidae; genus Aramus; species Aramus guarauna. Next base: position 1,605,565 of record VXBL01008546.1, on the reverse strand, counting down.
AACAGAAGATTGCTACCTCAGCCTGGAAATGCAAAACTCAATCTTAATCCTATGCTAATCCTTCATGAGGACAAGTACATGATTTCAGATGCAAAATGGCAACCTGAACAGCATTAGAAATCTTTTATCTCTCCCCCTCAATGCACAGCACCCAATATTTTGGTCTGCACCTATTTGTCCAAGCAGTCAAACATCAAGGCTTTCTCTGAGAGAGTCAAAGCAAAATAGGACATAATGGGGAACAATTGCCCCTTTAAGATATTCTCATTCTCCAATTATGCCTCAAATTTTTATTTCTTTCCTTAAAAAAAGCATGGGGGTTTCACTAGCATGTGTCATGAACATGGTACTTCGGAATTTTTTCCTCCAAATAAATATGCTATATTTTACACCATTAACTAATTTTGAAGTCATATTGTTTTCCAGCTTCCCCTTTAAATCAATGTTGTACCTTCAGTCTGATTTTGCCAAACAATTTAAGTCCGAAGGAAAAAAATGAACTCAGCTTCCAAAACCAAGTGTGACCTTTATGGATCACATCCTGTTTTACCGGCTGCTTCATCAACATCTGTGCACCTAAAAGCATGGGAGTCAAAGACACTCTGAAGGACACATCTACTGCTACTTTTTCTTCCACTACAGTAAAAATTCCTTCAGAGCTTAGAGGAAAAAAGAACATGTGAGAAGCAGTCTATAAAAGTTTGAGTGGTAGTGTGATACAGCACATTAATATGTTCCATGGCAAGAAAAAAATAATTTGTGCTAATAAGCCTTCTTTTATTCCCTCTATAACTCCTCTCCATGATTCTACCATCTGTACACTGATATACAAGTAAAAACACACAAATATGTTGTGCCAAGGGACTTACAGATTTGTAGCACCAAGTTAAGTACACCCCTTGGACATCCTTTAGCTGTGCACAAGCAACCAAAGCAAGGTATTTCTCCTTTCAGCTGTTTGAGTCATGCTGACTTCACCAAACAAAAATAAGTGTATTTTCATAAAACATTTGTTTGACCTAAAACAAAACATGAAATCAGGATAGCTTGAGGGGAAGAAAATTTAGAATCATCTTTCCTCACTAAAGATGCTGCTACTTGTACACTCAGCTCAAAATATGCACACTTGTTCAACATTTTTTTACCTCACCAGTTTTTTTTCTTTAATAAGCTATATGTACACTTAAGAAAATATTTTGAATGTTATTGTTTAAGATGGACTAGAAAACAACATGCTTTGTACCTAAAATGTAAAACTCTAGATTTTGTGTAAATTCAAATTCAATTTAAGATATCACTTAACATCCAAGCTCTCCAACCTTGAAATGTTAAATCATGAATCAAATATACTTTGCACCAGCATGTGTAAAGGGAAATTTGGATAATAGCATTCCACCTAAGACTTGTATTTATCTACCTTTGTCACAAAGTATACCCTCTAAATAGATTGCCATGTTCAATGGCAGAGCTGGAAAATGAAACTTATTCCCTGAAGCTGAACTGTAGGCTGCACTCAATTTTACATTGTGATGAGTGAAAAANTCCCTGAAGCTGAACTGTAGGCTGAAGTCCCTGCTGCACTCAATTTCACATCATGATGAGTGAAAATTTTTGAAAACTGTATGACATTCTCTTAGAACTCAAAGAAACTGCAATAGAAAATAAAACATATACCAAAAAATGATAAATATTTTAAATTGCTTTAATCCAGAAACTATAATTCCTTTTGTTCTAGACTCACAGCAAAATATTTTTACTAGGAAAACAATTCCTATACAGACTTGAACTGAGGCTTTCACCAATGCAAGTGGTGAGAGAGTTAACATAAGTGAATGTTAAACCTTGAGCTCTATTAGGCACTCGAGCAAACCATAAGGTACCAGGAGCATCTCCAATGTCAGCAGTTTTCCCCCTCTAGTCCTTCTAGACTTTCAGACTCATTCCGAAGATAGTAAGGACTAGAGCCAAGCAGGGAAGATTCTTCATATTCATCTTTTTTTGAAGGAGGAAGAAAGGGTCCCCTTTACATCTTTACACAGTAGCATTGTTTTTACTGGGCCTGAGTTACCCTTTGTTGCATAAAATTTCTGACTTTGGGGCTGAAATCACAACTGCAAAATCCTGAAAACAAGGGACACTGTGTCCTTAAGAGTAGAGAGAAACATCAAAAGCTAGTACACTTTGTGCCAAATTAAAGGTTTCAAGTACAAAGATCTAACAACAGAAGAGTTTATCTATGCTAAATCAAAAAATAAAGTGTATCTACAACCCAGGGGTTGGAAATTATTCATAAAAGTACTACATCCTTAGCCCTTGATACTGCTTTGGCTTTCTTCCCTTTTGATCTTCATATGAAACAATTTATAGCATCAACATCATGTTCTATTTCAGAACTTTTTTTTATAATTGTAATGCTAGCATTCATAATAATTATAATTTGCTTTTCAAACAATCTTTGAGAAGAAAAGCATATCAAAATTATCATAATAAATCCACTGGAGGATTATTGTTGCACTGGAATATCAAAGAATTTAGGATGCATTGAGGATTTATTGTCATATGAAACATTGAAGTGTTAATGATATTAATCTGAAATTGGGTGTTCTTTTGATTAGATGCCATACATCAGCCTTGACAGTCTTAATACTTTCTGGTTAGACTGATAAATGAAATCAATTTTAAGTTACATCACTCAGTATGCCTGCTAGTTAATTTAGAAACAAAATTATTTCCTTCTAAGTTACAGCCATGTAAGCACAGTACAACTGTTATTTTGCAGTGTGCATTGTATTATGAAATGGATTAAGAAATATGTGCAACTTCCCCCCCAATATGAGAAAATTATGGTAGTTGTTCTTCTCAGCTGGTATTCCCCCTTCTGAGAAATACTTCCATTCAAAATAATCAACCATTTAACATTTCAATGAGCTTACCACTTTAAGTAGCAGAAGTATTCAGATGTTTACAGCCAGGCATGTGTGGACCATATATGCCTTGCTGATTGAGCATGGAGGACTACCAAGTCCATGATTATTCTGAAAAACTTTAACACACATACTTAAGTGTGCTTTTCAACACAGAGGTAAAAAGATACATACATTCTTGCTCCATGTTGTCTCTATTACCAGACAATACAAGACAACATAATAGAAGAAAACTTTTGCTCACGTGGCCAACTCAGGTCAGCAGCATGCTACATCATTTAGACCTTGATAACCTTCCACACTAAATTGTCCACCAGCAGCTTTGTCTCATGCTTTTTAGCACCCAAGACTCAAATACAGCAAGAACAATCACATCTGTTCTCGAACATGAGGAGTCCTTTAATTCTTAATTTATCTTTACTATAACCCCTAGCAAACTAAGCTTTATATTGTAAACAGTTAAGCAAAAGGAGACCACACATTTTCCTAAGAGCTATATCCAAATAAAAACCACTTAATCCATTCCAAATGACTTCGCACATACCAAACCTTGCAAAGCAGTCAAGAAAACATTCACACCTAGGCACAAAGTATTTATACTGAGAAATGCAATCTTTCACTTGCACAATGTAAGTTAATAAAAATCTTTCAACAGCTTCCTCAGTATTTTTCAGTTTTCTAATATACATTCAAATAACTAGCCATCAAGAATCCACATCTACATAAATCAGACACAGCAATAATAAATGAAAAACTGACTCTCTGAAGGACACATTTTCCTTCATAGTACACAAGATAATCCACACAAAGCTAAAAGCAATAACTTCATAGGCATTATTTTCTCTTTTTGTCAAAAGCTGATTACAATCTCTCTAGAAACCAGCATGATCTACAGAGGTTCTATTGTCCTATGCAAGACAGTGGAATTCATGACTTGGATTCATATAGTGGGTTCATGATCTGCTTGGACATGGCAGGGGGGCAGAAATGAGCAAGCATGGGAGGTACCTGCAGGATCTGGTAAGTCATACAGAGAACACATGCTTACAGTGTAAGTTTTTGTAGGCAAATCCACATTGTCACTGCAAGACCACACGCATTATTTCTGTTCTCAGCATGTTTCTACATATGTCATGCCATGCAATTTCTAACAAGGAAGAGCTACCATCAGGTGTCTTCAGAGAAGGCTTGCTGATTTACAAGGTTAATCAATTTACCATATCAGCATTTAGGTAGGTTAATGAACTCTGATGCATTTTCCTTTCACTAATGGAATTCAGTAACATGTTTGTAGAATTGAAAATGCTTTTTTTTCCTCTTTCATAAGAATATTTAGTGTGACTTTTACATTACCCAACTGAAAAACACAGTATCAAGTGAGGCATTATTTCTCTAAATAAGCTATAGATGACAGGGAAAAGAAAAGTTGTTTCAAAAGCAACACTCCCATGAACTATTAGCTGTTTTGCCATCAATCCTTGAAATTCCTATTCAACAGAGGACTCGTGTCATGGAAAGAGAGAAGGCAGGCAATTCCACATTCAAAATCAAATCTGTAAGTAAACGAAGGAGGAACCAAAATTTTAGATTCATAGATTTTATGAAGTTCAATTCTCTAACTCAAAGAAACACATTTTAGAAGTCACCATTACTGCGGTAAGAATGTTCTAGGAGTTTTCCACCGCAGAGAATAACATTTCAACTACTGCTGATGCTGTCTACAAAGACCATGCTGTAGTGGTTTAAAACATGACAGCAGCTAATGTTTGCATACTTCCAAGAATTCACAGGAGATACCTTTGATTTCTACCAAGACTATGAACACCACACATTTCATCGAACAGCATGACCAGGACAGTATTCTTATATGTAAAAGCAGACAGAAGGCATTTTTTATGAGATTCTGTTCAAAAAACTATTCTACATGTAAAATACCATTGAAATGATTGAATGAATTTGAATATACTGTAAATACAGTAGAAGATTAGACATTTGATAGTACTCAAATGGAAAATGTTTATCATCTTATATATATAGTATTTACAAATATCTTTATAATGCACCAGCATCACTCTACCCTGCTTCATACAGCAAAAAACCTTTGGTGTAGCAATGTCTCATAGTATGACTGCTCAACTCTGCAGCATAATACTAATTTTCTTTCAAAGTTCATTTTTTTAATTATCTCTCTGATATCAGTTATTAAATGCAACTGGTATAAATAAAAATAAGCTGCTTGAACTACCATTAATATCACTTTAATGTTGGTTTAAAGAAAAAACTCTGAAGAACTTCACCTACTCAATTCATGCTTAAGTGATATCTGCATATCCTTTTTGCCAGTATGTAGATATAAAACTTGCCTGACCTAGTTTAGCAGTAATATACTTCTGTAAGTGACATAGTTCTGGGTAGAGATAGGAACTTCTGTATCTAACTGTACTGCCAAGAACTGGTGGAAATTGCACTGACTGACCACCTTCTGCAGCAGGGTGTAAAGTCCAACAATAAGTCTACCAGAAAGCCAGCAACAGAGGCTACGTTGTTATAAGATGGTCCAAACAAAAACTAATTTCCAGGGCTCTGCATAGTTTGGATGCTGTCTGCAGCTTTATGCTTTAAGACAAGCATACCAGGAACAGCCTTTACCTGAAAAAAAATTTTCTGGCTTATTTTCTAGAAACAACTATTTTCCCTGGCCTTCAGAAGTTCTTCCATACTCCCCTAAATGCCACCAGAAGTGAGACATTTGATCTGCACTTTGCTTGTTCAGGAAGGCATGATAGATTTTTCCAGCTAACACATTCAAATTGCTGAACATAGTAGGATGTCTGATTACAAATAATCATCACAAATAAAAAAGATCAAGTCTTGCAGGTTTAGATGGCTGCCAATTCTGTCTTTTATAATCTCTGAGCATCAGAGTTCTCCCAAGAACACCCAGTCATTGTCCCACAGCATGTCTTTTAAACTCCCTCTCACAGCCAGTTTGAATTGACCATGGTTCATCTGACCTAAACAAAACCCCTGGTAGCCAAAATGAAGACTAAACAAAAAGCCACACTTTCTCTTCCTGCTACTTTTTGTTAGTCTTTGGACACTTCCCTACCAACCTCATGGTCTTCTGCATTAAGGCAAGAAGGGATTGATCCTCATTCATTTGGACCATCTTCAGACCTAATTTCAGTAAAACATATGCTTTCTTGTTACCTGTTTTATTTAATTCCATGTAAACTCAGGAAAAGAGGCTAATATCTATATGCCCTCAACCTCATTTTATATAAAACTATGTAAAATAGACTCTCTATTGAAATTAAATTACTGTCAGCCACTGATCTGCCCATTGCACCTTACAACTGTTTGAATAGCACCAATTTTAGATCTATTTATTTTATTATTGTAATATTGAGATGAAGGAAGAGTCAGTTAAAAAGCTTACAACTTGAAAAATAATGTTCTTACAGTGCTAGGTGAATGTAAGATACAGAATGCAACTCTTGAGAAAGTGGTTACTGGGTAACTGGTTACTCTAATTCACACTCTCAAATGAAGTGGTCCTCACAAATGTTTTGAAATAAAACACACATTTTCAATGAGTCATGGCTTATTCCAGTGTTTAAATGCATGTATGCTTGTGAAAAGCTTCTGTTAGCATTAAGATGAAGAAGTATAATACATTTGAGAACAAATGTTCATATTTCCCTTGTAGTCCAGAATATATATACACACACCCCATATCTGTAAACAGAATGTATAGATGTTTATCAAGTTATAGCACACAACACTTAACTGGATGAACCTGTAGAAAGTGTACAAAAAGCAGAATGACTAATCTTAGATATCCTAGGTCTTGTTCTTAAAATATCCAGTCAACAATAGTATTTGATAGCATGGTTCAAAAGTATATCAGAGTAAAAAAGTATTCTTTTACTTTCTTTTTATATCAGCTACAAAAACATGTAGACTCTTTCCAACTAGTACCTATTTGTAGAATAGGAATAAGTACGCTGCCTTCTGTTGTAAAGCACAGACAGATCAATTCATACTATCTCAAAAATGGGTCTCACCTAAGAAATAGAGTGTTTCCATGCTAAGATTTTCTCAGATGTAGACATTTTATTATTACAATTCTTAGCTTTCTACTCCTGTAGCTACTTAATTGGGATTTAACCAAGATAAATGTAGAACACTTGAGGACACCTACATATAATCATAGTGTCATATATGTCACTATATATAGTGACAGAAGAATTCTATAGAGCACTTCAAGAAATATTTAAAATGTGGCCACGTGTGTATCTGCAAATTCAGTTTTCTTTCTTCTATAACTGGAATTTTTATACTGGCAAAATAAAGTAGTCAGTAACTGCAGAATCATCTTGTACTACTCTGAACTGTCCTTTCGCTTACGGAATAGGTGGATACTGCCATCTTCCGGAGTGCCTCTGCCTTCACCTACAAGACACTTGTTTACAATATGGATTGAGTCATTACTGAAGGAGGCAATCAAGTGTCCTCCACTAAAGGTACAATAAGAACAAAGCTAGCCATGCTTTTTTCCTCCTTGATAACTATACCTGGGCAAAGCATTTCTGATACAGAAACAAGCTCAAGCTTAAGGGAATTACTCCAAAGACCTGAACTCAAACTTTTGTTTCATTTTAAAGTCAATTATATAGACACTATTATTTCTAATACAGTCAAAATACAGGAACATCAGAAACCTCAGAAGGAAGATCATGAACTCCAGTATAGTACTTATTTCTTCAGCCAGCCCACCCACTAAAACAATTGAGACTCACTTTTTTTAAAGACTATAAAACTTTTAACTTATACACATAATAGCATCCTGCTCTGCAGAATTTTCTAACCAATTCAGTCCAGAAACTTGCCAAAAAAGAAATTTTGAATACTTTCATTTTACATATGCTGTATGAAATATTTCTACCGCACTAAAAAGAAAAAATCATTCACAAGAGCAACTTATGCCATGTAAGGTAGAATATTGCACCACATCTTTTCCCAGTTAGCATTTACAGAGTACAGAAGGTACAGACTAACAGGGAATGAAGAATCCTAACTTAACTGCAAGCAGTTTATCCTGCAAGCAAAATCAGCAAAATAGTATTTGTTTTGTCATATCCTTTTAAAAGAAATTAAAAAGAGCTGCAAGTGACTAAGGAAATAAATCCACGTAGAGGAAGGATGTCCTATTATATTTTTAATAACTGCTAATAAGCTCAAACATAGGAGCTCCCCCAGGTCTCCATGTGAGAACAACAGAAACCTAATTGCTATGGGCAATTATTAGTTTATATGGCAGATAAGTGTGTATACACTAATTATCCTTGTAATTATACATTACATTTTACACATTCCAATTAACAAATTAGTATCCAGAATTTTGAAACATAGTTATGGTTTCTTAACTACTTTTTCTGAATGCTTTTAGAAATTGGGTGTCTAATATCAATGTCACCAATATAGTCATCAAAAGTACAAGAGTAGGTTCATGCAGCATAAAAAATTCAAATAGAGTTGAACAATAGCTGCAAAAGACAATTGCCTGAGCAATTCCATACTGATGCATTCCAGATTTGAGACAGCTCACTAGGCAGAGGTAAGAGAGGCACAGCTCTTACTAATTTCTCACTATGGCAAGAACTACTGCAAAGAGGGCCAGGAACAGATTCCTGTAATAAACTGAGTAACTCTACTGATTTTAAGTGTTACTGGCTGTACTTCTCATATAGGGCCTCATTGCAGGAGCCTGACAATCTATAGGACAGCCTGGCTCACAAGAGATTCTCTGAGCTTTTGGCTAGAAAAAAAATAATTAGCATGACCTTTACATCACCAGCTATTATAATTTATTTCTATCTTGAATCCAAATGACTTGCATATAACTAATAATTTCCCAAATGATATCCAGATTTAAATGGAGAACCATTTATTGCATCTCTACTATAAACATTTTTTCCCCAGCTGCAAATTAGTTTTAAATACAGACACTAATTTAGCTCCAATTTCCAGCCTTAAAGTAGATTTCCACTTGTACTCAGGATTTCCATCTTATGCTTACATATAGGATGTAAACATAAGTATATAATGCATTCAGTTCCCTTTATTTTTAGACACTAAAATAAAAAAAAGACTCCAACTTTGTCACTATTTGAGATGGGCTCTCCAGAGGGGCACACTTCTGTTTCTTGAATTACTGGCTGTTCACTCTCTTCCCATTTTTTCAGAATCCTTTTACAATGATTCGACTATTCAATAGGGATATCACCAATACTGTTACAAAATGCACTCCCTGCTACAACTAAGCTCTCCCCTGCTTATACTTTCAGTATCACCTGAGTCTTTGACAAAGTGTTTCACCAAATATTCTTGTTGAATTTTTAAGTGTTGTCCAGCAAGTAATTTGCAACCAAAGAAAGCCCCTCTCCATAACCAGCTTCCTTGTTTCTAGAAAGAAGAATTACACTGGGCAGTAACAAAATATTTTTATTAGCACAGTTCACTAAACAGTCCAATTATTCTGCCTAACTGCTTCATCCTTCTGATGTACCAAGCCATTATATTTGTCATCCATAAAGTTGTTTATAAAAATGTTACAATTATTTCCCATTCAATAATGAAAATATTCAGAGAGGCCCTCTGCTTGTCTTGACAGAATGTTTCCCACAGACACCTCCTTCTGTGATCTCCTTTTAGTCAGTTCTTGACACATTTAATACAGGGTGAAGTACTAGACTAGTTTCAGCTTTGTAAATTAGGAAATCAAATTGTTTTCAGACTATGAAAAAGTTTAACCTTTACAAATCAGAATTTTTCCCCAAGTCCATGGTGTTCATTAAATTGCCTTCTTTGCAAGATCAAACACTATTACTCTCTAATATTTGTTAGCTTATAAAGGGTAGCCCTACAAAGAGCTTACAAACTCAATACCACTGACACTGGATCACCATAATTTTGAAAGCATTGATTGCACTGTCTCAAATAACACTTAAGTCAGAGGTCTCAAAAGAGCTATGGTATCAGGAGCTGACAACATAGTCTGTAATAGTAGACCTTGGACAAAAGCATCCATTTAATTCTTAAAACTGATTCATATTTTAAACTGCTATTAAAAATACATCTTTACTTATTCTTTCATGTTTAGGGAATGTTATTCTCCAATAGAATTTTGAATTCATAATGTACAACTCTATAGAGAGATTATAATTCTCCAGGATTCTTCTATAGGAACGGTCTAAGTTCTGAGAATCCTAACCCAAATTAATATACATAGAGAACACTTAGAATATCACAGCCTTGGTTAGGAAGATGTACAACAATGAGACAAAGACCTTTTTTAAAGCTAAAATGTACTGAAAGCATTCATACATACATGGCAACCATACAACTTCTCAGGAACTTGACTTGCAAATTGTGAACCCTTGTAATTACTCTCTAAATGAAAGTATAATTTGACAGTACAAGATGAACACTTTCCTGGCCAACTTACTTTGCATGGGGGAATTCTGACACCTTGTGGCTGTTCCTGTGTATGACCTACAGTAAGTCCTAACTAAGCACAGCCCCAGCATCAGGAGAAGCAAAATGACCAGCTTAATGTTATTTGGATTCCTGTAAGTTAACTTACATGCTCGCACACCTTGCAGAGTCCCCCGATGCTCAACATCATCCGAGCGTCCTTCTGCTGAAGATGTAAGTTTCATGATCCTTTCTCTATCACTTCTTGATTCACCTGTAGCTGTTTTCATTCACCATTTCTAACACACTAGATTCACTGGCAGCAATGGCCAACAGTGTTAATTAGCATGTCATCATAACCATTCCAAATCAAGTCAGCAGGTATGGCAAGTGCACCTATAGTACATGGAAAGTACCCACATCTCCACACAAAGCATAAGAAGCATCTCTCACTAGTACTTTAAACAATCATTAAGCATACTTTGCTTATTCTAAAGTTAGTTGTTAGCACATGACCAGTGGCTGTAAGATAGTTAAGACTTACCAGATTTTCACCACAGACTTGAAACAGTGCTTCAGCCTATACTCACAATTCCAGCGTCCTCTTCCACATCAATTTTTGCCTGATCTCACATTGCTCACTATGCAGGACTCTGCTCTGGAGCAAAACTGCCAAAACTCCTCTGAAAGCTTCAGAGACTTTTCCCCCCTCATTAGTTGCACAATTACCTGAGGAAAGGGAAAGTAATGAGAAAAGGGTTAGTGTGACACATGCTCCATTATCAAAACAGAGTCATGTAGCTGTGCTGCTCCTCTCAGGAGAGCTGGCATGTACTCAGTCTTGCTTTCAAAATTTGGACTTGTATATAAATAATGCATTTCATCTAGAAAAATATTAATAAAGTCTTCTTTATGGTAAAGGCCAATATATTAACTTCTCAGCTTTCCAGAATGCCACATCATCCTCATTCCTCCCATTTCATGGGGACAAAGGACTAACAGCAGATTGTTTGTAAAGGCTATTACCTGCTCTGTGGATCATAAAAATAGTAAGGACTGAGAAAGTAAAAGACATTCTTAGGAAAAGCTACAATCTTTAATGTCACAAGGCATAGTTAATTTAAGCAGGTGTTTTGGGTTCTAAGACTTAGTTAAAAGGCACAAGTTGATGGGACAGATAAGGGGGCATGCCAACAGACAGAAGATAGAAAAACCAATACCATCACCTAGATTTAAAGGCAGGGGAATACTGGGACAGTATTTAATTGGAAAGCCTTGCAGATTTACAAAAGCCTATACTGAGAAGTGGACGGTATAATGTAAACCCTAAGAGATGCAAATGTCTGTTCACAAAAACCCTGCATATGAACTAAGTAACTCTAGGTGCTAAGGATGAAACTTAGCTTGGGTTCATAACCAGTAACCATAGGGTACTAACAGAGGAGTTATTTCTCCCACATGCCCTCCCTTGAATTAACTCCAGCAATTGTGTGGTTGAGAAACAGCTGTTTGTAGACATAAAACTAATTCTGTTATTTGTATTGCAAGACACCTTATTTCCAAGAGCATTTTGCTTAATAATGCAATTAATACTGATACTCTGAGGTTACAGCTTCCTAAAATGAATCCTGATTAACCAGGGAATAACTTCCTGCAGTGATCTAAGTTCAGACTATTCCATGTTACAAGTTATCACAAAACTTTCCAATTAGGAAGCTCAGTGAAGAAAACCAGAGCTCCTTTGGTGTGAAGAAGGTATATCAAGTGTAATATTTTTGGGAAAAATAATAATACTTACCTAAACATACTTTAAGCCAGTACATTTATAGGCTTCTCATGTCTACTGTCAGTTAGTGACCAGAACCAGATGATTGCAAGCAATTACATATGCAATGTTAAATACCTTATTTATACAACTGCTGTATCTTAACTATTTGTTGCTTGATATTCTTTAAGTGAGCCTATTATATGTTTCAGAAATGAAGCAAAAATAACAAAAGCTATTAATTACAGTGCACCTTAGACTGGAAGACATTCTTGACCAAATTCCAGCTTATCCATATCCAGCACCATCTTTCTACAAGATTTAATTCCAACTGAAATAATACTTCTACATTACTTCCACCTACAAGAAAGCTAAAAAAGTCATTTGAGAAAAGAGTCATTGAAGAACTTGAAATGTCATTTATAAAATGCAATATACCATGAAAGCAATTTATTGCTACAACACTATTTTTGATAGAGGCACTCTTTGGTTACCTGCTATTGCAGGAAAAATAATATTGGTCTAACAATGAAGAAGAGTATTCTAACATGTGCAGCTCATTGTAATGGTCCAACACCTTGGCATAATGCACAAAGAAACAAGATGTTCTTTTAAGTCTTGACTCCAATTCCTAAGAATTTTGCTGTGGGGAAAAAGAAACTCTTGTTGAGTAGTGGGATTTAAGAACAGATTGCACTGAGAGAGATACCTGTTGATCTCCACTACCTCTCAGGCATCTAATTCGGTCCTTTCCCTCACCCTCTTTTATAAATGAATGTCTTTCACCTGTGTAATTCCACATAAAAGCTGTTATTCTAACATATGAAGTAATGCAAACACAGATTAAAGTTATTTGTCTTGAAAAATGAGATTATTAGCATCTTTGTCTTGCATTGTTTTTAAACACCTCATCATGCAGTACTGTAAGGCAGTTTTCCTCACAGGAACCTGCAGAGGAGCCTTCCCTGAGGAGCATTGTCTACATGCTGCTCGTACAGCAGTTCTCTAAGCTCTGCAATACCTCACTCTCATCAGGATATCCTTCTCAATGTCCAGCCATCCTGCAACAGTAGTCTGGCTCCAGGGAAAACAAAATTTCCCTCCTCCAGGCTGCATAAGAAATCAAATGCTAGGGAACAAAGGCACAACAAAATGGCGCCCATGCACTTACAGGTGCGCCCTGACTAACAGCCTCACTGCTGTGCTGTCTCCTCAGGCCCTGCACTCTCTCTCACACAACATTGGCAGCAGATCAATGCTGAGCACAGGTCTTCCTATTGCCAATTCAGCCAACTCCAACATCCCAAAGGTGCATCAGGATGAGGTTTAACTACCTCTGTAATTTGTTCCACTAACCTTACTAGTGTGTGACTTGCCAATTTGTCATACCATCCCCTCATTTTGAAATAGTATTAATAAATTATTGTCAGCAGTTTACTTTCTTCCCTTTCTCTCTTTTTTCCCCCAATTTCCTTTCAGGAGAAATCTCTGACCTTGCTGGTAGAAGCAGTGAACATTTTAAAGGTAAAAAAAAGGTGGAGAGTTAGAAGTCCTACATCCTTGCTCGGTGAGGGGATGGAAGTAACTCACTCAGTGCCGAAGCCTCGTTTGCAGAAAGGGTTCCTCTGGGGCAGGCGTTCCCGCCAAGACTGCTAGGCTGAAGGTCTCCTCAGGCCTTTGCCCCACTAGAGCTTCTCTCAGCCATAAGGCTCTTCTGGTCAGCCCCTAGCACAAATAAATGCTAACAGCCTATCACTCCTAACTATAACTAGAAGAGGTGGTCTTTGTTTAGTGACATCACAGAAAGATGTCACAATTAGTCCACTATTACCACATTAAAACAACTTAGCAACCCTATTTGCCTAGCACCTCTGTAAAGTCCTCAGCCTGAGCTGAGGTAAGCTCATCCCAGCCTCTCCTCAGACCTCCCCATAAACAAAAAGAGACTACAGATAAATTAGCACACAAAAAAATCATACCAACACTCACTTTTCACTGAAGTTCTGGCAGAAAACTACAAACCCTTTACCAGTCCCCCAGGAACACTATATATACCCTGCCTTTCCCTCAGGATATGAGCTGATGGATAATGTCATCCAGGTGGCTCTCACCATTAGCCAGAATGTCTCCAGCTGACCTAATCAATTTACCTTATAAAACCCACCACTGGAGACTGGTGTGGTGTCTGGAAAGATGGGGTGGGGTGGGTTGTGTGTGTTACTCATCCTGTTTGGGTTGTGTTGGGGGGAAGAGAGGGCTCTACTGTGAAAGAAGAAAAAACAAGGTTTGTGGTGTTTTTGTCAGGTTTTTTTGTCAGCTTTGAAGCTTTCAGTCACTTTTAAGAAAGTCTGTCAGAGGGATAGAGGCTTAACATCTTGTTTTAACACAAATGTTGTGAAAACAGCTGAAGAGATGAAGAGAACTAAATGACTGCTCTTGCTGTGAGGGTAGATTATTCAAATGCCAAGGATAATAGGTGAGTAGGAGTGACAACTGTACAGCTGGTTGCTGATAGAGAAGAAAGGATCAAAAACTGCTTCTCACTCATCAATTCTGATGCATGCTACAGCTTTCTGGCTATGCTGTTGTAAGTTAATACTCAATTTTTTCACTTGGTAGAAATATGTAGTTAGATGTTGATTTCAGTGGAAAGAACAATACAATGTATCAAACTTGGCTTATGTTTTTTTATTGTGGAAGATACGTGTGTAACAGTGAAACAGAGTAGCTAATAAAGTACAATGGGCTCTTAAACTATCCATAAACACCTTAATTATTCCTTTGTCATTCAATTATTCATAAAGTAATTGATGTTAATAAGAACTAAAGTAATGATCTTAATTTTTAAGGTATAGCCAATAAAGTAAAAAAAATAAAGTTACAATTATGTTAAGCCTGATATTTTTATTGTTATTGAAGACTTCTAAAAAGAAATATTGTGGATAGTACTTACTTGTATCTGTTTGTAATTCCACCTTCAGCTAGTTCTAAATCTAATGTTGGATGCAAACTAGAATCAAGTTGTGTAAATTCCTAGAAGCTAGAAATACAATACTGTTCTTCAGGCTTAGATGGATACATCTTTTAATTATGTGTTTCATAAAAAAGTACAATTCCAATAAAGATTGATTAGCCTATTCAATACTGAAAGTTCTGGATACAATTGATTCCTACAATATATTTAGATCCATGTATACTTTTTTATTCCCCAATATTTAGTACATTGCTTGTTATTTTTTAATAGCCTTTTTCAGGCACTCGGGTTTCAATCTATCAGATATTGTTGGCAATAAATTATTTCTGATCTTCATCTGAAGTCACTTGACAGTGAGTGTTAAGTTTGGGGTTTTTCTTCTTCTGAATCTCAGAACTGGCTTAATTATTTCTTAGCTGAACAAGTGATCAAAACACAAAGTTCATCACGTGAACTTGCCACACAAGGATATGAACTACTTAAATTAATGTACTTACCACAAAGCAGGCTTTTATAATCTATATCAAATAAAGTATTTACGATAATCTTAGTTTCAACTAATTCTTTCAGATCTTTTCAGGGGGCAACAAAATGGGAATAATTTTTTCTTTAAGTTGGAAGATACTGATAAATTTTGCTGCATATGCCACACATTTCACAGGAGAGGAAAACATTATGGCCTGGCTCCTGGCACAGTGGAATCACAATGACGTTAGTGGGAGCTTGACTGACTTAATGAACCAAATTGTCCCAAAAGCTCAAACAAAATATCCTCATTTCTAGACTGAATTCCTCCTGTGATAGGTTCCAACTATCGTGTGCTGCTATGTATTTTCTGATGCATCAAGAAGTTGTTGGTTATTACAAGACTTACCCAATGTAATAAAGTATGTGTACTAATCAATTAGCCTCTTAGACTTTCCATTGTCTCATGCTTCTTTGATTATTATCTTAAAAACCAAATCTTGAAATTGTATCTCCTGTATTAAACACACACTGCAGAACCAAAATATTCCATCCTTTTTGAGCATACAAGTACTGATATGTGTAACAAATGGCTGGCACAGTTATTTAGCTAAGCACTCAGAAAACTGAGATATTTTATCAAACTACTTGGATCTTTTGTGTTGCAGATCTGTGGGTGCTTAAAGTCTTTTAAGAATCTCTTGCTGTCTGCTTACAGAACATGCTGTTTTCTTACAGAATCTTTCTTGTTATTAAAATACTTTTTGATGCTGATTGTACTAGAAACTACTGAACTTGGTGAGTAACAGAACAATCTTCACCTACTGTACAGTATGAAACTACATCATAGCAAGACTTAAGCAGCTTATTCAAAATGAGAAAGGAAATTTGTGCTATAGTGGCTGAAACAGATGGATCTTAAAATCTGTTATCAGCAACTAGTATTTTGATATTGGAATATTTTTCAGAAGTTGAAAATTGGCAAATCTGGATAATGTATGCCCCCTATGTGTTACACTTCTTTTTCCCCAAAGCTTTTTCCCAAATGTTTCTAGTCATTTTGGCTGAAACAGGTGCCATTCACAAACAGCTACCATAGTACCAAATTTTTGTATTTCTTCCTGTTGCAGAAACTCCTGCATGTGTGGGAAGCAAAGAGCCACTAAAGGCTATCTCATGAAACCAAAGGACAAATGACATGCATCCATCATGAAAGAGAATGTGCATGCAAGCCATAACATGAGAAAGTAGCAGTGTATGACAAGGCTAAGAAACTCTGAGATTTATGTAGCAGAGCACGATCCTACTGAGGCGTTTACAGGCGATTTGGGATTGTTTCACCCTTTCTACAGAAAGATTTGTGCCATTCTTAGTGGAACCCAAACCCAACCTTGGCTGTCCATGTGTCATTGAGGTAATGTTCAAACACCTGAGCCCTTTGCAGTACTCAACTCTCCCCTATGAATCCCTAGTGAGTGAGTGTCAATGCATCCAACAAAGAATCAGAGTGCAGCACTGCAGTTGTTTTTAGGAGGTAGTCTTTAGAGAAAGATGTACTTGTCAGAGGGGAAAAAAGCTGGCTGTGCAAGTGGCTGACATCAGATACATTTATTACTGACTGTTGAAGTAGCCTGGGAGAGTCTGTTTTTCTCCCTGACATTTGATTGTCTCACTTGCTGGTTCTCTAGTGTGCTGTTTTGTAGCTGATCCTCAGGAAATCATTGCCGTTAATAAGCAGCAGTTGTTCTGTGCCCTCACACAGCAGTTGCTTTCCCTCCTCTGGCGAAGAGATGGCAGCAAAAAATACAACTCCACACATGCATGAGTGCACTATCACCTTACTCATCCCCGCTCCCTCCATAAAACACACCTTCCGTACGAGCCAGCAGCGATTCCGCACGCAGGTGCTCTGTGAAGCCAAATCACTGTACGGTTGTTGCCCTAGATCCTGCTGCTCTCCCAGCCAGGCTGCCCCTCCGGCCGTGTGAGGGCTGTGTGCTGGCACCGATAAGGGCGTCTGACTCGGTAAAGCTGAGCCTTGCCCAGAGTTCTCCCTTCCGCCCCTGCAGGTAACACAAATGTGCACTCAGCTGCCATTCTGCATCTGTAATTAAACCAGGCAGTAACTACACGTCTTGCTGCTTTCTGGATTGCTGCCTTGGAGCCGGCAGGGGAAGGGCAGGCTGCCTGAAGGACGGCAGCTGCTGAGGGCGGTCCGGGCTCTTGGCGGCAGCGCTCAGCACCCTGCTCGCTGCAGGTCACCGTCTCTGAAGGCGGCGGCGGTGGTCAGCGCGTCCCCAGCCAGCCACGGCGGATGAGGGGAACCGCTGCCTGACCTCCAGGAGGCGGCTCTCCCGGTGCTGGACAGCGATGCGCCCGGGGAAGGGCCCTGGGGGCCGCCATCTTCCCTCGCTCGAACAGTCCTCCGCTCGNAGGTGAGGCGAGCCGGGCCGCGCCGGGCCCAGGGGGCCGCTCTCTCTGCGGCCCTGTCCTTGCCGCTGCTGGGGCCTGCCGCTTCCTGCCGTTTCCTTTCGGAGGCGGGCAGCTCTCTCTCTGCGGCCTTCCCCCCCTTTGCCCCCC
>VXBL01008546.1:1561186-1586485 GCA_013400195.1 Aramus guarauna | reverse complement strand
TGCTACCGGCGGCAGCCTGCCCCCCGGAAAGCTGGCTGTCACGGCCCGCAGGCAGCCGGGCCCGCAGGCCGCCGCTTCGGCTTGAGGCGGCCAAGGCAATGGTGGGGAAGCCGAGACCTTGGCGTGCGCGGAGCGTTATGCGCAGGCACGCCCGGTCGGGGCCGCAGCCCAGCCCAGCAGCAGCGTTCCGGGGGATGCTGGTTCCCCCGCTGCCCAGATCTGTCAAATCACGGACCCTCGCCCTCTCCTTGGGCTGGGGGCCGCTTCTTGCGCTGGGGGTTGGGGTTTCAGCCTGGGCGTTTTCTGGCCAGAGCTGTCTGTGGGCTGAAAGTGATCTCACAGGAGTGCTCTTCGGGTTTTTTTTTGGTTTTGTTTTTTTCCCCCCGTTTCACCGTTTGCCTTCTCCATCTGTGCATTCCTATATTTCCTGAGTCCGATTCTCAGAGGGATGTAGGTTTGCATTGCTCACTCACGTGGTGGGTAGTTTGGGGCTTTTTTTGGTGCTGTTTGGCCTGTGTGGCCAAGGAGGCATTTCCTGGAATAACAGTTTAGTAAATCTTTCTTAGAAGTTGAATGCAAAATAATTTGAAGATGTATCAATAATATGTCATGTTCTGTTTAAACTTCTCATGCTTAATTCCATGGTAAAACCAGATTTTAAAAAATACTGCTAGAGGAGGGTGTGTGTGTTAGTTATTACGGTAGTCATGCAAATCTTCTGCTGCATGACAAAAGCTACGTTGAGGGTAGAAAGAGAGAGCAGTTATAGAAAATTAAATGTTTGCCTGCATCTGTTGGCAAGAAAGTTAGTAGCTGCTCAGCTGTTTCCAGCAGAATATCCATGTAATGCCAGTGTTCTTTTAAGTCTAGCACTGCAGAATATTGTTTCTGGTTTTGTGGAAGCATTAGGTAAGACTGGTTGTTCTCGCTCTCTCTGTTGGCCTCCGTTTCTGATGTTTTTGCTGAGTCTAGCCATGTAGCAAAATTCTGCTTTTTATTACCAAAAAATGTGTCTGAAAGGGGAAAAACTTGCATTGATTATTACCAATAATTTATTACATAATTCAAGCGCACAGAGATTATGTATTCCATATGGCATTTGCCACAGAAATCAAGTGTGTGAATAATTTATTTTCTTTGCCAGTTAGTTATTTTTACAAATTGCAGACTTTTCAAATTAGCATAACCTAACAGAGGACTAGCTGCTGTTGATAGGGGTTACATTATAAATGAAAACAGGGTGACTCTGGAAATTTGGAACAGTGTATTCTATAATTCTTTTATAATATACTTTTGGATTGTTAGGGTTTCCAAAAGTATGTTTGAACTGAGGTACTGTCACTGGATGAACATATGTTACTTGTTCCTGGAAGGAAAAAAAATGCTATCAAATCAAAGGTATGGAAAGGTTTTTTAATGTGGGTATTTCAGTTATAAAAAATAATGCTGCTTCAGATACTGATGTGAAAATGAATTATCTTATTTAATTATTTTTTTAATAGGTTTGGTATAGAAACCTGCTTCTAACAATAAAACTGGAAATGTAGAGGAAGAATTGGTTCAGACAGTAAGCAGAAACTACTTGCAGTGGAATTTAAGAAGTACAAACACCTGTCTGGACTTGACATGGGGAAAGACTTCAAATTAGTATAGTTAGAAAATGAAAAGCTTAAAGTACTTGAAAATAAAAATTAATATACTTGAAAATAACAAGCAGTATGTTACATGTGGCAATATTCGTCTGCATAACATAAATATATAACACTTATATATGAATACTCGAAGATATAAGTAATAAGTGATTTCAGGTAGATAGGAAAAAAAGCAGTGTTTATAGCTATTAAGTCATCATATTTTCCTCAGGTGTTATTTGGGTAGTCACCAGAACCATCTTGTCCTTCTGTTGTGAGAGGCCTGTAAACACGGCGTGTATGTGCTCACACTAATACTTGGACACAAGTAGATCTGGTGATAAAAGCAATAGCTCGCACAAAAGCAGCATTTAGTAGGTTCTTCTGAAAAGCAAATTTTAAAGGTGATATGAAGGGTCTAAATATTGTTCATCCTGTTTCTTGGATTGCTTATGTAGCTGGAGGAAATAGTCTGCCTTAAACTGAAAACCTGAAAGGAATGGCAAATCTGGGTTTTATTGGCTTCCCCCGCCCCCAGTAACAAACTTGTTCCAGCTGTTGGGCAGTTTCAGTTAATTTTGCTGTATTAATCTCTTGATTTAGGATAAAACATTTGGCTTGAAGAATAAAAAAGGTGCA
Organism: Aramus guarauna; assembly: GCA_013400195.1. Classification (NCBI taxonomy): domain Eukaryota; kingdom Metazoa; phylum Chordata; class Aves; order Gruiformes; family Aramidae; genus Aramus; species Aramus guarauna. The sequence goes on along the minus strand of VXBL01008546.1, from coordinate 1,584,215 downwards.
AAACAACAGAAATTTATCAAGGCTGTGACTCACCAGGTTAAATTTGGTCAGCAAAATCCACGTCAGGTAAGCATTTAATCTGTCATGTTTTCCCACTGTATAGTGAAATCATCTTTCACTATACATGGCGATGGCTATATAATACTGAAGTAGAAAAAAGTTGAGAAGTTACTTGCCTTATGTATTGTGGCTAGCACAGGTTTAATTAGATAGTCTTGGAAAGCTTGTCTGGCTGAGAATTATGTACCAAAAAACCTCAAACTCAACTACTAAGGGTGTGTGTTTCTTTACACAGTATTCTAATAGTAACATAATTGAATTTAAGGTATACTGAAAAATAAGTTGTAGAAACTGACTATCAGCAAAGTGTGGTTACATATTCTTTCCCTTTTCCTCTTTAATTCCCACCTATTCTAAGAAATAGTGAACCATTAAAAATAAGAGTAGTATTTGCTAACACTGGAATTGGGGAAGATGAAAAAATATGTATAAGCCCATATGTGCTGCTTGTTCTACTTAGGGAAATACTTATTATAATATTTCTGTATTGTATGCATGGAAGTTTGCATCTATTTGGTGAACTGGTCAAGGAAACTGACCTTTTGAGCCACTGTCTACTACTCTGCTCTTTTGTATGATGATGTAAAATGTAATGTGGCTGAGATACAATGTTTAGCACAAATTTCATGAAAATATTCTTGTAATTGAAGTGAGTCAGGCCTCTTATTCCTATGGTGCTAAGGAAGCTAGTTGCTAAGTATTTATGCAGCTTCCTGTTCTATGAATAAGCCTGTAGAATATTACATTTGCATCAGCTGAATTCGTAATGTCATAATTTATGTTAAATTCCTTGCATAACATAAGGATGACTAATAAATGCAAAGTACAACTTTGAAGGTAAAGTTGATATTCAGGTCACTAGATACAACAATTTCTTCTAAGTGGAAAGGCCTGCTTGATGTCAATTAAAAAATGTGGCTGTTACTCAAACAGTTCTTCTGAAATTTCTGTATGAAATCCCTGAATCTGTAGCATTTAATGGCATACCAGTATGTAAATTAACCAACCTAAAATAATTTGTTTCTCAAAGGCTCCTGGCTATTGACTGATGTATGTCAGAAGCTAATTTTTGGACCTGCTTATACCTTTCTTAACCTGTAACATGGTTTTCAGTTAGAGTTCTTCCTGCGAAAGAAAGAACACTTTAAAGCAATTAGTGTTGTGTCCTGAGATAGAAATGGAAATGCTGTCAAGGTTTTTTTTGTTTAAAAAGGAAAACAAAAAAGGCAAGATTCATCTTCATGCTTTTAGAACCCTAGGGTGAAACAAAAGTGTTCATAAAGTGCTGCTGTTGTAGTTGACATATGTGGGCCTGCATGCTATATGAAATAGGATTTATGGACTTAGAGTATGAAAACTCAAGTGTTCTGTATGTGGACCAAATTAATCTATTCCCTTTTAAAATGATTTGGCATTTGCTTGACAACTAAGAACAAAGCGCGTGCGCTCTCTCTCTTTTTTTTTTTTTTTAAATATTACACTGTCTTTTACCAATGAAGTACCCCACATAGTTGTATAGTATTGTTAGTCTCACTAGCTTCCTTTAAGGATAAGAATCAAATCATCTAACAATGTTTCTCCCATGTCTTCTTTCATCTATCTTCATCCATCTTTACCACTCTGATATAGATGCAGGCCTTTTTGGGCTTATCCAAAAAGGGTAAAGCAGAGTCTCAGGTTGGGTTTTTTTTATCTACAAACTTGTCTTTTCCTTGGTGAGCTTGTTTTTCAGACTTTGGTCCCTCGTATCTATAAAATGAAAGTTCTTGTCTTATAAACTGCTGGTTATCAATGAATTGATGTAAATGCGAACAAAATGTGTTCTAAAAGCAGTTCCTAACTTCTACAGGCAGATTTCCTGGAAGTGCTACTGGTATGCATGAAGAGAAAGAACAAAGCAGCATGTAGGGAACTGAAGATAGAGAAGCTTTTTGCGCAGGTCTTGACATGATTGCATTGAATAGGTGCACTGCTGTTGTATTACAAAAGAGCAACTAACTTTTCCTCTCTTTAGTCTCAATATCTTTCAGTTGATTTCCTAGCCTGTAAAGGTAGAATAGAGGTGACTGTGTCATCTAATGGTACCTACCAGCATCTTGTATCTCTGACCAGCTGATTTTGGAATCTCTTCTGTTTGAGAGGTCAGTACCACTAGATGGCACTGGCCACTCACGCAAAGGCAGGAATTCCGAGCAATTCACAAGTCACAGGTTCTTTCCTTCCTCCCCATATAAACTAATTTAAAATGATTTGCTATTTTAATTTACAGCTTATGTGAAGTGAGTAATGTCATTCTGATTATATATGAATAACTTCAAATTTGGGGTCATTATAGGCTGCTCAAACAGAAAGTGAGAAGAAATTAAAAAAAGAAGATAAGAAAAAAGAATTACAAGAATTAAATGAGCTCTTCAAGCCTGTGGTTGCTGCACAGAAAATTAGCAAAGGTATGAGTAATTGAATTCTCTTCTACTTATGTTCTCTTATTCATCTATCTGCTTCAGGTAAAATAACCCTTTACAAGTATCAGTTAATTTCTTATTAAAGTAGATATGTCTCTGTCCTTCTCTATCTGGTGTGCCAAGTATTTTGTCAGTAATGATTTGACTTTTTTTTTTAGGAAGCCATCTGGGTTATACTAGGTCATTAAAGTATCAAAAGCTGCATTGATATTGACAGGGCTACTAGAGATACTTTGCTGTATTCAGGTTTATTAATTAGATGCCTCTGAATCAGTGGCATGATTATTTTTTTGTGTGTGATGGTGTTTATTTAAAGCAGCCTGACTCCCTAGGGAAATGTGAACATCCAGGTATTACAAATAATATAATAAGATAGCTGTTGCCTTCACAGAAAGCTTGTATTCAAATTAGAATGGTAAAAATTTTCCAGTTACTTCTGTCCCACCTCCCAGTTAACTGTGGGACTTGATGTCAGAAGTGGGGTCTTATTTGAACTCGGTTATTGAACAAACTAGTTTTGTGATGAAATGTAAGTTTAAAGAGTGTTTGATACTTCTAAGAAACTCCAATTGGCTGCCATGGGGGAGGGCGGGAAAAAAAAGGTATTTTTAGGAATTAACTAAGTGTTATCTTTTGCTTTATTACTCTTCTGGAACTACTGAAATTACGTGCAATAACTTTTGAGTAAGCAAGTGTGATTTACATGTATGTTTTGGAACAAATATCAGATTTGCTTTATTGTGCAGCTTAGCAGCAGCAAAGGCCAGTTTTCTGCTCGTGATCTGCAGTAGTCAGCTTTCTCCAAATAAAGTAGCTCTTTAAGTAAAGCTATTTCAGAAGACTGATGTTAAAGGAGATGTTGTTCTCAAAACGTATAATATACAAGTTTTGCTCCAGTTCTGTTTTGCTTAAAAATAGTATTAAAATAAAAACTTTCTGCACTCAGGTGCTGATCCCAAATCTGTAGTTTGTGCTTTCTTCAAGCAAGGACAGTGCACTAAAGGAGACAAGTGCAAGTTTTCTCATGATTTGTCTTTGGAAAGGAAGTGTGAAAAACGAAGTGTCTACATTGATGCGAGAGATGAAGACCTTGAAAAAGGTATTGCATGGTAGAAAATGACTACTAAGCTATTCTGATTCTGAAATTGAATTTTTAAGATTAAGACTCATCTTATGGTGTGGTTAGAATCCTGAAGAGCTTCGTCAGTCATGAAGGCAATCCATACTCCTATGTTCATAATTATGAACAACAGTGAAACTTTCTTTTAAAAAGTGTGCTCACAAGTATTCTTTAGAACTTAGTAGAAAAAGGATGTCCCAGTGATGATGGTGTTTTTTTAATTCTGCTGTATGACACGTTATGTCATTCAAGGAGCAAGTTTTACAGTATTTGGTCTTTCTTACAGTGGCAAGTTTCTTCAACGTTCTGTAAAACAGAAGTGCAAAAGGAGGAAGTGTAATGAGCAACCACAGTTGTCTTCCAGAACTAGTACTGGTGTTTGCCCAAATGTATGCGGTTCTAGAATTCAGCATACTTTGCAGTGACTTAATCTCCTTTCTCCAGATCATCCAGAGTACTCTGGATTTTACTTTTACTTAGGGGTTGAAGATTTTATAGTCAAAATAATTTATTTTGTTTTTCCACAATTCATCATGCCTTGGTGTTTATTTGAATTTCAGCCTGTGCTGTGCTAAATGAATAGCACAGGATCCTACAGATGCACCGCTCCTACTACCACTGGTGATCTTGCTTCTTTTGATGACACCTTCTTTTAACTTTAACACAGAAAATTTGGTATTGTCTCTTTTGATCCTCAAGTTATAACATTGGTATTTTTGGACATGAGCCTCCAACCTTCTCTTTTATTCAGTCATCTTCACTTTCTGTTTTCACCTTGTCCGTGCTCAGTAGGTTACAGATGGAATGACAAGTTTTTGGTTTAGTCTTTAACTAAAACACACTTTATGCATGTCAAAATATAAATGTCTAAGGCTTTTGAGGAAATTGTCTTGTGAGCAGCATAGGATAGTTTGAAAATACTAATATAAAAGCCTGAATTTGTTTTCCATTCTGTAACTAAAGTGTAAGAATTGCTTATTGAAACACTTGACAATTGTCAATGCTTGACAGCATTATTTAGTATTTGGAGTTTTGGTGAAACCATCTTTTGTTTTTTTTGTCTAGATACAATGGATAACTGGGATGAGAAGAAGCTGGAGGAAGTGGTGAACAAGAAGCATGGTGAGGCGGAAAAGAAAAAACCCAAAACTCAAATAGTATGTCTTTTTTTTTTTTTTTTTTCATTGAGCTGTAGTAGAGAAGATTAACTGCAAACTGGTATTAGATATAGTATTCATAACTAAAGATTTTTGAATGAAAATTATAAAAATATTCTGAGTATACAGTTAGGCTGATAGTATTTCTAATAGTGCATTTAAAAAATCAAAACCACCTCAGAGCTCTTTCAGCATAAGGGTTTTGTTTTTTTTTCCAAGTAAAATATAGATGGATAGTAGATAAAGTGCTTTCAAAATGGAAATGCTAAAAGAATTGGTAATATGTCTAACGCATCCTACTTGCTTAGAAAATTCAAGTGTTGTGATTGGTTAGGTCTGTTGTCTCATTCCAGTGACTGCCATATATATTGGCTTATTTATGTCCTGGGTGACACCATAAGCATGTAAGTTTAAAGTGTCTCCTGTAAGCTAAAATTTACTAATTGAGTGTCATTTGTAGTTCCTGACTTCAAACTTCAAGAATATTCTTCAGTTTGTGCACTAAATGGTATATCATCTCAATCTCTTCTTCATTCTTGAGAACTATTTCACCTTGATACAAATACCAAGTAATTAAATATTCTCTTGTTACTGCTTAAATTTGCCAAAGTTAAACTTTGATATGGCTAAGCGTGAACCATGCATTGCTTGTTAAAAGTTCCAGAATGGCATCTTTACTTCAGGGTCGTGAGCTGGAAGTCTTAACATCTCAGGCATATTCTATTTATTTTGATTCAACCTACTCTGATGCTGGTGAGCAGGAAGAGCAAGACTGTCGGCATGCTTTTATGTGTGCAACTGGGTTTACAGTAGTACGCAGTTGCCAGTCTTCTGAGTCATCCCGACTTTTTCAGTTGGGATTATATTAAGGGGAGAAAGTTGTTGACTACGTGAGTTCTAGATAATTAGTTGCGCTTCTTATTTCTGTGTTTTTAGTAGCAATGCATTTCATGTATTTCTTGAGTTTTGAGCACAACTGGCTTTGAATTATTGTACTTCTGACACGTAGTAGCTATACAAGTAGTGTAAATTGCTGGGGATGAAAACAGAATGCAGTGCTAACAACCATTGTTTTATACAGGTCTGCAAATACTTCCTTGATGCTATTGAAAACAACAAATATGGATGGTTTTGGGTCTGTCCAGGTGGAGGAGACAACTGCATGTATCGCCATGCTCTCCCTCCAGGTTTTGTATTAAAAAAAGACAAAAAGAAGGAGGAAAAGCAAGATGAAATTTCTTTAGAAGATCTAATAGAAAAAGAGGTAAAGTTGTCAGACAGGTGCTTTTTGGTGGTATTTGGTTTTGTTTCTCTGAAGAGACAGTTGTAAAAAAACTTTCTAATTAATAATTAAAAAATTTAAAAGGTTTTTAGAGCTGTATGAGCTAGGGTGAAGGGTGCATAGTACTTGTTAATGTTTTTGTTCACAAACTATTACCTAGTGAATAGATTAAACTATAGCTGCATACTTGGTGCAAGTGTTGCTAATCCTTTTTTAGGAGGCTTCTGTTTCTTACTGCTACTTCTCCTTCATCTGTTACAACTGCTTCTGTGGGCCTTTCTCATCCCTAGCTTGCTGCCTCCTTAGTTCTTGCATAACTGTGTAATGAGGAAGCAGCTCCAAGAGAGCGGGACCTTCTGAAGGTGTTGCCTTGCTGCTCTGCTTGTGTCTGTCACCATTGCCTGGTGGTGTCAATTTGAGGAGAACCTGAGCTGTTCTCCTTCGTTTCTTTGCTCCTGTTCTTCTTGTTTCAACTTTCATGTTGATTGACCTTACTAACTGAAAAATCAAGTCAAACTTAAGTTGATGGTGCATGATTAACAGTGGTGAGAGTGAAGAAGGAATTAGAAGTGTTTTCCAATAGTTTTTAGAAAAGAGTATTTAAAGTGCTGATTTGTTATAGCCTTTAGAAACAATTTTTAGCACTAATAAGTCTCTTTACTTGACAGCGTGCTGCATTAGGACCAAATGTTACCAAAATTACTCTAGAGTGTTTTATTGCATGGAAGAGAAGAAAAAGACAAGAAAAAATTGATAAAGCTGAGCAAGATATGGAGAGGAGAAAAGCAGATTTTAAAGCTGGCAAAGCATTGGTGGTATGTTCTACACTCCAATTCTTAATGTAAGAAAGTAAATAGTTTTTGTAATAAGGTAGCCAGCATGGAATTGCTTTGGGTTTGTTTTCTTTATTTTTGTTTTTTTTACAGCAGTATAAATTCTATTGAGTGACAAATTAAGATTTCTTTTTATGTGACTAGATTAGTGGACGTGAAGTATTTGAGTTCCGGCCCGAGTTGGTTGATGCAGATGATGAAGAAGCAGATGACACCCATTATATTCAAGGAACAGGAGAAGATGATGAGGTAAAGAACAGGGTTAAGTCGAATAGTATTTCAAGTTAGATTCAAGTTTGGAAACTTGTAATCTGAGAGCTCTTATAGTGCAATTAAGAAGCTTGGTTCTTAATTTAACACTGGTGCGGAGTATATCTTGTCAAAACTCTGGTGTGAAAAGGAAGCTTAAAAAAATTTTGTAGGAATCCTGCAGAACTGAGAATTTCGGGCGGGGCGGGGGGGGGACCACAAAAACAGTTTTGGTTTTGGTTTGTTTTTCAGATGGAAGACCCTGTGTGCATAAATGATGTTGATTTGAACCTGTATGTCCCAAAGGCTGTAGATGAGACTGGCATTACTGTGGCTAGTCCTGAGCGATTCAGCACATACAGCTCAATAGAAAAGGATGGTAAGTTCGTTATTTGGGTGTTACTAATAGGGTATTGAATTGTTAAGAGCTCCTAAAAGGTAGATCGAAATGAATTATTGATCTGCTGAAAAGAAGTTTTTGTTTAAAAAGGGTGGGGAGTAAAATTACTATCAATGATACACGTAGTTACTAAAGAAAAAGCTTCTAGTAAATGCTATGCGCTTCTTATTGTCTCAAATTCAAGTTTAAATAAAAGGTGGTGCTTATGGCTACTTAGAGTAAATCCTTAAGATATTTTTTAGCAGTTTATGGGTTGGGTTTTTTCCCAGATTTAGTAAGTGACTGAATAAATAATCAACAAAAATCCAAGATTTTCTTTGTGTTTTCTAGCTAGCTTAAGTTAGCTCGTAATTTCTTAGAGCCAAGTTGATCTTGGTGCACTTGTGGAATGTGTACCCTGATATTTAAGACACTGTGTCTTTTAAGTGCACACACTGAGTAGGACCAGCTCATTAAGTTTGACCCAGTTATGTAAACAGGAGTTTGAGGAGTTGGGAGTTGTAATTATATTTTTTTCAACCTGTTTTAATAATTGGTGATCTAAACCTGCATATTAATCAGGTACATGCAATTTAACCAATATAAGTCTACATAAATTTCAAGTAAAGTAACTTCTAGTTTAAAATCTTTAAAGTCTGTTTGGTAGTATTGTGAATTACTTTTAAGAAACTTGTGACACTGAAATGCGTAAGAATTATTTTTATTTTCAGATAATAAATTAAGTGAAGCTTCTGGTGGTGATATAAACAGCAGTGAGCAAAATGATTTAGAGGAAGATAATGATGGAGATGGGGAGTTGGAAAATGGAGTAATTGATGCAGTTCCAGTTGATGAAAATCTTTTTACTGGAGAGGACTTGGATGAACTAGAAGAAGAACTAAACACTCTTGATTTAGAAGAATGAATTAAAAAGCTCAAGTGAGGAATTAAATCAATGTGACAAAGTGAAAACTGACTACATTTTTTCTCGTTTTTGAATAGAATTCTTAAACAGGATGTGTATGGTTACCCAGCTGATTCTGAAGGGCACAACATATACCAGGAATATTTTCCTTCAATCTCATCTACTCAAATCTTGACTATGCTCACAGTAAAATATTCAGAGTAGTTCAGAATTTACCTGGCAGCTGACTGCAGAAAATGAGATTATAACTTTCCACTAAAAGTAGGAAGTGTAACTGCTTTGCCAGTCTGCAAGTATAAGTGGGCAATTTGATACCAGGTACGGTATAAAAATCAAAGTATACATTCTTCACCAGAACTGCATTTCTATTAGTGATTGTGTTGATTTAGAAACTGCCTAGAAGTGTTTTTAGGCAGTATTCTCTAATGGAGCTGATGCAGATTATGCTTCAAGTGGTAATTAGCTTTGTTTGATCAGCTGGATACTGAAGATTGTGAACTGATATGTCATACAATACAGTGCCCTCTGTTTAAAATGTTTTAAACTTTCCCACCGCCTTTTGCCAACAAAACTGTAAATAAAAACTATCAACTTTAAAATACCTGTGTTGATTTTTCTCTAAGTTAGGATATCATACCAAACTGTTAGTAACTTCTTTTTCTATACAACGATAAACACTTTTCTCTCCAGTCCTGATAGAGAAGTGATGATGTTGGCTTCGGCTAAATTAGGGCTAACTGCAATTACAATTTTTTTTTCCACACTTCCTGCAGTGTAAAATTCAGCAGCTGACTTTGCCCAACTGTTCTTATCTCCTATCCATCCACTAACTGATTTAATACATGCTGAAGATGGCTCATTGCTATTTGAGTCTCATTCTTTCCCCACTGTGTTTGGCTTATTAGCAGAGGCTTCAAGCTCTGCAGAGCAGGGATGTTTTGGTCTAAAAAAAAATGCCTGTTACATCTTTTGTGTTCTATAAATAATACCAAGTTATGCGGTAGTAGGTTGCCTCAAAGCGGAGCAGTGCCGTACCCTGGAGCTGCACTTGCTGTCGGGCTTAAATGAAGTCAGTGTGCCCTTTTAAAACTTAACGAAACCCTGCTGTAAAGATTTCTCCGTAGCGGTGCTTTTTCAAGGGGGCTGTAGGTTATGCCTCCTTGCCATACTCCTAATAGTATCTGCAACAGTATTGCTGTACTAATGATAGTGTTTNTTTTTTTTTTTTAAAATCCTTTTAAATTACTACTTAAAGACCACTAAGATTCATGGCATTGTTGGTGAGCTTTCTCAAACTGCTTTTGGGTGGTAATAGGAGCTTTAGTGGTTATTTCTGACACTACTAAATTGACTCTTGGTATTTTGAATGCTGTTTCTGAAATAGCTGACTGAGACTTTTTTTGCCCTTTTGGGGATCTTTGGAATTTGTTTTCTCCTATAGGAACAAGAAGCAGTGTTTGGGAGAAAGAGGCCTACTGAAATTGACTTCTAAATGTAAGTGTTTAAGGAAAAGCTGCAATAACAGATATAAGTATTTCTTCATGGAATTTTTTTCTCCTGTGGCAGTAAATAAACAGTGTTGACAGATTATTGTATTATACTGGCCAGCAATAGGATACCCAGATACCAGGACACTTAAGAATGCAGTTCATATTTGAATGTATGATGCATAATTTTTCAAAGTTGTATATTTTAAATGGGAATAAAAGTAATTTAATGGTTATCAAGGACAAAAATGGCTTTCTATATTTTGTGTCTTAGAGGCTGGTATATTGGATATACTACTGATTTCTGTAATACTAATCTGTTTCCCTGAGATGAGTGAGTTAAATCCTTGCCACAATTGTGTCAGTGTTGTTAGTTATTTGCATTTTAGAGTAGAGGAATGGCAGGGTAACTTGTGCTAATTTCAGCTCATAAAACATTGAGATGGGCAGAAAGTGTGTGCTCTTTTGAGCCTAAAGCACTTGGTTGTGGCGCACAACTCCTTTGCGCGTGTATCATTTAAACATTAGGACAGTTGCTTTATGTGGTATTTGAATACGCTGAATATCTGTAAGTGCGTTGAAGAAAAACTTATTTTTATAGGCAGCAGCTACTGACAGATTACTTCCTGTGGTCAGGAAACAATCATTTGCTGTTTTTTCACCCTTTCCTCCCACCTCACTCAGGCACCTCTGACTGGACTTGTTCTAGCCTCTTGGCTTGGTTGGTCTGTCTGGATTTCTCAGCGTGAGAGCAGGTGACTGCTTTTAAAGAAGTCTTTGTCCGTGTACCATTAGGGCATACTTCAAAGGATCAGTAGCAACGTGCTGCTCCTTGTTCCTTCTTGAAGATAGGTTTGAATATAACCCGTTAACAGTTCTCAATCTTGTGAGTTCAGGAAGCCTAAATTTGCAGCTGACAGGGAGTTTCAGTCAAATGTTCAATTAAAAATGAATGCTAGGGCCTTAAGGTAGATTAATTATTAATATTTTGGAAATGAGCATTGTGATAGAACGGACTCCACCTGAGTGTGTCTTACCACTGAGTTCCTATTGATGCAAGTTTCCTGAAATTAATGCAATGTTAAGTGAATGAGTCATGCACAAATGAGATGTAATCTGAATCCTAAAATAGCAGTATCTTCACTTTGACTGTCTAGTTCGTATGGGTCAAAAATACAGTATTTCACTATTACAGGAGCAGGAAGGCTCAGTCTGAGACACTTTAAAGGATCACAAACCAGGGAAGAAACCCCTCTGCAATAAACTTTGTTTCCCTTGCAGCCTGCACCACTGTTGACATCTTGTTTTTTTCATAACTTAAAACGAGTACTACATGAGAAGCGTAGTGTTGCTATGGCTTTAGTGTTCCTTGAGGAAACTCGCTAGTGTAGCACTCTGCCTTCACAGCACTTTAGTTATTGGACGTCTGTGTGGACAAAACCGATTTAAAAAATGCTGCAGAAACCCCCTGCCTTGCCTTCCTGGCGTTTGCTATTGTGGAAGTAGAGTATTTCTTGGCTTTAAATCTTGATGTATGTTAAAATCCCATTTGCATCACACACAAGAACTGCTTGAACTGGCTATCTTTAAGTTCTCACTGGATTTTTTTTTTTTGAGACACATGTAATTGAATTTTATGCTTGCCACTGCGTTGTTACTCGGCGCTTTCTTCTTGTTTTATAATAAACACAGCTGATAAAGGCCTGGAAAAAAAGTGCAGAGAGAAAAATGTAAAGACTGACCCTAAATATTACACTTACCTATTAGTTGTTTGTAACAGAAACATTGCCATTTCTTAATGGACAATGCTCCCCAAATGTTTTTTATTAACAGGAGGTTTTACTGTTGGTAAACTTTGGACAAAGCAGTGGTACTTGTCTTGGCAATTCAGTTTTGTCATAATAGACTGTGTTTATTTAGCAAATAGGTTGTACAGGAAGAACTTAAATGTACAAATTAATAGATCTTTATTAATATTTGTCTTTCACAGTTTAGTCAGATGTGGGGCATAACAAGTATGTTGCAGACATTCTGAACACTGATTTCAAAATTATTTTGCGGTGTTAGTTCCCCTTTTTTAAAATTACATTAATACAATAAGCAACATAGGCTTAAGTATTTTGTAAGCTTATATGTCTTGCAAATAACATTTGGAAGCTTCATAAACATCATTTGTTATTCTTTTGAATAACTTAGCGAAACTGTAGAGTGATTACATGACTAAACAGAAAAATCTTACAAAGTGAGATCTTTGTTTCCCTCAGTGAATTATTGTAGCGCTATGTTGAGTGAGATTGCTGTCATATGCAAATATCTCTCATATATATATATTCACCTGAAGTATCTCAGCAGAAATAGTCCCTGAATAACATCATTAAGAATAGGAAGATGACTGGAAAAATGAGATCTGGGAAGGCCAGAGGAACCACAAAAAAGAACTGTAGGAGCAGCTGCACTGCATCAGACAAAGAGACCACGTATCACACTCCTAAAACCAGACACGGGGAAGAAGGAGGTAAGAAAAGGACAAGAGTCCCACCTACTTCTGAGGAGTGCTTGTCATACGGAGCTTCCGACAGCCCTTTAATCCACAAGACCTCCTCTACTGGAGGTAGCCTGTGATGGCTTTCTCTTCCAAGTACATTCTTTGTTTCTCTCTTTAATCCCTATATACTTCTAGCATTTTTTTGAAACCCAGGAGTTCGACAGCACTGCTATGTCTTGTTTTGAACATGACTCCTACTAGCTTGTATTATTAGATCTCTAGGGAAAAATACTTGGACGAAGTGATATCCTATGCTAGCTTTTGACTTGATGCAAGTAGAGAAAGTGGATATAAAAAAAGGAGTTGATGTATTTCAGTTGTGAAGAACACAATCTCTTGATCTATTTTAGTGCCAGAAACATTTTTTTACAGAATTTGAAACTTTATCACTTTTCAAGGTACCTGATTCTTTGCTACGGATGTGTCTTAATCAGCAAAATCTTTAATGAAGCAAGTAGTCTTTATACCCACTTAGGTACCGGTTGTATTTTCTGTAGCTGTGATCACATTAAGTGCTTTTACACTGATATCTGCAAATCACCGTTCTGCTTTTCCCTCACACTGGTATTAGAGGCTTAGAAGTGACCTTGGCTTAGTCTGTCGCTTTCAGTTCTTCCGTTTCAATAGATGCTCTTGTCTTTTTACAGAGAGTGACTGTTGCTGGTATTAGCAATAAGGCCAAGATGTTTTATTCATTTGTGATGTTATAGCCCTAATATGTGACCACACCGGGCTCTTTCATAGCACATTATTAACATGAATGGCAAAAATAATCACTGCTTTCGATCATAAAATGGCAGTGCTTTGTGTTTAGTGAAAGAGACCTCAGAGGTAATCTCTTTATTTTACATTTGTGATATAAAATTGTTACAGAGTGCAATACATTTGGACATAAATTTGAGCAAGGCTGGCTTAGAATTAGAGATGTTCCCAAAGTAAACCCAATCAGAAATCAAAAATGAGATGGATTCCTAAATTAAAGCAAGATACAATGGCAAAGAAAGCATCACAGCTTTTCTTTAAAAAAAAAACCCACCTAAATTGCTGTATGGGAGGAAGTAACAGCATTCCTGAAGGGAAGAGAGGAGCAAATGATTAAGAGGTTCACAAGGCAAAATGATATTCTTGGTACAGTTAGCCATTAGGGAAATTTCTTCTATGGATGCTGCATCCTCGGACCTGTGTTGGCATGAAACTGTCTTGTCAGCATAGAATTTGGGTGTACTGCCTCTTTGTACTTGTAGAAAATCAGCTAAAACCTTAGATTTCTCAGGTGTGTAATAAATTTTAACAGGCTTGCTATTCTGGGAGACCTTCTGTCCTGTTCATGTTTCATCTCCATTCCTGTTTTATGCCTTGGTTTACTGTCTGATGCTGAGGCTGTCAGTCTTGTGCTCTGAAGGCTGCATGTAAAGATTGGATCGAAGGCATTATCATAGTTTGGTCTCTACGCAATACGAATTCGCTGCAAACTCTCACTCAGTGTTTTCTGCCAATCCTAGTGATTGATGTCTGACATGTCAAGGAATTTAGCTGTGACTTGGGAACAGACAGCTACTTAAGAAAAAGATGAATTGACATCCACTTTAGAAATTCTGTAGCTGCAATGTAATGCCTCCTTAAAATCAGATAACAACCAAATATTTAGTCAAGAAACCTTTAATCTTCACTCTTCATCGCTTTCTTTTGTTGTCTTCTCTTTCTTCCGAGTATAAACGTTACATAAGACAGGCTTTTCTGACTGACCTCTCTAAGCCGTGTCAACTAGTTCAGTAATCACTGTGTAAGGTAGCTGGCTGCATTCTCCCTTTGGGCTCGCCCCACAAGCACGGAGCAAAGCCCAGTATCGCCCAGCAGTGCGGTCTCCTAAGGCGGCTCTAAACACTGGGGTTTTGCTTATAAAAGGGAGAGAAGGAGGATTAGGAAAGTTGGTCAGAAAGGATGTAGCAAAGATGCTACCCTTCTCAATGTCTGTCAGAGTAGAGTCAAAATGGTAAGAGGGGATAAGCTATAAGGGATCAAAAGGACTGTAACTGCTATTGTCTCACCTTTGAGAACTTTTTCCTTGAGATGGAAGCTAGTAGGCATCAGAACTGCATGCTGTGTCAGTAGTATCAACCTCATACCACAGGCTTTTCAGTCATCGTCTTGTCAATACAAAGAGTCTGTATTCTATAAGTAGCGGTTCTAGGGTTTGTTCCACACAGAAATAGGAGGTTACAATCTACAGAATAGTTGCTATACACACATAATTGCCTGTTCTTTGTGGGGGGGGGAGGCGGGAAGAGGTGGAATGAGGACTCTACTCCCAAGACAGCAAAAAGTTGTCCTTTAAACTAGCTCCTCACTCAAAGCACAGACATGTCTGCAGTTTCTATCACTGACAACTGTTCTGAGCGTTAACTGGCGGCTTCTTTTTGATAGATGCAAAGACAGTTCTTTCACCAGCAGCACCCACCTGGCAGTCTCTTGAACAACCTCCTGGCAATTGCAGGCTCATGTCTTCAAAGCAAACAACAACAGTCTCAAAGCCAAAACAAACCTACATGAACGTGGCCCCTGGCCAAACCCCTGGTTAGAATGGTTATAGAGACCTGGTTCTATATTGATCTGTTTTCTTTAGCTTTATTCCTTGACTTAAATATTCTTGAACCTAGCAAAGAAGTAGTCACCAGTATAATGTTTTGTAGATAACAACATGCTTTGGTTTAATATTAGTGCCAGACAGGAGAATATTCTTTGGATGTAGAGCATCAAAATATAATGGCTTTCAAAAGGAGGGTGAGTCTGGGTTTTTGGTTTGTTTTGGGAGAAAGGGGATGTTTGATGGGGAAGAAAGCATTAGTTTGAAGTGGGTGTTCGGCCAGATGGTAACATCTCTTCTGAAGTCGGGAGGCTAGAGCTGATGGCTGAGCTGGCTTATCAAGGCCTGGGATGCCTGGGCTCAAACACTTGAACCACTGTTTGAGAGAGAGGGGGAGGAAAATGCCTCTTTTCTGTGTCAGTTTGTCTTGCTGCAATCTTTTCAGCGCTTCTGTATTTGAGCGTAAAGGAATACTCAGAGTAACAGGTCTAGTTTGTTAGAAGATTTCTGAAGTGTTACCGTGTCATGATATCCCTGCCTTCATTGCTTTTCAATGCTATTTGCTCTGCATGCAATTATTTTGCTGTATCATTCTTCAACACATTTGAAGTCTGAATTCATTACTAATCACAGAGCAGTCTGAAGAATCCTTTCCCAGAGTGTGAATCAGGGTATTCTTCATGTTTTAAACTTGGCTTCGTTCCAAATCCCTTAGTAGGAAGGTAGAAGTGTTACTCTAATACAGGAGCACTGG
The DNA here is from genome assembly GCA_013400195.1 of Aramus guarauna. Classification (NCBI taxonomy): domain Eukaryota; kingdom Metazoa; phylum Chordata; class Aves; order Gruiformes; family Aramidae; genus Aramus; species Aramus guarauna. The sequence goes on along the minus strand of VXBL01008546.1, from coordinate 1,568,378 downwards.
AGAACAGCTGCTTTAAGGCAGGATGTGGCATTATGTTTCTGGAATAGTAAATCAAAAAGCAAAGATGACTCTTCTCTGAGACTCAGCTTTATTAGATTACTTTGAAAACGCATGATGACAAGAACATGCAAAACAGTGAAAAGCTCTCAAAAACCAGGGAATGAAGTTGTACACAAACTGTCACGCTTTTACCAAATATTCTATTTGCACTAATGACAGAAATGGCAATATCTCTATAAGAGGAAGCAGCCATCTCCAGTGTTGCTATCTAACCAGAAGCAGACAAGAATGTAAGAGAACTAGAACGTGCCTTGTCTTCTGGAAAGTCTCCATAAATGGAAATCCACTGGAAAGTGCCTCTTGTCTTCTGTGCCTATAGATCCTGGAGGCAGGGAAGTGTGCTGTTTCTCATTGCTCCTAGTAGAATACTGTTTCACAAATACTTCTGTCAGGCATAGTCACTTCCATTTTCTAAAGAAAAGCTGTGTGTGTGCGTTCTAGTCATGTGTTCTGTGTGCGTTTGCTACGGTGCTGGCCTCATCGGAAAAGATGGTACTGAAAAATGTATGAAAACAATGACAGGCAAAAGGAGGAAAGGATTATTAGGAAAGAAATTTAGATGTGCCTAAGAAAATAATGATTTCATCCTCACCTTTGGGGAGCTGTACAAAAGCACTGTATTCTAGGGGATCTCCTGTGCATATAAAAAGGTAGAGTTAAACTCATGGCATACAGTGAGCCATTCACCTTCTCTGGAAAGGAAGAAAAAGGTGGAGGAGAAAGCGATGAGGAGACAGTAGGGATGGTTATTTATTCAAGTGTAATATTAGCACTCTTGTATTAATGGTGCCTGCTGTGTATCCTGCTCTGCAGGATAAAACCAGAGGGGTGGATTAGGAAGAAGCATTGCTCTAATCAGGACAGAATCAGCCTGTAAAGGAGCTGGCACTGGGGTAATAACTAGTGTAGGGAGCTGCAGCTTTTTCATCTAGTGGGCTGGTGTTGCGTAGCATCCATGCAGCTGTTTCAGTAGGGCAGGAGAAGCAGAAATACAGAAACACCTTCTGTACATAATACACATATCCCATGTAAGATGAAAGAGCAAAGGCAAGCCTGTGACTTTGGTGTTTAATCTGTTCTCTTTTCCTACTCTAGAAGCAGAAAGACAACTCATTACACTCTCTAGATAGGCAAATTCTCCCCATCCCCTTCTAGAAAGCTCCGCTGAGACCTTTCTCACCAGAAGACACGAGACATTCCTCTCTCTCCGACTGTCTCCTGAAAGCCCCTACGCCATGGGTAGCTGAGGGTGCTGTGCTAATTCTGAAGGTGGGTCTGGTGTCTTCCCAGCTTCCCCTCTGGGCTGCTGTGTTCCCACACCCCATCCCTTCACAAAACAGGGGTGTCTTTGACTTTTTGTCTTTAGTACTTCTCACTTAGGGATATTATAAAAACACTGTTATTGAGATTCTGTAGAGAATATTAGTGATTGGGTGTTTTCCCAATCCGTTTCTCCTTATGACATTATTTCCTGTGGACGCTTTTCTCTAGAGTAAAAATACCGTTTAAAAAATCTTTGAAAAATACTTAAGTCTTTGGAGGTGTTACTGAGTGACACCAAGGATAGTTCTGCAGATCTGTGAAGCACTAACTGACACACGCACATGATTTTATAATGACTAATTTTGTCAAACTGAAGAAATATGAATCCTTTTCTAAATCAAGCAGAGCTGTCCCTGAATTTGATGCTATGCAATCCTAATGTGTGTGTGTGTGTGTGGGCGGGGGGGAAGGCCTGCTGAGTAACTGTAAAACACAAAAGGATGGTGGAAAGACATTGAGTAATACTGAAGTAATACAGCTGTCACTACTGAACAAATAGGAAAAAAAAAATCCTGTTAAGACTCACTTCCTGTAGAACTGGAAGACTTCAAACTCTATGGTGAACAACTCTCAGACAACTAGAAGCTAATCTTAACATAGTCATACCCTCGTTGTTCTAAAACAACCATTGCCCTATAGCCTGTGGCTAAGGACAGCTCTTGCATAACAGCTGGATCAGATCTTGCTGATACGGTGACTTGCTGGTAGGAGCAATAAGGCAAATCAAGCTTACACATCGCTGTCGTGGTTTCCTTCTGTTGCTCACCCAGTAATGCTTCCTTAGTTTTCAGATTTGTGTTTTTTTTTTTTCTTCAAGAAAAGAAATATTTAAAAAAAAAATAGAAACAAAAGGCATCTACTGACTAAATCAAATAATATGTGAAGTCCATCTTTTTGGTTGTTAGTCTTGCTTTCTACTGCCTTGTTAGAAACTGAGTCATTTCTTGAAAGATCTGTCCCGGGCAGCTAAGCTGCGCTACCGATCCAAGTGCCTGGATAGCACAAGAGGAAAATATGTAGTAAAAATCTCAGGTCAGTAAAGACTTTTCTGGGAGACTAATAGTTGTATCACTGAACAAATCAGTAGTAATCTTTTCTTTGCTCCAGATAGTAAATACTACTGATACTGTGAAGCACTGGATCCGCTAAGAGGCTGAAACTTCTCGTTTACACACAGGACACCTTGCTGAGCCTTTTCAGTAGGACCACGGTGGCTTGTATGTTTAACAACTTCTACCAAATTACAGGACTCTGTTCCTTGCTGATGAGTGTAATGTCATGAGCAAGAGACATAACTGCAAACAAAAAATATTCTGAAATACTCTATTCATGTCACAGGCTGGAAACTCAGGACTAGCAAAAAATTAGTATCTGTCCGTCAAAAACAGTTTGCATCTTGGAAAGTTTTATTCAGCTGTGCTAATAACTAGTTGTAGGAGTCAAAACTAACAAGAGTAACAACTTGTAACAGGAAATTAGTTTTAACTATTGAATAGTGGAAAGCAGTGCTTTATAATCCAAAGAATTACAAAATAATTAATTTTAATCAATTATAAATACGAATAAAAATTGTGATGTCTTGTTAAAAGGATCCCAGTCCTTTCGCCCCCTTCTTAGTGGTTAATTTTTACCACTGAAGACTTTAGTCAGTAGCCTGTAAATCAGAAATGTGAGATAACAGGAGAGTAAATATAGAAATGTAATTGATTTGTTTACATTCTATAATATGATCTCAGTAGCTGTTATCTATTTGTTAGTCATGCTGAGAACTAAACAGGCTGGTAAAAACAAACAAACAAAAAACCATCTTCACTGAAAGGGTGTTTCCTGCTTTAAATTACCAGCAAAGTCTTTTTTAGGCTTTCATTCCTCTGTCCGCAATTGTCAGACGTAGTAGCTCAATGGAATTGATCACTCAGTACGTTCTGCTGCCGAAGAGACCTTCCTTCATTTACAGTAAGCGTGGCTTTGAGCAGTGTAGTCCCAAGCCTGTACAGCGTTTTCCCATGTGGTGGCTGGGGGGTATAACTCCATATAGGGAGATGTGGCTGTGCTCTCAGGCTGTCTAGACTGATTGACTCTGTGTTCTGAATTAAGGCCAGACAGCAGCGACGCCACGGCTTCCGCCTGCAACTGGTGACTAAACTTGGTGGGAATGGAGCGGGGTGCTCAGTGCTGAGTCAGGAAAAGAACAGGCGGCTTCACCTTTCCTGGCCCGAATGATGGGAGAAAGCAGATATGGATGAAACAGCTGCTGAAAAAGCAATTATCTTCTTGAGGGGAGAAAATGGTTTGAAAAAAGATTTCCCTAAGGAGGAGTAAGTCTATGTAAAATCCAAGTTATTCCTCGGGCCTGTCTTTTAGCAATTTGCTGACAACAAGCAGTAGTGCTGCACAGCCAATCCTTAGGAAGCCAGACTTTGGTAAAATGGTTCTAGTATCTTAAAAATAACTTACTCTTTGCTGCTTGTGTCATGTTGTGATGTTGTACAATCAAGTAGACAAAGCCTTCCTTTTCCCTAAGCTACTGACTTACTGACCGAGGTACGCATAAACCACTTCTTCCTTTTAGTTTATTGCCCTGTTTGCTAGAGTTTGGGAACTTACTAACTCACCTGCAGTTTTGCTTTGATCAGGTCTGTAGTATAACAGCTGTGATAATACAGTTAATCTTATTAATGATTTTTTTTTTTTTACCTATGAAGAGGCAGCGAAGTTAGGAAAATTAGCAACAAGTATCGAGTCCAGCTATAGGAACTCTCCTCCTATTCTTGATAGAGTAAGAATTGAGTTGGCTTCCTTAAGGATTTATTACCAATTGGTAGCAAGTAGTGGTGCTGGAACACAGGATTATCTGGTGGTTCTTTCTGGCTCTGCCATGGATTTACTTGAACAAAACAATTATCTTCTGTGTACTGCTGTTTGTCCAGCTGTGATATACTTTACTGCAGCCAGGGAAGTTGTGAAAATCAATAAATGGAAATGCTTGGGGAGTTCTTCCTTTCTAGACCATGAGATTGCTGAAAAGCCTACATTTAAAATATACTGTTTTCAAGTATAAATATGAAAAAATACATATTATTTACTGCTTACAGTGGAGCAACAGTGCCGCAGGGTTGCGCAAGTACCAAGGCTACGGGTGTTATTTCTAGATTGGAGGAAACGGTTCAGAGCTAAAGCATTTTTAAAATGGAAAACTCTTAACTTACAACCCCTTTTCAATGAAAATAAGTTATTGTGCAATTGTCTCTCGCTGTCTATCCTTGTTTTCTTTTTCCTCTCACTGGTAATCTTTCCAAACGAGCTTGTAAAAAACCTTTAACAGTAGGTAAGTAGCAGTAGGCTTGGCAAGAGTCCATGGTGTACGATACAGTTATGTATCTTGTATCGAGCTTTTAAAAGGTTGCCGTTACTCAGCCCCTTTTGCTTTGCCTATTGTATTTTCTGTTGGCTTCAAGACTACTTAATTCAGCTTGCAAGCTAACAGAAAATCTGACCGTATTAAAATATAACAATATTGGAGGTTTAATTAAAAGCAACTTTCTCTATTAATTTAGTGAGACATTGAAATGATCACTCAATATCAATGTTCAGTTCTTCCCCCTGGAACCCTTTCTACGTTACACATTTTTTTTGTAAGCCTAAATATCAAGCTCTCAGTGAATGCAGGCTGATTGGACAGTACTAAAAAAAAAACAAAACAAAAAAAACAACTCCCAACCAAAAAACCAACAACAGTGACTGTAAATTTGCACTCTAAGGGAAAACAGGAAACTGATACTTATTCTAAGATGTGATTCATTAGTTTGTGATGAAGAAAGCTTTTTTTTTTTTTCTGTGAAAGGTCTTTGGGTTCTTTGAAGGAATAATTCATTAAAAAGCAAAGATCACAATGTTAAATGCACCTGGTTCCAAGTTTTAATATGCTATACTCAATTAAGGCATTCCATCAAAACTTCAGGAATACGTAACAATTATGAAATTATGCATCTCTTCAGTAAGTTAACTAGCAGTTTGTTTACAAACATTATGCCTCTGCTTTATTAAGTTGCCTACCAGCATTCTTGATTATTTTAATTATTTTCTGCCATGCTGATTGCTCTCCATTGAAAACATTCTCAGTAAGTGGCTGCTAATTTAGCTGACTCTGAATCCTGTTAGCTCTACCTGATGCACCTGACTTGTTAGAACTGAACCTGCAGAAATCCAATTACAGTCAATTTAAGAGATTTCTAAGTAAAATGATCTCTTGTAGAATCTAAGTCCAAAATTTCACCAGTGGTTCCTATATCCAGTTCAAAAGTTTGTGGGGGGGAGTTATGCCAGTATGTTAGAAAGACATTTTAACTGATGTAATTTCCATTCTTTAAAATAAATAAGCCCTTTGGTAAGATTTTCAATTTCTTGTTGCAGCTGTTGTGCTTAAATTCATCACTTCTATTAAGGAGAATTCAGCAGAATCTTTCCACAACATGATGTCTTTTCTGAGGCTTTTTCTTGTATAGCTTTGTGGGTTTTCATATGCTTATTTTAGAAATGGCTTTCTTTCAGGATTCCCTTAACTCTGAATCTGTCCCTTGGTAAATATGTATGGGATACTTTTAATTTGTATTTAGTGCTGGAAACATCATTATTTGTTCCTTTACCCTTTATCATGCTCACATGGGAAAAGCCAAGCTGAAAGTTTAGACTTTTGGTGGTGATAGTGTGAAACTGATTACATGGTAACATTATTGAGTTTTATGAATTAGTGTTCTGAATTCATGAGTTAATTCCACTTCATAGGTGTTTCCTGCATGTTTTCTTTTTCCTGAAACACTGCTGTACTGAGCAGATGCTGAACTCCACTGCAGGCTGATGAGGGCAAGGCTGGGAGGGATTTGATAGCAGCCTACAAGTGCCTGAGCTGCCCGTTCAGCAGGATGACGGTGCTAAACTCTTCTTGTTAGTGACAGACAATAGAAGAGCCACAAACTGCAGCTGAAGAGGTTCAAGGTGGAGGCCGGACACTTCTTTCCCAGGTGGGTACTGTGGTGGTGGGATCTCCATCTGGGAGGACTTACAGGCCCAGCTCTTCAGTCCCGCACCCGTTGGTGGAGGTGCAGCAGGGCTCTACTCTGACCCTGGGATTTTAAACTGCTTCATTTAATATCCTCTTAGTTTGCAAATGGTGATGGTTGTCCTCCATGGACAGGTCCATGCTGGCGCTTACTCCACTCTTTGCTTGTGTTAACATCGTTCCTGAAACAGATTGTCTCCAAAACTTCAACGAAAGGCTTTACTGTGTAAGTCTTACCGAGACAGGCTGAGTATGATGCAGTATGGATATGTCCCCTTCTTATTGCTAGCACCTCTCAATAGCACTTGACCTCTTCAAGGGTTCAGGGCCAGCTGTTTTAAGACTCAGGTGCCTTAACCAAAGGGCGATCGCAGGGCGAGCGCATTCCCCTCCCAGCTGAAATTTAACCGCCCAGGAGCTCCAGCCCCTTGGGCGTGGGGAGGGCCTCTCCCTGCGGCTCTTGCGTGGGCCGGGCCGTGCCTGCCCGCTCCCGGCGGAAGGGAGAGGCGGGCGGGAGCGGCCCGGGCCCGGTGCGGGAGCAGGGCCCGCCTCCGGCAGGCACCACATGATGCCGCTTCTCCTTCCTGCCGCCCCTGTCCCGAGGAGAAAGGGGAACTGGGCGCAGGGCGGGAGGAAGTGATTCCGCTCCCCGCCCCGCCGCCGCCCGCGGGAAACGCGCGGCCCCTCCGCCCCTCCTTCCCGCCGGGCCGGGCCGGGCAGCGCGGGGGGCCGGGCGCCTCCCCGGGCAGA
>VXBL01008546.1:1538178-1560394 GCA_013400195.1 Aramus guarauna | reverse complement strand
TGCGACCGAGGGTGGCGGTGTCCCGGCGAGGTGCGAGAGCGCGGCCAGCCCGGAGGAGGAGGAGGAGGGCGATGCAGGGGGCTGGGAGAGCCCCCCCGGTGCCGGCAGCCCAGCTGCTACCGCCAGTTCACGGTGCGGGCTGGGGGCAGAGGTGCCGGCAGGGCGGCTCGCTGAAGAGCCGCAGTTAACGGGTGAGAGCCCTTTGCTCCGGCCCGGGTGCGGGGATGGGGAGTGCTGTGGCGGAGCCGTGCCCAGCCGAGCCTGCCCCCGGCCGGGCTGGCGGCTCCGGCGGCCGCGGTGCCCTGCCCTGCCCTGCCCGCCGCTGGGCCCGCACGAAGGGCGAGTCTCTGCGGCGGGACCCCCGCGCTCTCCGGAGCGCCCAAACCGGGCTGCTGCTCCTCGCCTGCTGGGACGGCTGCGGCTGCTGACACTCGTACCGGGAAGCAAAACTTGGTTTCGTGCAGTCGGTAGGCTCTCTAGCGCGGCACAAACTTTGCACTGCTGAATTTTCTGAATAGCCTTATCAGTCTGCGGTTTATGCAAATAATGGCCATAACAAATACAGTGTGGAAAGGTGAAGGTATGGTGTTTTGCTTCGTTACGGCTTGCACCTGAGGCTTTGTCCTGTGAAATGCCAGAAGTTCTGCTGGTTTTTTTTTTGACTGCGCTTGCAGAAGTGCTGTGTTTGAGTTGTGCTGTGTCTGTGCGGGTCACACAGCTGCTGAGGAGTCTAGAGAAGAAAAAGTTCCATGTGAATGTCCTCCACGTCTGCTTCCTCAATACGCTCTCATTTCACGTTACACGAAAATTAGGCAATGCACAGTAGCTGGTTAGCTAGTGTATTTAAGACTTTTGAATAGTTGTGTCGCTAACTTCAAAGTCATGGTGTTGCCATAATGAATTAGTCTGTGTTTCACGAGCGTGGGCTATGTTAAGATCCAGCTTCTGCCAATTTTTTCTCCTCCTTTGCTATCTTAAGAAAAGGCTGTAAAGCTGGAAAAGCTGCTGGCTTTTGTCATGCTGAGGGGATTTTCTTTCTCTCTCTTGATCTGTAGCTCATAAAACTTTATAAACAAATTCTATAGCTATTAAACAAGCCTTCTTGCAATACATCAGCTAGCCTTGTTTGTGTTTCTTTAGTGCCTACAAATATTAGAAGTCATTCTGTCTTAACTTGCATGTGTTGCAACGTCTTTCTGTGCTATCTTAATCCTGTAAGTCTTAGTACTAAAAGAAAAAAAGATTCTATTTGTGTCCCTCCCTTTATTTTTAAGTCAGTGTGTGTGGCTGCAGAGTTATCTAGAGACTGGTAAGTGCACATAGTAAACTCTCTTTCTTGCTTTCTGATAAGGAATTATGTGACCCAGCTCTCATTGAAATCATTATTTGGAACCTTTCCATTATTTTTATAATATCTACTGACCTCAAAGTGCATGGCTGTAAAATGAAACAATGTTGGCTTGCTTTTTAAGAAAAAAACAAACCCAAAAACTTTGAACACTAGTAGTTTTCAGACAGCATGGGAGCCTCCTTCATATTTTTAAGGGTATTTTCTCCTTAATTTCTAGGCGTGGCTAGAAGTTAGGCTGTATCTGCTAAGTTAGACTAATCTTGCTCTTTAATTTAAGCTCATAATTGTAACAAACTCGCTATGCAACTTCTACAGGAACAGGCTCTAATAGTGTTAAGCTTTGAGTTTATGCCTATGGCAACTGATCTTTTTTCCTCCGAAAATAGCCAGAAATACTTGTATGCCATGTCTTCTAGACATAAGCCCGTGCCTTCCCCATCATTCGAGAAGGATCAACAGGCACACAACGCAGAAGGGAGTGCCTGCACGTTCCCTTAAGCTGTTGGAGGGCAAAGAAAGGTAGTGATGAACAGCGAGCTCAGCCATGTCCGCAGTTAAACGTTAGGTAGAAAACAGAGTGAACCATTTTGCAGCATGATTAGCAAAAGGTGTTTAGTAAAATGAGTCTTGTTACATGGTTTCTGTTGAGTGTCGTGTGTCGCTTGGTTCCTACACCTTTGTTGTTGCTTTGGTGGATTTTTATTTATTGCCTGCTCTTTACATGAGTCCTAGAGATTAAGGAAACTTGGTTGTGCTAAAGCAATTTGGATTGACTAGCCTTACAACAAAGGAGTATTATTAGTTCTTGAATGCTCAGGCTGCTGTTTCATAGTCTATTTTGACCTGCTGGATTCCCAAATAAAGCATATTTAGATGTCCAGTATGAAAGATCTATTCCAGGAGTCGAAGCACTATCAAGGTGCTGTGTGGTGCCTGACAGAGGGCATAGCTGTAACACAAAGTGACTGAAGGTAACTTTACCAAAACTGAAAAAGCTACTCGTATGTGCTGTGTTTTAAAAGAATTGCATTTGCTAGTCTGTCTTTCCAGTATACAAGGCGATGGAAATACCAGTTTCTCTTTATTGGCCCGTGGCAAAGCCCCGGCAGGTGATTACGCCTCGAAGTCCACCTATGGAAGTGGAACTGCTGAGGATGTCAATACCCTCCCAGTCTGGTCCACAGCATTGTGCTGGGGCAGATGATTGCATCGTGTAGGAGACAGGCAGCGTCAAAGCATAGCTGCTGTATTCCCATAGAAATAACACATTTCCCTCTCTTCCCAATTTTCCTAACTACGTTGACTACAGACTTCTTTGTATTTAGGTAATTTGTATATTATTATAAGACCTATGACAAAATGGGCTCATTTGGTCTGTGATGATGAAAATCCTTTTTTTTTTTTCCTTTGGCAAAAGAGGTGATTAAACCTTTGTGGAGTCCCATAATGATTCCTTTATTAGTAATTTTGTTAATAAACTCCATCACAAAGATTGTCCTAAGGAAGATTTAAAACATATTATTAGAACAGGATTGACTTATATTTTTAAACAAATACCTAACTTGGGGAGGCTTCTCAAATTCTGCTGATATGAGCATAAAAAAGGAGGCAAGCCACTGCTTGTTTAATAGATTCTAATAATGAATGTGTTTCTTTACTTGGCATTATGATGGGCTTTTTTTAAGCATTTCTGTTATGCCCGGAGAGAACACTTCAAGTTCATTAAGGCATTTCAAATTCTTGGTCTTGGAATCTCGCAAGTCTATGAATGGCAACTAAGGGGAACAGCTGGATTGCCACCTAGCCTAGATTTTCTATCAGGGTCCGCATCAGGAAATTGGTAAGGTTCTGCAAATTCAAACAAGTTGAAAGTTAGGAGCCTTTGTTGGCCTTCATATGAGGGGAGCTTTGAAGTGCTACATGTTTATACCTTGTACTTCCATATTAAGAAATAGAAACTTAGCTGTGTGTTAACGTGAAGTCTGGAAGATGACTATGAAAACCAGAATGGGTTTGATAAGTCTGGATCTGCCTACCTGTAGACATTCTTTCCAACGAGTCTTGCAGCTTGTTCAGTTAACCCAATTTCAAAAGTGAATAACCATAGTGCCCAATATGGGATGATAAGACTTGCTCTTGCAAGCTATATTCTCACTTAAACAGTTTGTTTCCATTTTCTAAATGGAAACAAAAGAGAAGATTCTGATGAAAGGAACCTTTAGTTTTACATCTTTGTCTATACTTCAAATTGACTTCCTCGGGAAAGTGCTGATGAGTCAAGTGCGTCTCAGAGGTGTCGGAGCTCCTGGAATATGTTAACAACCTTGCTGGAAGAAGCCAACAACCGTGTTTGGTCTGGCTTTTTATTTGATCTGTTTCTTACTTTGCAACTCAGGAATTTTACCACCCGCACAGGCGTAATCTTGCAGCAGTTCCTGCTCAGAGTGCATTTAACATGTTCATATAAGCAGAGAGTTATAAAAGCACAACAGATTGTAATAAGAAAATGATTACTGTATAATAAATTTCACTATGGATTCATTCATGTGCAAACCTGTGGTTGACAGTCTCTTGGGTACTTGGAGATTCTTTTAAAAAGAGCATTTGCTAATACTAGGCTGACTCACCACTTAATACCTTCTGAGCTCAGAAGCACCGTTTTGTTTGTGTTGTTTCCATTTTTACTGACTTCCTTGAATTACTCTTATGTACAAAATTAACCAGAAATTATGCCAGCTGATGATTTTCTTGAATTACAGAAGTACATGAGTTCCTGTTCCGCTGCATATTTTTTTGAAAGGAAAAAAAAGAATATCAAAGGTGTTTATCTTATTTTAAATATAATTTTAAGTAGCACATAATAATTTTATCTTCTTTTGTCTCTTCTCTTTGGTAGCTTTTTTTTTTGCCTGCTTTTGCTTGCAGAAAGGAGAGACCCAGGACCTAAAACCTAATATGAACTTCTCAGAAACTCAAAGTAGTTCTAGTCAGATTGAGATTTGAATGGGCAAGGCTTTCACTTTAAGAACTGTTAGATATCATGAAGTAACAATATCTGTGCTGTTAGATTTTGAAACTTTGGTTTTATTTCTTCTTTTTACTGCAGGATCTTCCTTCTGGTGGGAGCTCCAAAAGCAAACACTACCCAACACAACATTGTAGAAGGAGGGCAGGTGCTCAAATGTAACTGGAATTCCAACAGAAATTGCCAGCCGATTATATTTGACTCCACAGGTAAGGTGTAGTTTGCTGTGGGGGAGATGGGGAGTCTCTGCTCTGATCCGAGTGGGAGAGGGCAGAAGGGCTTTGGATTCACGTGGGGTGGGTGTTGCTGGTCAGTGTGAATGCAGCCTTTTTTAGACTGGCAACTAGTCAAGGCTTGGTGGTGTGTTTTGTTCTGTTTTTGTTCGGTGGGGTTTTTTTGATTGTTTTTCCTCTCCTCTCTGAGAATTCTTTTGTCCTTGGTATGTGCTGAAAACCTGAGTGAACATAGGTTGTTGCTATTTTCTTTTAACCTATTTATATTTTTTTGTTTTAACCTATTTATTTTTCTCCTCAGTACTTTCCACTCTCCTAAAACATTTAGCAACCTAATTCCCAATAAACCTGTTGGGGTTTATTGCCTATTAAGAATGTGACAGGTGAAGAAAGATACTTTTTTTACTATCAGCAAAGATGGCGTATGCAGAAATATTCAGAAGTTTAATCTGAAACTGGGGTTATAAACTTAAAACACTTTTTTTTTTATTTTTCCCCTTGGACGTAGCTTCATAGTATTTGTGATGTTTATGACAGCAGCGCGCAGGGTGCCTCAGGTCAGAGGCATTACCCATCCATTTCTGCAGTAAGCCAAAGCTGAGCAGCAACTATGTTGACATTAAACATTTTACTCAGTCTTCATGCTCTGGTACACAAAGTGATTTCCACAAGCTGTGGCAGGTCATATGAGAACACGCTGCATGTGCTTTTCTGCTTGAGCCATTCAGTGTTGAATCCTGTTTTCCACAGCGTGTTTCAGGCCAGCGGAAAAATCTTTGTGTCACGGGCGTGGATCCGCCAGGCCCATATGGTAGGGCAGAGGAAACACCTGTGCTTTTAAGGTCTAGTTGGTTATAATTGATTTCTTGCTTCTGCTGGTATTGTGACTTGGCAGTCTACGAGATTTATGCAACTGTTGTAAATTGTGTATGATACAGTGGAGAAGCTCTTCATCCAAGTCCATCCATTATCAAGGTATATCACAAAATGTCACTGGTGCTCTGACTTCTGAAATCTCCGTATATTTTTTTGAAAACTGTTATGTTACCAGTTCCCTTGGAGAGGGGGGGAAAAAAAAAGAGTACATAATGGTATACACAAAACCCAAGCTGTTATCACTCTTCACTCTACAGGTACCTTTGTGCCAGATTACTTAAGATCTTTAGTAAGCTGCAAAGTGTGGAATTTTGTTTGCATGGGTGTATGACAGCAAAAATTGTTTTCAAATTTTTTTTTTTTAATACTTTGGGCTTATTGTTTACTAAAATACAAATGTGTTTGCTGTTTGTTTGTTTTCAAGAATCTAGATGTCCCTGATTATTAATCACCAGTAATATAATAGCCAAAAAACTTCTGGTAGGGAAAGATGAGCCACCTCGGTAGGTTCTAGATGCATCTTCCAACAGGAATTGCAGTGATCTGTTTATCTATACTGTATACTGTGGGTGTTTGCAAGAGGCTTTTCCACGTGCCAGGCAGAGTAAATAGATACGGAGGCCACGCTGCCTTGCTCTGTGTCTGTACTGAACATACATGCTACTAGGCAAACTCTGTTTTGCTTTTAATTTGCCTTTAAGTAATGAGCATGTTAATCACTTCATATTTAACAGTAAAAATAGCAGGTCATAATGGCTTAAGAGGATTTCTTTCAGGCACGTTTTAACTCATCTCAGCTTTGCGGCAAGGAGTTGGGAAATAATGCATTTGTCAATTATTCTCTGGGTGAAAAGAGGCATTGTATTTCAGCATGATAAAATAATAAATGCGCTGAGACAAAATAAAACGTTCTTTTCTTTGCACATAATACAATAGATGATTCCCTACGTTATGATGGCAGTGTTTTACTGCCAACGCAGTGTAAACCCCGCGCCTGCCTGCCTCTACCTCCTAAGGTAACAGGGGTTGGAGAAGACTTGTGATTCACTTGGCAGGAAATGGGGAGCAGATGATGTGACTACTGGTTTGTGGTGCTAACCCAGAGATGCTTTTTGTAGATGGCCAAATGCAACCTCTGCAAGAATTCAGGTTCATCCGTCACTAACTACTTCAACATTTGTGTAATGTGATTTGTAACTCCAGAGGTATTGCTTAGCCCTGCAATACAAGCCCCACCCCACCCTGATTATTTAGCTGTTCTGTTAATGGAAAAAGCAGCACAGGTTCTGCATAATTAATTAGATGGGTTTCTTCAGGGTTCTAGTCTAATTGTTTACAGCTAGTGAGAAATCTGATCTGTGAAAATAATGAGAACATTTGTACTTGTGGCTTTTCTCTGTTTACCTGATGATGCCAAACTTTGTATGTGGAGTTGCGAAATTCTAATTGCTAGAAGGCATGCCCCTATTCCTCCTCCTGCTTCCCTGTGCCAGGTAGCATAGCTGGCAGATCCCAGAGCTGGCCAAGCCACCGCGTCTTGCGCGCAGCGTCTGAGAGCAAGGAAGAGGCCACGTTTCTCAGTGGTGAGCGTAGCAAGGGAACGGAGGAAAGAGGGAGTCCTGTTCTGATTGTGAGATAGTGTTTGTCTGCTTGTCTCGTGGTTGTATCGCAAATAAATATGACAGTACGGATTTACAGAGGTCCAGCAGAAAGGGTTTTTCCTCTCTGTTGTTGTTGTTATCATCTTATTAAACATTCCTTGGTTTAGGTAAGTTTGCCTCCAGCTTTATGGGCGTTTTCCCTCTTCCTCATTCATACAGAGGCCACACTGAGCTCAGCTGCCTGATGTTGACTGCACAGAACTGGGTTTTATTTTCGAACGCTTGCTTTTGGCTTAAATATTGTATTGGCACAGAAGTGTGGTCATTTACAGGAGACTAATGCAACAGCTATTCTGTAGTCCAAGAGAGAAGGTACTAGCTGCTATATGTTAATCTCTGGAGGAGGAGTTGTTCTAGCCCTTACCTTCTACTAGCATTGCTTGTTACTTGCATTTGCCCTCACCCCAGCTCCTCTGGAGGAAAGCGATAAGCCATTAAAATGGTAGTTCTTGGTAGTACCAAATTTACTACTTTGTTCCTTCCTTCCTGTCCATGACAACTCAGCTCTTTCAGGAGGGGAGCTGGGCACCTCACAATAGGACTTCATTCACGGAACTCGAATAGCTCTCATGCTAAAAATATATTTATTTCCCTCCTCCTCATGCCCTCCCCACCTGCCTGTAACATTAAAAAACCTCGTTAAAGTGTATGTTACAATTTTTAAACTGCCAGCCAGGAAAAATGTTCTTTCAGTGTTCCTCTATAGCATATTTTCTCATTTAAAATAGCAATATATTTACAAAGGGGAATCTCTCCTTGTCCTAGATCTCCCAACACAATGGCTATGCTCATGTAAAAATACACTAGAGAATATTCTGCATGTCTGTCTGTGTGCGTGTGTTTCTGTGCTTATTACACTAATTGCTTTTGACGTTCTGGTATACATGGTGGCTTTGGAAGGCAAAATGTTTATATCGCACATTAACACTTCCCAAATGTAAAGATGCTTCGCTGTGGGGTTTCTGAGCATTGTAGCACTGACATCAGTTGGCTTTGATTTAATATAGTTATGACTATGTGAAAATTGCATAACTAACATGGGTGGTAGAAAATGCCTTCAAATTCAGGGGTGCATATAGTTGTGCTGCATGTTCTTGTTTGTATGTGGCCAAAAAGTGAGAATAATTTTTTTTTTTAAAGACTTTCAAGTATCATTGGGCAGGCGTTTCAGGCTGGTTTTTGCTCTAAGAAGCATGTAAAAGTTAAAGAAACCAAGCCCCAGCGCCAACTTCTTCACATGCACGCTTTCACTGATCCTGTTGCAAAACTGAAATATGAAGCAGTGCTTGTACCTGTTACTCTGATGGGTTATCCTGTAAATCTAGATAGGAACAGAGCTGATTAAAAAGCGCTACATAAGCGCTGATCTTGTTTTGCTTTGTTCCTGTTTACCTTGTTAATTTCGAAGCTAAACTTGCCAGTGTCACAAAACTGCAGTTTCTGGCATTTGTGTTGTTGCATATCTTGATTTCTTACTACAATTGCCACAGCGTTACCACCCTTTCAATTGAATTGTTAGGTAAAATAGTGGGGATTTTTTTCTCCTTGGAGTTTTGGAATGTGTAGGAGACTGTTCTCTTCAGGCCAAGCGCTAGGGGGAAATTTACATTCTCAAGACAGTCTGTTTTTCACAATTGTCATAAGCATAAACAATAGGAGAAAATCCTTTCCTTTGCAAGGTGTTTTACATTTCATTACATTTACATTTGTTTTAATCCATATGAATAGGGGAATGTTCTGAATCTTATGAAGGAGAAAGAATCTGGGAAAGCAAATAATGGGAAAACTGCTCTTGCAGCTTGCTGAGCCCTAGCAGTGCTCCTTCCAGAAGACTGGCTGGAAAGGTGGTTCCTCTCTGAGAAAGCTCAACAGTGTCTAGCGAGCAGTTGGCTTCATCTGCCAGCTGCTTAGCAGCTTTTTCCAGGAAAAACATTTTTCTTGTGGGTAAACTGTAAAAGGAATGCACTTAATATAGCAGTCCATTTTCTGTTTCTGATCAGTTTTGAGATAGAGGTCCAGAAACATTTGAGTGAGAATAAGATCTATTCTCCCTCCCCTTTTCTCCTTCCACAGCCCTCACGGACTAGCACAGCAAAGCTTGCATAGATAGTGCCAAATATTACCGAAAGGATTTCCATAATCTTGCTCAGGGAGAAGATTCTTGAAAAGTTAAAGGTTTGTCTTTGAGTTGTTGTGTAGTTGTCCGTTTTTGTGTATAAAATTAAACGTATCCTTCTTGTGCAAAAGGCACATCAAAAGCTCATTGAGCCCGACAACAAAACTGGTGAGCAGAGGGGTGGGCAAATGTGTTTTTTGGGAAAATCAACAATTCATCTTTATGTTTTTATTTATGTATTTTGCAGTTTGGCATACATGGAGTAGCGGGGTGGATACACTTAGCTAATTGCCTGACATCTAGATAAATACATCTAGAATTTGGCCATGGAATTTGAGAGCAGGATCACTCTGAATTGTCATTCTGACAAACAAAAAATTCTTCGGAGGCCCATGTAACCAGTTGGAGTTAATCAGACTACACATGTGAGCAATATGTAGCAAATTCATGTAAACCAAATGGGTTTCCTATCTGCTTGTTTTGCAAAAGGAAACAATCTTCATAATTATTCATATTATTTTACTTTTCATCTTTGGGGTCCTAGTTCTTTATCAGTCAAGAATAGTGGGGAGAGGGTTGGTAGGAATAGCATTTCTTCATGCTTTCATGGCTTTTTCATAAAAATGTAACACAACAGTTTTGCAATGATAAAGTTTGTCCCCCAAAAACCTGCCATTTTTTTTATGAAACCTTTAATTGAGAAATGTACCTGCTGCAGTACAGGATGCTTGAAAGTGCAGCCCTTTACATCAGCATCAAAAAGTGCAGTACTGAGACTGTTTCAAGAGCTGCTCCATTTAGAATGATGAAATGCAGACAGTTCTACGAACTGTTACAAAGGAAAATATGCTCATAAACCAACTTTGAACTTCTATGCTGATGAATTGCAGATTTCTTGAGCAGATTTCAATTTTAGCTTGCTCAGACAACGTATTGTTTTGCTCTTCTGAGACACGTAGTATAGCAGATCGCTGCACTGCTAAAGTGTCGGTTTTTTTTCTTCTGGTAAAAGCTTTCCCTACTGCTTTCATTTTCTGTATTGGATCTCAAAATTGAAGATTGTGGAAACTTACAGAAGCTGTTGAATACTAAAAACTAAGAGCATCTCAAATGTTTTCAGCTTTGTGTGGTGTGCTTCTATTGCTTTGGACAAAAGATTCAGTGTAGCCTCTGGCTGCATAAAGTTTTATCACTTTGACAGTAGTGCTGTCCCTCCTTCCCTTCCCCCAGTGTGTTTTGACACACCAGAGTAATTTAGAGAAATGTTTTTTTCTAAACATTTTTGGATTAAATTCTTCTAAGACTGGTTATTTTGATTTGTGCTGAAAGAGGAGAAAGCAGCTTTTGAAAAGGAAAATACTTATAAAAAACCTCTCTTGATTCTTCCTTATGTTTCCACGTTATGGACTTTTTTTTTCTATCCCCAAGTGGGTGATTCTAGACAATAGCAGTCTTTGTTTGCAAGCTTAAACCACCAGTTTGGCATGGCTGTTTCTATCTGTGACCTATTTAGTTTGAAGTGGGTATTTTAACTGCCTTGCGCAGCTTCGTGCTGTAGCACTGCACAGCACAAGATCTGCTGATGGTGGGAAGTTATGACAGGAGTGGGTGTCATGAGCTTGTATTTGCCTTTCGGAGATTTTGATCATTTGTGCAAACAAATCAGTTGTTTCTAACTCCATCCTTTCCACTTCTGGAATAACAAGACAGATCACAGCATCGCAGGATGGTAGGGGTTGGAAGGGACCTCTGACGATCATCTACTTCAACCCCCTGCTAAAGCAGGATCACCTAGAGCAGGTTGCACAGGATCAGGTCCAGGTGGGTTTTGAATATGTCCAGAGAAGGAGACTCCACAACCTCTCTGGGCAGCCTGTCCCAGTGCTCGGTCACCCTCAGAATAAAGTATGATAAAGAAGTGTGGGATAGGTCTGTATTTTGTGAAAATAGCATGCTTTAGCAAAGTACTGGTTTATTTTCAGCTGATTGTTTTACTGGTATTAGGGCACAATCTATATGGGGATTTCAATCTTAAAGGCTATTGACTTAGTCGACAATAAAGCAATAAATCTTGTGAGAAACATTAATTCATTTGTAGTAAAATGGATTGATTTTTATCTCGCTAAATCTATCATTACGTCAGTCCCATTGAAGTTTGGTTGTTGTCCTTATCACATGTGTTGGTATAACTGAAGTATGTGTTGGGTACTGCTCTGAATGCAGAAGAGGAGAGCAGAATGTATAAAACCTCCTCCACATGTTGTTACAGCTGACACTGGAAAAATGCTCATGCTTTTGTGGTTAGGTACACTCCTGCATGAATACTGTTGGCTCTGTGTGTTTGTAGCTGGATCTCAACTGCATGACTAGTTGGAAAAAAAAGTGTCTTATATTAGGCAAAGGGAAAAGATGCTTTTGTTCCAGCACCGCCTGGGGAAAGGAGGAGGATTCACACCTCAGAAGAGGGAAGGGATATAGTGGGAAGCTCTGTATTCCCATCTCCTTGAGTCATTAACAAAACACTGTGGCTAAACCAAGGTTGCTAAACCATCTGCTGCCTCCCAGCACAGGCAGTTTTAAGTAAAGATAAGCTTGTACTCACTTGCTCTTGCCTCGTTAACTACAGTCGAAATCGCTGAGATTTTGGATGGAAGATAACTGGCTTTATACCAAATTCTCTTATTATGAAAACAGCACTCATCTATTTTTTAAGCTTGTCTTTCTTTTGCCTAGCTGCATAAAGTTTCCTTTTACCTAGAAGGAGCAACGTCATTTACTTTGAATTGGCATAGTTACAAAGAGGTTTATATTAATGTAAATTCTGTGAATTGGGTGACTATTTAAATGTTACAACTTCTTAAGTATTCACCGTATGATGACCCAGAATCAGGCTTCATCACCTCGTGCCTCTTGACTCATTATCTCAGTGAAGTCTGGCGCTCAAGATCAGGGGCAAGCGTTTTAGTTGAGTTCTCTCATTGCTGTGCAAACAGGCGGGCTGCAAGTTACAACTTGATCTACTTACTCAACTGCAGTCATTTCGTAGTAACACCATTGTTTCTGTAACTGATAACATTTACGTTGGAAAAAGAAGGCGCCAACAATCCAAAGCTGATAGCCAAATGAAATCCGGCACTGAAAGAACTTTTGATCTTTTTATTATACCTGGAAGATGGCTTAGACAATCTTTTTTTCCTGTTTTTGCAATTTCTACTCGGTATCTCTCCACATCAGTTTTCATTTATAAATTTAAATCCTATGTAATGCAGTAAAGTGAGTGTTCCACTGGTCCAGCAGCAACGATGCCCCTATGTAATGGATTTTTAAAGCAATTTTTTCCTGTCTTGACAACTCCATCACCCCACCTGGAAAGTACTTTGTGAGACAAAACGCTGTTGACTTGGCATGTCAGCCCTTTTTCCCTAATGAAAGAGTTATTTAAAATCATCATGTGAGGTCCACTACAATGAGGAGCAAAGGAAAAACCAGGGCATAAGCTGCCTTTACAGATACGAAATATTACCCTATGGTCAAATGACGTAATCCAGGAATTAATGACCCATCAAGTAGAATTCCCTGTAGTGCTGGCATTTTAGTCTGACAAAGAGCATCCTGAATGTTTTCTTGAATAAATCTAGTTAGAACATAGTTTGTATTCCCTAGATACAGTTGTTTGCCTGTTTAAAATGTCCATCATTGGTTTGAAGATGTTTCTAAGGTATTCTTGGGATGCTCTAAAAGAATTTAGAAATACAAGAAAACCGGCAGGGGCAGTAAGAACCATTACAGTAGTAAGGCTGACTATATGACATCAAAATGTTGATCTGGATTTCTAAATTGCTGTATGTTTAAATCCTACCTGTATTACAGTTGGCTTTGTTTAGTGTAGGTGACGCTTTTAAATGATATGTTGGGGGAAGGCTTTTTTTAGAAATACCACAGAAAAGTTACACCATGATAAAATAATAATGAAGTCAGGCTCGTTATACTAAAACACAGAAATGCTGGTCAGTCCTGTATCTTCCCATGACAAATCTACTTTACAGTATAGCTAAAACACCTCATTTAACTCTGACCTGCTTCAGTGAGGGCTCACACTTAAGTATTCTTTAGGTTTGTTTTCCCCAGTCAGGAACAGAAACCCAAATAGTTTCTCATTTAAAGCAAGGGGATTTTTGATGACAGGGTGTTTTCCAGATTTTCTCATAAAATTAGTTTCTCTTCTGGACCTCAGGGAAAGGCTCATGATCTATTTACACAGTGTTTTCTTGGGGAGAATTGTGAATGAGTGTGGCTAAAGAAAGGTTACCTCTTCAATGCAGAGTTAACATCAGATTTGGCCTGTATTTAATGTTTGTAACTTTTTATTTCAAAAGTCCCTGTTTCCAGTGTATGTACTTTCTACTTGTATTTTTTGTCTTAACGCCCTTTCCTGTGTTACAGCCAGTCTCAAGCTGAACAGCAACCCCCTCTCCCCAAGACCCCTCACTTACTTTTAGAGAACCTAAAGAAGGTTTGAATACAGGATAAACTCTATGTGAGACATCTTAACCTTATAGCAGATGTTGGTTTGTTACGTGCATCTGCACTGACATTAGACAAAGTGACTAAGATGTTTGTAAAATATTTTTGCAATAGTAATGTACTATAAATAAATAACATTTATTTAGTCAAATTGCCTAATGGAGCATATTTGACTATGTGGTGGAGTTTTTTTGAAGTACAAGAATTTCTAATTTGTTATTTAGGCCTTCAGAAATTTTATGATGCTGTCTTCTGAGGTTATGATGTAATAAACTTGGGGTTGTGTTCATTTGCTTTCTGATTTGGAGATTTTAGGGTTTTTTTATATGCTAGCTTCTGACTGTATCTCAAAGCCTAGAAGTTTACCTATTAAAATAAAATTGAAGAGAGGTTTCTAATATCCTCAATTTAGAGCTGAATCAGGGCTTTTTCAGTACTGTAGAAAAGATAGTTTTGTCCCGTGAAGACTGAGGGAGAGACGGTTTTTGTAGCTGTTGTCCTGGACGTTGATTCCTCCTTGAGGAGGGGCAGTGCCTGGGTTAAGAACGCACCGGGGAAAGGCAAGAGAGGGGCTATTTTGGCAGCATGTGCTGGTTGAACTACTGGTTCCTCTCTGCTTTAGTGCTATCAACATAGACTATGGGCAGATGGCACCAGTAACCAGTACTTTGCCTTTTTTTCTTACTGCTTTATGCTCTCAGTTGATGCATTCAGCTGGAACTTGAAGGAACTAATTTCCTTAAGACCTGTGATAAAATCAGATTGCTGATAATGCTGAATGGCTGCTTACCTACTATTTCGACAAGACCATTCCTTCTACTTGCTGCCTATTGTTTTAAACTTAAATGGGGACCTTACATCCTAGGCACTTTTATAATACCTAGCACAATAGGCTTCTGCTGTACAGTACAAAACTGCTATACTATCATTCATTTTAGTCATAGATATCTAGCGTTGTAGAAGTATCCGACAGTAGAGAAAGGTGTAAAATGCCATGCTGTAACTATTGTCAAATTTTACCTTGTTTAAAGCTTTGTTTGGCAAGTACAGCTGAGAGATTTCTTTGTATTTGAGAGAAGCTGGACAACAAGAGGGTAAAAGCCAAATCTGTCTTTCTAGGCTGTGTAACGTGGGGTGTGGTTACAAGGCAGAATAACGCAATTTTAAGTCCCTGATGGTGCCAAAAAGGATGTTGTTCCTAGCCATGTGTTTGTGTCTTCTCCCTGACAGGTTAGCACTACTTCCCTGCCCATGCAGTCAGCTGGGTTGGTCCCTCATCCAATTGACTTTTTTTTTTCTTTTTTAGCAGGCATCATTTTGATAAAACAGGTATTTTAGAAGTATGCAAAAGACAATTCCCTGTTTGGAAAATATCTTGGTCTGCTTTTGGTTTTCTGTAGAAAGTGACGTGCAAGTTGCTGAACTACATTTCTGTCTGTGCAAGGGTGACAGTATAAATGTTGAAGTGTACATAAATCTGTGCAGATGTGCTTAATCATCAGGCCCTCCCTACCTGGACCTGTTCAGTAAGGGGGTGAGAGGGGGTGTGACAGAAGGAAGTGGGTTTTTTTAATCATCTTTGGAATTAGAAAAAACATAATAGTTCTCTGTGATGCTATGTGCTCGGCATTGATTTCTACACATTTCTAATCTAAGAGGAAAAGTAGTCCAGATACTAGTTTGTTTTGGCTGACTCTGCAGACTAGAATCACTTCTGTTGTCCTTTGTATGGGATTTTCCTAACAGAAGTAACACAGTCCCTGGAGACCAACCAGTCTTTACAAGGTGTAGGACAAGCAAGGAAGTTTTGCTTCAAGTGGTCACAGGTCTCTGATTCATAGCAGGGCAGGGTTTGGGGATTCCCCCAGCAGTCTGTGGAAGTGATGTATAGCTGTTGACCTCATTGACTCCTTTAGCTTTAGGCACTGTAAACCAGCTGTTTAGGTGACTTCTTTTTTTAAATAGATACATTTTCCAGAGGTTTACCTTCATTTTCTCAATAGACTAGTTTCCATTGTTGTTCCAATGAAAGTAGGTAAGAAACATTAAACAATTTAAAGATTGTAACATTCACACTTGCAGAGATACCCTTACTCAGTTGCTTCTACCAGCTTTCATCACCACACAGTTAACTTACAGACACCAGTGCAAATTATCTCTTATTTAACTTTCTCTTCTGGATTGCCAACTCTTCTCTGACATTTTCATTACTGCACACCCTTTCACTTTACGCGTAGCTTGTAAGTATGCTTGTTGCTGTGCTTTGTACACTGCAGTGACATTCAGGATAGAAATGTTAACACTTAGTGGAATAGTAGAAAAATTTCTGTCTAGATTCTAGCCAAAGGCAAAACTCGCATAATTTAATCAGGGCAATATTTCTTCTAGAAGCATTAGTCCTAACTTGGCTTTGACGCTGATTCTTGAGCAGTGCTGTAATCTGACTTGAAAGTCAAATATCTCAAGTATGAGGTATTTACTGTGTCGCTGTCAAAGATGCAATAAACTTTGCGCTCTTACAGGAAATCAGTATCATACAAATGCTTCATATGTAGAAATAGCTGTCTTTGGCCCGAGATGTAAAAGTGAATAATAATAATAAATCCTTTTCAAAGTCTATTTCTCTGAAAGGGTGATTTCCTCTAATGTTACTGTTATCTGCTTTTCTCTGTATGCATCCAAACCAATGACTTAGCTTTTTTTCTTCTTACTGTGTAGTTTCCTGTGAAATTATGCTTCTTTTTCATTTTCTTTGTAGGCAACAGAGATTTTGCTCCTGATGATCCACTGGAATTTAAGTCTCATCAGTGGTTTGGAGCCTCTGTGAGATCCAAAAACGATAAAATTCTGGTAGGTTTTTGATGCCCTTCAAATGCTTCAGTATGGGATACTGTAGTGGGGAAAAAAAATGTGAAAAGATCTGGCTAACTTGGAATTTAAACAAAATCCCACTAATCAGTGTGACTTGTCTTTTTCAGAATTGATTGGCTAGCCTTTTTTATCTCTTTATAAACAAAAGTTGTAGCATTTTTTTGTCTGCTTTTGAGGAAAGTAATAGAATTAGTTTTCCTGAAGTTGGAATGTGTTATAAATTCTTGATGAACTCTTTACAACTGCTTCTTTAAGGAAATATTATTTCTAAAATTCTTGTGATAAACCAGCTATTTCTAAAATTACAAATGGTGATACTTCTGCCCCAGCGCTGATAGTATAGATCTTCTCTAATAAACACATGGTACATCTGCTAAATTTCTTTTTTGTTACTGTTCTGTAGAAAACTGGAATTCCATTGCGTATTATTCTAGAACCTCAGCATTTTGAAGAGGAGTTTGTTTTCTCACGGCCATGTTTTCTTCCTTAGGCCTGCGCCCCATTGTACCACTGGAGGACTGAAACGAAACAAGAGAGAGAGCCTGTAGGAACTTGTTACCTGCTTGCGGGATCTAAATCTGTGGAATATGCACCCTGCAGGTCAAGTAAGCGTAGAGCACTTTGTGGCTTTTCTGTTTGGAATTTCTCTCGTGTTATATTTTGAAGCGGGATGTTTTACAGGTATTTCTTCCCCCTTCCATGTACAGCCTCATAGCAATTAGAAAAAAACCTGAGCTCGACCCAGACATCTGAATTCTCCTCCAGTTGATGTTCCGGATGCAGACCTTGCTTTCTCTACTGTTAAGCCAGAGGAAAAACTTAGATCCAAGTATCACTGGAGTTGAGGACTTCATTTTTTGAAAGGACCACTTCTGTGGTAATCACTTGAGCAAAATTATGTAGCAAGTGCTTTTTCAAAGACCCACACTAGAATTTTCAGAAGCTTAATTATTGTTATTCAAGTAATTGAAAGAGAAAGCTCATTTTAGAAGACAGGGTTTTTTAACAGTAGGTTCTGGTTTCCATGTATGCATATATAAGTAGCGATGCGTTGTTCTAATTATGTTCACTGTTGAACATTTTGAGTCTTATTTTCCAAATGCTTTGCGTCCATATCATCTGAGTTTGTCGATTATTCAGATGCTTATAACCTTTTTTTTAAAATACAGAATTCTAAAAGTTGAACATTCAAGCTAGGATTTTTTGTTTGCTTGCTGAAAAACGTTGGTGAACAGCAGGAATGAAATCCAGTGTGGTCCAACATAAAGAGAAGTTAAATAAGCATATATTAAACTCAGTCGTGCTAGTTCTCATGCTTCCAGATAAGGAGATCTCAACGCTGCTACTCTGGAGCTGTGTAATCATGAGATTAACTCAGCCATAACAATTCTTGCTGGGATGAGTCTCAGTATGTAGAGATTTTTTTTTTCAGCCAGGTATGCTTGCTTGTTTGTTTGTTTCAAGTATTGGTTAAAAAAACAACTTAGTTACGTGTATTTCAAATTTCATTCCATACCAAAAGAAGAATTTATCCGCTATTTTCCAGGTTATTTCCTGAATAAAAACTGCAAATATTTTTCCCAAAAACTTTTGAATATTACATACAAAGGAATGTGGAGTTGCTGCTTACTTTGACTCTGTTAGGCTAGAACATATGTTAATGTTATACGTATATTCGGCCAGCTGTCAAGTTGTTACAGTGTTTGGTTATGAGTTGTTGATAAAGTAAAAATATTGATTTAGGAGAAAAGGTTCCCAAGGTTCAAGTACAGGAGTGCAAGGTTACTTAGGAAGATTTGTTGGAAAGGATCCACAGAATCATCTGATCTATAATGGTAATATTTATGTATTTTTCTCTCTCTGTCCATCCTTTTTTTGTAGCCACTATCGATGCAGATGGCCAGGGATTTTGTCAAGGTGGATTTAGTATTGACTTTACAAAGGTACGTGATTCTTTCTCAATTCCTGCTAGTCAGCAGCCAGTTGCAAGTTAACTACCACCCTGATACAGACCACATACAAGCACAGCTATTATGAACCTAAATGTAAACTACCATTCCTGGGGAGAAGAAAAACGCAATCAAATGTATCCTTGTAAATAAACAAAAATAATTTCAAGCCACTCTGGTATTATAAACCTGTTTCTCCCTACATCTTCACAGCAGCACGCTTTCACCTCTTGTAGGAATCATGTCCTGAATAAATAATCTGCTTTTCCAGCCTCAGGCCATAAACCTCTGCTGCAGCTAGTCCTCAAGTGACATAAACTGCAGTAGTCAGGTTTTTTTGAGACCCTTACTTTGAAGGGATTGGTGCATAGCTAGAGTTACTTCTTGAGGAAGAATAACTTACTGCTAAAGGGAACTGGCAAACCATGTTCTTGTGAATTATGTTTTGTTTTTCTCCTCAGCTGGCAGAAGTAGACCTTATACTTTTTTGCTGTCTGTCTTTGTTTCTTCTACTTTTCTGTTCCCCCTGCCTTTTACAGTTGTGTGGGGGTTTTTTGTTGTTGGGTTTTTTTTTTTTTAATTCACAATTAGTTTTTAAATCTAAGAACAATATTGTACAGCTAAATTGTTTAGCATAGTCTGGACGTGTTAAGGCCACGCATGTCCTGTTGGTGGTGTGGCAAGTTCTTCACATCTTACGATTGGGTCATACCTCTTTACTCTTTGAGGACACTCTTGGTTTCCCTCCAGAGGAAAGTGTGCAAGGTGCAGTATAGGACTCTAAGTATTTTCAGTAATTTTGTGTGCATCCCTCAGGCTTACTGCGCAGACTCTAGCCTCAGTTAAAACCAACCTTGGGCTCTAATCCAAAAGCCTAGCTGAGTGGGCAAGCCTGGGTATAAGGTATCTCCAAATCTCTGACCTAGATTTTTGAGTGGGGAATATGGGAGTTTTTAAGATTAAAACCTGAATAAGTGGCTTAATTAGGCAGCAAAGCCTATGATCAATTCAGTACTTATGGAGCAAATTCCCAGCACTGGGATAGCTTATGTGGTTAAAGTTTCACATAACATGGTTTGTGGATTGCAGTTCTACCAGGAATACAGAGTGCGGGAATTTCATCACAGCTTTTTTGAATTAAACTTTTCTAAAGATAAGTTACAGAAAGTGGCAGGGGCAGAAGATGAAACTAGTTTTGTGTACTGACCTAAAAACATGTTATGATTGCCTTGTAGCAGTCTTAGAGATTCCTCCTAATTGTATTTCTGTTGTCTTAGATTTATGTGGATAGAAGAGTCTGTTACAATAAAAGCAGAATTCCACCAGGAATTTTAAATGGGTGAAACAGAGAAGCAAGTCACGGAAGTCATCCTGTTTGTCATGTTTTATGAGATGCATTTTTAATTAATAATTTCTTTAAACAATAAAATGTATTTGGGTCAGTGAAGCACAGTGATATACACGCATGGAGTTACTTCTTATAAAAACAGGACATGTTCTCTTAAGATATGCTTAATGGTTTTTGTTTCTTACTCTTTTTTTTTTTCCTCCCCTCCTTCTTCCAAGGGAGACAGAGTGCTGCTTGGAGGACCTGGAAGTTTTTATTGGCAAGGTGAGATAGATCATTTAAGTCACAGAGAAGTTGACCTCTCTGACTTTTTCTCTTTACCCTCTTAGTCATTTGTATACATAACTCCTCCAACCACTGTCAAAGTCTTCATCAGTCAGAAAACCAATAGAAATATTTTTTCTTCATTCTTCAAAATATTTCCTGAATAATCAAGGCAACCACAAATTAAAGCTGAAATAATAATTGTATAGATGTGTCTTTTGTCTTTTCAATAACTCTATGATCATTTTAAAGGCATTTTCCCAGGAACGTGGAATTTATTTCCACCAGTAGATAAGTTTCCTTTAGGATGCTTTGTTTTGTTGTTGTTTCAAAATTTACATTTTATAATTTCTGACATGTGTACGAAGCATGTATTCTCAATGAGAAATGGATGCTGCAAAGAGAACTATTGCTATTTTCCTTTGATGGCAAAGATTTTTTGTATTTGTTTATATTGATTTGTTTGTGCCATGGTGTGCATTTTTCCTCTAACCGCACTGTTTACACAGAACATTTCCTACATATTTACTAATGTGGGCTTCGGTCAGTATCTGTTTGCATGATCATTCAGCGTTTAGCTAGAGCGTTCTGTTCAAAAGATGGTGCTGTTGCAATCAAGACATAGCCAAACTCTGTTGCCTGTTTTTTAATGTAAATACCAATGTTTATGAAAGATTTTCTGTATCACTGCAGCCTATATGTAGATGCAGCAGCACGGGAGGCTTGTTTCCAGTCCTATGTTTTAAACTTGTAACAAAATGGAATGATAGAAATGAAACTGCAGATACAGAACAATACAGATTATGTTTGAATATTCATTTTATTGCTTTTTGGCAAAAGCAATAGCTCATCTGCCGAAACCACCTTACTCTTTTCTACTACTACCAAAAATCTCAACTTTGAATAGAAGGCAATAGTATACTTCTAAAAACAAGAGTTTTTCACCCCAAATTTTTATTCCACATTGAGATGCTGGAGGAGCAGTTTTCCCTATACTTCATACAAGTATGAATATGTATGTGAAGTGATCTTCTGAAAAAAAAAAAAAAAAAAAAAAAAAAAAAAAAAACCCAAACTTTTTTGTGATTCAGGATTTAATTACAACTCAATGTAATGAAGTCACCACCTAGTGGCTAGCAAAGTGAAACCAGAGAACACGGTAATACACTGTGCTCATCTTAATAGCTTCTTGTCTGCCACGTTCAGCTCTCATGTGAAGGTATATAGACAAAGAATGATGACTCAGTTCTGCAATTCCATAAGCTTCTGCTTACTGTTACCTAACTGAGCAGTCCCATTTAAAGTCTGGCTTATATGTAGGAGTGGCTTCTATTTGGATTGAGAACTCTGTGTGCTTTTGATGAAATATGTGCATAAACCCTTGCTGAAGTAGGATCCAAAGTTTCACTTATCTTCTATTGTTGTTGGCTATTTTCTGGTCAGCATCGTGGAACAGCTGTTGCTTTAGAAGCAAGCATTCTGTAAATCAGTTGCTTATTGAATGAGTGCACACGCATTTTTATGTGGTTTTAAGCTGTTTGCTTTCTCTTTAGGCCAACTTATTTCTGATCGAGTGACAGAGATTGTGGCTAAATACGACTCCAGAGTCTACAGTACAAAGTATGATGACCAGTTAGCAACCAGACCTGCCAGTGCGGCTTTTGATGACAGCTACTTGGGTGCGTAGTTTGAAAAGGAAGAAAACGTAGCTGTACTTGAAAAACTCCCTTGCGCTACTCGTATTTAAGTCTAAATCACCCTATTATTAATTCAACATTTGACAGATAACTTGAAGAGCTACGTACTGAAAATGCAGTAATTTAGGTATGATGGAAGCTTAGTTATCTTGCCATAGACTTGATTCAAAAAGCACCTGATGACAAAATAACTGGAAATATTTCCATGAATTTTTGTGCTTTGTGATTCAGGCCGAATATTGGAATGGCAGAGGTATGATTTTTATGTGAGAAGTTAGTCACATACCTTTTTTTTTTTTTT
>VXBL01008546.1:1506398-1538149 GCA_013400195.1 Aramus guarauna | reverse complement strand
TTTTTTTTTTTTTTAAAGAACCTGTTCCTAAATACTAAAGCAAAATAAAAATGTGAAAGAATCACATTTGGGAAGAAAACTAATGAAGAGAGTCCCTTAGAGGAATGGGAAATCATAATTTAGTTTTGTATATGTGTTTAACTGGGTTTAGAAAAAAGTAAGGATAGACTAGGACAATGATAACTTTAAGACTTTCATCTTCTGATCTCAAATTTATGGATGCTGATTAATTACAGTTTACTTGTGTAGCTGTTGATAGTCTAAGCTACCTAGAGGCAATATTTATTCCATTCTATTTTAAGATGAAGTGAGAGGACTGTGCACAGATATCTATGAAGAATATAAAGATAGATGAAAGGTTTAATAAGGTTTTTAAAGTGATTTATTAATTTTGTTAATCAGGTTATTCAGTGGCTGTTGGAGACTTCAATGGTGATGGCATAGAAGGTAAGACCTTTGCTTCAGTAAAAAAAAAAAAATCATGTTAATATGCTGGGCAAGTCTCTTAATCAAATTGTATATAACAAATGTTACAGTGCACAGCTAAATGTATAGAGCACTAGGAATAAGCTACTCTGTTCAAACAAAGTCATTGTACTTTGGGACCTGAATGTTACCTGGGTGTCTTCCTTTACGTTTCAGACTTTGTATCAGGAGTCCCAAGAGCAGCAAGAACTCTGGGCATGGTAGGAAATTTGAAACGTTAAACTTTACAATAAATAAAAAAAGATTAATATTGTTGGTGTGCTGCAATGTGTGTTTCTTCATGTGCAGGTGTCTATTTACAATGGGAAAAACATGTCTTCCATGTACAACTTCACTGGAGAGCAGGTATGTAGCTTTTTTCAGTGTGGTAGGTGACCGGGAGGCTGCTCTTGTAGAAGGATGATGTGTTGGGACAGTATTTAGGCTACTAGAACATATAAATACTGTAGGTTATTAACTTATGTGCCAAAGAAAAATTTTATAAAGTCTGTAGGAATCCTAAAAATATATGTTCTGTAAGTTCCTGTTCTGTAGTGCTACTTAGAAAAACAATCTTATTTAAATGAAGGAGATGGTGCCTCTTTTGAGAATTGGGAAGGAGGACTGGATCCTGAAAGGGGGGTGTGGGGAAGGTAACTGATTGGTTCACTTTCGAACAGAGCAAGAAAGAGAAAGGAAAATATAAAGGAAAGGACACAAAAAAAATTGTAGTATATATTATCATCTCCCTAACATCTTTTCTATACAGCTTTGTATACGCTTGTTTGTGTGTTCATATCACCACAACTCCCAAGTTTGGTTTGAATTATGTTTTCTAGATGGCTGCCTACTTTGGCTATTCGGTGGCTGCCACAGATATCAATGGAGACAAGTAAGTGCCCTCTTCTCCCCGCTGCCACCCAACTTGTTTCTGGAAAAAAAAAAAAAGAAGCTTTTCTTAAAAAGTCTTTCCTACAATATAGATTTCTGTCTTCAATACTGGTTTAACATGTATCTGCGCAACACAATTTCTCGCTAGCACTCAACATTTGTTTTAACAGCTGTAGATTTGGTTTTGTATTTATGTAAATAAATACACGTGTGTACTCACATGCTTTAAATGCACTAAATTCTGGTACGTTTGTGCTTACTTTGTCAGATACTTGTCTTCGGTTGCAATTTAAAGATAGATAACTTTCATCGTAATACTGACTTCAATGTTGAGTCCTACTAATGGATGTTTAAGAGAATGAAACTGATTTTTCATGTTACTGAAGAACCTTGTCCTTCTTTGGTCCAGTTATACAGATTTGTTTATTGGAGCCCCTCTTTTTATGGATCGAGGTTCTGATGGGAAACTTCAAGAGGTTGGCCAAGTTTCCATTTGCCTTCAACGAGCCTCTGGAGGGTTTCAGATCACAAAGCTGAATGGTTTTGAGATATTTGCAAGATTCAGCAGTTCTATTGCACCTCTGGGGGATCTAGATCAGGATGGCTTCAATGGTAGGACATAATTTATTGATCAGTATTTTTGGTTCCTAGATGAAATCTAGGCAGCACACTGAATGTGGATTCTGCACACCAACATTAGGCATTCTAACCATGACTGAATGTTGGACACTAAGGTTTAGACTCCTTTCGATGCTTGTATGCTACTCCCAAGAATGCTAATAGGAGTTACATGTATGCATCGAGCAGAGACTATACCATTTAAACTACAGCATGGATTATTTTAGCTGTTACACTGATAGTTTATTACTTTCTAAGTGATAAGTACAGGAGAAACTTCAATTAAATATCTGCCTCTCCACTGTGACTTGTTAGGACATCTTCAATATAATTTTCCTGTTTCCATTGCTTAAAGCCAATTTTCCTCTCCAGAAACACAGTGATGACTAAGAAGGTTTTGTTTCAGAGAGCTGATAAAAAATGTTCTGATAGAAGAGATTTGCCTGAGAAAAGTCTAGACTCTTTTTTTTTTTTTTTTTTTAATTTCAAAATGGAAGTGTCTGGTGAAAGTATTCCATAACAACTGCAGTCATCGGTACCAAGAGCTGAAGGTCTTGAAGCAAGTATTTGGATGAGAAGTTTGGTCTGATACAACTGAAGCTGCGGACTCTAAGAGCCTTTGCCAGTGCTTCTTGTTACTTTCATTTAAGAATGGAGAGCAATGAAACAGAAAAGAATCACAGTTTTGGGACAGTGACTTCCACGAATCCTAGGGAGAACCCTGTTTTGCAAGTTGCACTCCAGTGTTTCATAGAGTGGTAGGAATTTGAGTTCCACACAAAAATACTTATTTTTGTTTTTTCCATTCTGCTTGCAAGCAAAGTCTTTTCTGAAAGATCAGAAACTATAATAGGCTAATATTTCAAATTTCCAGGTAGCTCTAACTTATTTTTTTATGAAATCATAAAATTATAGAATAGTTAGGGTTGGAAGAGACCTTTTCAGTTGCTAATAGTATACAGAATTAGTGTGAAGATGCAATATCCCTGCAGCTATTTACAGAAGACATTGGAAAGGTTACAGCTGATAGCCAAAAATCCATTCACTTGATGAGATTATCCAAAAACTGTTTTGATTCCATCACATTTTAATCTGATATACACTGTAGGTGAGAAAATCATAGCAAAAGCTGCCTGTTTTTAATTACTTTGCCATTATTTAGTCTGGTTTTCTAGACTTTTTTTTTCCTGCTGTGTTTCATTATGGAAGTGTTAATTAAAATGCTTTCCATCACAGTATGATGCAACATTGGAACTTCTACTGTTTTCCTAAAGTTTGTAAAGATGAGTCAAAAATACAAAATGGTAAACTTTTGAGTCCTTGTTCTTTTCATGAAACTTTCTGAAATTTAAGGAAGGAGGAGGGAATAATGTACTTACTCTGTGTGGTGTTTAAACATTTTCCCGTTTGGTCTTTGAACCGACTGAAAACGTTGCGTTTAGATCATATGTACACTTCTAAAGTTGTCCTTACAGATATTCCAATAAGCATTTTGTTTATTACTGTTTATTAGTCACTGATAATGAGTACTCCCACATTTATTAAGCTTTCAGAGATAGCATAATTGCACTAATTGGAAGTTCTCCATAAAACATACTGCCAAGCCATGATAAGGATAGAATGGAACTTTGTATTTACCATTGCTTTAGGCTGACTTAAAATTTCCAGAATTATTAAAATGTCACACCCTTTGGAGGAACGTGAGTGTGTTAAGGAAATGGGCAGATAGTCCCACTTAGTCTTGTGATTAAGTGCCAACAGTGACTAATTCTGGGTGTTTAATACTCTCAGAAGCATCTCAAATCCATATGTTTTGGCTGTAAAGCAGCTGAAGTGCAGAAGTGTTTGCAGAACTATTCCTTTCCCGCTTCTCCCCATACAAGTCTATGATACGTGTTCTTGCTAAACATTTATACTTTCTAGAAAATCCAGCATCCAATTAAAAAAAAAAAAAGGTTCTGATGAGCATTTTAAATGCTGGTTGTGTTTCCTCCCTACTGACACACATTGAAGCTGAAATATCAGAAATGATTGATCAATGTAAGCACAAATATGTTCTCCTGATCTGTGTCTAGGGATGTTGACAATTGTTCTTTTGGTTTACAGATATTGCAGTTGCTGCACCATATGGCGGAGAGGACAAGAGAGGACTTGTCTATATCTACAATGGAAGAGCAAATGGTTTGAATGCAGCCCCATCTCAAATTCTCGAAGGACAGTGGGCTGCTCGCACTATGCCACCCAGTTTTGGGTACTCACTGAAAGGAGCCACGGATGTGGACAAAAATGGATATCCAGGTCCTTTGCTCTAAATGTCACTTTAAATAACTTAATAGTAGCCCCACCTCTGACTAACAGCATATTTAAAAAAAATAATGTGCAATGTGTAATATTTTTCCTTTCTTCCTAGACTTGATTGTTGGAGCGTTCGGTGTTGACGCAGCTGTTTTGTATAGGTAAGTATCTCCCTCTACACTCTTATGTAAGTGCAGCCAGAATGAAAGCTCAGAGGCATTCCTGAGTTACAAAAGAAAGCAGGATCAGGAAAGTCTGAAATTCTACCATTCTGCCTTCCAAATTGCTGAAGGTAAAAGAAAAAAAAGGTTATATTGCTGTTTTCACTGAGTGAATCTACAGTCTGCTATCTCTTATTTGTCTGTCTTAATAATCTATAGTTAAGAGAAACCATAAACCTCTTCAAGGCTTTCTGAGTGACAGTTTTCTAGATTCTGACACGTACAGGGTGCTGCTAGCTATTACACTGCAATCCTGATATTCTCATCCAGCCTTGCTCATTTTGGGAAAATATCTGTCTGTGCTAGCAATAGCTAGGACTTCCTCTTAACGCAATTGTCCATGTTCTGACTTGGGCAATAAAAGGGCACAGAAAAGCTTCCTGCTTTTTCCTAATCTACTCCATGATTATTTGTTATTCTTGCAGTTACACTAGATATTGTCTAAGTGTGTATGTGTATATTTCACAACTGATGGGGAGGGTATTGTCTAATGTGGTGTTGAATGCTGTTGAAGAGGGTGTTTTCTCTGCAGGGCTAGACCTGTTATTAGAGTAAATGCTGCCCTGGAAGTTAATCCAACTATTCTAAACCCAGAAAACAAAGCCTGTTCGCTGTCAGATGTAAAGGTTTCTTGGTAAGCATGGTATCTTTGTTTTCCTTTGCAGGGGAGGGATTTTATTGGTTGTCTTTTTCATGAATTTTCAATTTTGAAAGGATTCATGAGGTCTAGTCAGGCCATTAAAAAAGGCAAACACACAGAGAATTTTCTGAAAGAGCAGACAATACAAAATAAGAACTCTTTGACAACAGTGGGAGAAGCAACATTGTAGTCAATAGATGCTAGACTGTCTCCTAAGTTACATCCTACCTGCAGAGATTGCCAGTAGTCTGTGTCGAACAGAGTAATAGCTTCCCAAGATAGTAACAGGTAACACAGCTTGTGCAATGTTTTTACCCATTAAGTTACTTTTTAGGTGAAAAACAGAGTGGGCCTGTGGAAGACACTTGGGAAGTGATCTGCTTTGCAAGCTGGTTTTGGTTCTTCTTGTTGGACTATTATCCAAACCTGCTTCTCCTTTCTAGTCCTAACTTCCTTTTGAACTCAGTATGCCCGTTCCCTTTAGCTTTAAAAATACACGAGCCGCATTTGGTTTCCGGAATCAACACTCTGCTTCACAGGTGACTATTTCTACATGAATTAAGATTGCGAAGATTTGCATTGCTGTCTACTTTTAGGTTATAGTTTCTCTCCCATCAGCAGAAAATAGCTTTTAGGAGTGAGCTAGAGTCTCAAAAGAGAATGCCTTTGAACTGAGAAAAACAGTAAAGAGTTTTAGAAGAAAATGAGAGGAAAAAGTGTGTGAAATGAATCTTTTCTTTTCTTCCAAAACAGCTTCAAAGTAAAGTTCTGCTTAAAAGCGGATGGCAAAGGAAAGCTCCCTAATTCACTCAGTAAGTTCTGCTAGTTTAAAAACTTTAGAAGTTTTTTTCATATTATTTGCCGACACCAGCACTGGTCATCGTTCTTTTTCATTATTGAAACAGTTGGCTACCCTTTACAGCACAATCCTACCAGTTCAGTAACCATATACATCTATATGCCTGTCTTCGGCAGGTTTTTTGGTGAAGTTGTGTTGAAGTCAGTGGGATTTGAGCATACTTGGGACTTTAGGCATGTGTTTCACCACTTGGTGGAACTAGTCTTGGAAAGTCCTTTGTATTTTACGGAACTGAGATCGACTCTTACTGAGGGGAATTTTAGACAAGAATATTGAAGTATGTGTTTATTGTCAGGCCTGAAAAATATAGACAAGCCACAGGGGACTTCACACATTTCTGTTGAAATTGCGAACCTCTGATTGATATCACTGATTTTGGAATCAGATTCTCTGCATCAGAATCAGGAAAAGATTGTTTCAAACACGTTTTCTAAGTTGTCCCCAAGATTTTGTAGTGTGGCAGACAGCCTGGTACCATCAGGTTTTGTCGACTCATGATAAAAGCTTTTGCTTGTTTTCTGTATGGCATGTATAGAGGTGGTATGATCTGGGAAGATTCATATACATAGCTGTTACATAGTTTAAATTTAATCATCTATGTCAAATATGGGAAATAATTAGATTAGCAATGTAGTTAAATAATTATGTATGAGATTGCTTTAAAATTTTCTGGGGGAAAAAATTAACTTGTTCTTGTAGTTCTACAGCAATTAAATATTAAAAAAGTATCCGTGCTCTTATATGTTTCTAGTTTTTAAGGAAAAAGCAGAGTCTAATTTAGGACAACAACAGTGCTTGTTAGTTACTGTATGGAGAACTAATGTAGTAACAGATTTTATATTGAAAGAACTGGAAGTTTTAAAAGTTCCAAGTACTAGATTTTCGTTGTAGCTGAAATCAGCTTTTATCTCCATTTCTGATGGGAATCTGCATGGTGTGTAATTGAATGAAATATCCCTAACCTAAACGCTTTGTATTGGACAGATTTCCAAGTGGAGCTGCTGTTGGATAAACTTAAGCAGAAAGGAGCTATAAGGAGAGCTCTCTTTCTCCACAGCAAACAGCCTAGCCACTCTAAGAACATGACTATTACAAAGGGAGGCAAAATGAACTGTGAAGAACTTGATGCCTTTTTGAGGGTAAGTATCCATTTACATTTGAGGCCAATAATTATTGGTGCGTGATCTGTTAAAAGTTCCCTGTGATAAGTCTTTTTTTAAAAAAAGAAATGCTACAGAAACTTCCTGCCCAATGGATAAACTTAGAATTACTAAACCACATATCTGTCCTGAGTTATCACTGCTGTCAGAGGATGAACGGTACATGTTATTGTGGCTGAGGTCCTGGTCATTAAATAGATTGGAAATTCAATTCTGAACTTTGTTGTGGACTTCTTGGACAAGTCATCTAGGCACAAAATAAGTTACAATTTCCAAAGAACATGAAAGTCAATAAGCAGAGGTTGTGCTTTTACTTTGGAGGTAAAAGAATAAAGAAAAATACTGATCTGCAACTAAAAAAGCAAAGATCAGCAAATAACAGAAGACAGAGGTTGAAATATTAAGTTTGCTTTTTCTCAGCCTTTTTGTTTTAGTCCCCACAGATGTGGACAAATGCTAACAATTAAACAGTGTAACCCAGGAGAAGAAACACTGGCTGAAATAAGGAAAGACATATGAAAGTTAGATGCAGCTCAGATTTATCTCTGAGTACTTATAAATCAAACATAAACAATACTTAACTCCTCTCTCAAAACAAAACCCCAAGAAAACCCACAAAAACAGTAAAAATGATTAAGGATCCATGGAGGATAGCCAATGCCTTTTTTTTTTTTTACCATCCTTGTGGGATATATATGGAAATAAACATCCCAGTGTCACTACAGCTTTAATGCTTTTCCACCTGACATTCTGATAAAGTCGTGACAGATGACCTATATGAAATTACCTTAGATTGGATGCAAAACCAGTTGAAAACTGTAAGTTATCAATAGGTTTGTGCTCATAGAATACAGCTGCTGAAGTAAGATCCTGCAATGAGCTGTTCTAGATTAAGTAATTTTCATTATTCTCATTTCTGAAACAGTTCACGCTGATAAAATCTGTGGCTAACATACTGGTTTGTAAGTACTCTGGAAGGCAGGATCAACATTTGATAAACAGAATGATATGAAATGAACAATATGAAAGTCAGCAACTCCAAGTGCAAAGTAGTAATTATAAGAAGGAAAAATCACAAAATCTAAGATCTATGAGGGATCTTAGAAGCATGCTGAGCATTGTCTGACAGTAAAGAGTGGAATTGTATAGCCCTTTAGGCTCCTTGCTGTTATACTTCTATGACTTAATAGTCCTGTATGCTCCAGTTTTCCATTTAGAAGACAGGCATGTTACTACTAAAATTGTCCATCTTCAAAGTTTACACTGTAGGTTTTCTGACAAGAGATTCTCTAGTCTGAAAAGAGTTCAGTGTGGCGTTAA
This sequence comes from Aramus guarauna, assembly GCA_013400195.1. Taxonomy (NCBI): domain Eukaryota; kingdom Metazoa; phylum Chordata; class Aves; order Gruiformes; family Aramidae; genus Aramus; species Aramus guarauna. The sequence goes on along the minus strand of VXBL01008546.1, from coordinate 1,529,680 downwards.
GCTGCCTGCCAGGTTAAACCACAACAGTTGTCTATAAAGCCTTTTTGAAGGGGTTTTTTTTTGTTGTTGTTGCTTTCTTCACATGTTTTAATTGTAATTCAAATGTTTGGTTTCCTCAGGATGAATCTGAATTTAGAGACAAACTAACTCCCATTACTATATTTATGGAATATCGTCTGGATTACAAAACAGCTGCAGATGCAACAGGCTTGCACCCTATCCTCAACCAGTTCACTCCTGCTAATATGAGCAGACAGGTATGCTTCTTAGACAACCTGTGATAAGAGAACCCAGAACATATTTTCAGCTTTCAATACTTAGGTTCATCTTAGCACTTCTGAAAAATTAAGATATCAAAATATATATCTGGACTTTAGTCTTTGATTTATGGAGATACTGATGGTTATTTTATGTTTGCCTTTTTTTCCTTCTTGCTGTGTCAAATTTGTTTTTGACATGTTATTCTTTAGTGGTGGACTGACTTTTCATGCATACTAATAGTTTCTAGAGAAAAGCAGTTAAAGTAGTATTGAAGGTGTTAATCTTGAAGGATTGGAGTGTTTCATCCATTGCTCATACTATGCTGTTCTATGTATATTATGTTTATCTCTACAGTTCTCTTAAGGTAATAAACATAGTTTCATGTTTCTGCCCTTTATACAAATTTTTACACTTGTTTGTAAAGAGGATAGTGGAAATGCAACTCAAGATGAACAGATTATTCAAGGTATGGGAAGAGGACTAAGGTGTGTAGACATCAATCCTAGAATTGCAGTGTGGCAAGATGAGGTACAGTGCCCGCCACATATAGGAACTCCTTTGTTCTCTTCTGAGACTAATGAGATGAAGTTACCTCATAACCAGCTATTTAAAAATATTTTTCTTTGGTGGTGAAATAGTGTTATTGGAAATGTATGTTAGAACATATGCGGGAATTATTAAAACAATATGCATTTGATTTTTGTATAGGCACATATTCTGCTGGATTGTGGTGATGATAATATCTGCAAACCAAAGCTGGAGGTCTCAGTAGAAAGGTAAATACATGAGAAAAATACTAGAGGGAAAAGTAACTTCCCTACTTGAATTCTAAATTTCAAGAGCTTGTAATACGTTTGTTAAAAGGATGTACTGAAATAAGCAAGACTCCTCAATGTATGCAACCTAAATTCATGCTTGTTTGCTTTAAGGAAAAGCCATTTTCTGCTTTGTAACCTAATGTCTTTAGCATGTCATAAAGTCAGAACAGATACCACAACCTCCACCCCAGCTGCCACTATAAGTACACAGTATTTATTTGTATATTTGCTAAGCTGGATGTGCATACCAGGCATAAAACAGTGTTAGCTGCAATTGTAGCACTGTTCTGTTATTTAATACTACATAGACATATGGAGATGTGAACAGGCACATTTTTATCCAGCAGCAAGGGGTGGAGAAGGGTTGTCATAGGTATGAAAAAAAAATGTTGGTAATATCTTGTATTAATCCTGCAAAAAGAAACAAGTTTTAACTAATAATTCTTTTGTGAGTCTGGGCTTTTTGTGCTTTGTATGCCCGAAAGCTATTTTTAGTGTATTATCTCTACTCATAAATGTAATCTGTGGTTTTTTTCTAATGCCCTTAGTACAGAGCTATAGCATATGCATATAGGTAGTACAGGTGACAAATATACTAACTTATGGAAATGCTTCAGAAACATTTTACATCAGTGCAGGTACAGTTAGGTTTCTCTGTAGTTGGTGAGATGAAAATACATGGTTTGGTAAGGTATTCTTTTTGTATCTAGAACAAATGTATTACAGAGGTCGTGGCTGTATTCTGTAGTTGAGCCTTCCATCAAGTTTTGTTATAAAAGTATGCTTGTACCTCTGCTAAGTAGGCATGTAATTCAAAATGTACACAGTGATGTAGCTGTTCATAATTGTTCTTTGTTAAAAAAAGGTGGCAGTGGTATTGTGGTTTATTGTAAATTTTATAGAAAAGATTCTTACAAAACAGCATGTAATGTTTGCTCCATTTCTGTCATTGTGGACACGTGTTTGTTTTAAACAGGGTAGAGCTCTCCTCATATTCCTGAAGCATAGGTACTGCCTCTAGATTTCTTCTGTGCAATTTCAGAATGTCTCTTGTTTCTGTAGGTTCAACCAGTTCAATACACTTTAAAAGTTGAATGCAGACCACGTTTTTACACTTGTTTTTTGTAGTGATCAGAAGCAGATCTATATTGGTGATGACAATCCCTTGACACTAATAGTCAGTGCTCAGAATCAAGGGGAGGGAGCCTATGAAGCAGAACTCTTTGTTATCGTTCCACCCCAAGCAGATTTCATCGGTGTTGTTCGTAACAACGAGGTAAAATTCAAACGATCTTTCTTCTTTGACGAGTCATGTTTCAGGTGGTGATGTGGAAGTCGGTGCGAGAGAGTCCATCGGTTCTGGTTTTTACGCTTCAGTCTGAAAGCAAAGTACCAAAAACATGGTAAAGTTCTAAGCCCCAAGGCTACCTAACACCTGGCTGGATGGTTCCAGTTTAAGAGCCTGCTATTGGCAACAAAGGAGAATCATCTGTGTGATGGAGCTTGACACACAGAGTTGATCTGCTACAAGTCTTTATTTGAACAGTGCCCTTGTTGATTTAAATTTAGACTTAGCATGTCATATGCTAGGTAAAGAGCTGGGCACCTGTAAGGCAAAAAAGTGGTGTTGGGTATTACTATTCTTTCCCACCTAAGTATGTAGACAGTCCTGGGTGTCAGGTATCCTGACTACACAGACTATTAAAATTTCCTGACTTTCCCTTGTTGTAGGATAAAATGTCTGTATAACTTCTATTTCTTTGAAGACACGTGGGTATAGTCCAGATCTTGTTTTAGCCCATCACAGCTATATATAATATACTTTCACAGTTTCTTCATCCTTGTTTTCATTCAGTATAATCTATGATCAATCAATATATGTTTAAAGTTGCAGAATGTTAAGGGGGAACTATTTCCCTCTATGTCAAAGGATTCCAACTTTGATACCGCATCCTTCACGTATGTTGGACTGTACCTTGGTTTGGTTCTCCAGTTTGCCTCTGACACTCTAGAGCTTTGTGATGTGGCTTTATCCAAAATCTGATACCCTTCTAAGACTTTTTTTTTTTTTTGAGTCAGCTAGTAAGTATTCATGTTTTGGCCTTCTAATCTTTATTTTCCTATGGAGAGTTTTAACTCTTGCCCAATTGCTGAAGTTTCTTCACATAGGTTTTGAAGAATCAGGTGGAGAAATTAGGTCATAAAAATCACCAGTGCTACCCAATACACAAGTATTGAATTTTTCTTTCTACGGACTTGGAAAGACCATCTATCTCATATCAAAAATACTTACATCTATGGAGACTTTCATATTCAAATTTTAATTTTACTGCTTGACTGTGTTAGGACTGACAAGTTACATTAAAATTAATGCAGCGTACCTAGAACTTATCTGCAGACTTTCACACAGATGTCCAGCTGTCAAGAATGACACTCCTTAATTTTTTTTTTCTGGTTTACTGCAGGCTTTAGCAAGACTGTCATGTGCATTTAAAACAGAGAATCAAACTCGCATGGTAGTTTGTGACCTGGGAAATCCCATGAAAGCAGGAACTAAGGTAAAGTTTGGTCCAGCAGGTGTCTGGTAGCTCTAACAGGAGTGCAGTGGCATTGCTCTTAATCACAGGAGTGTTTGGGCGGGATGTTTACTCATGGGAATTTAAGATTAGATCTAGCCGATGTTTAGCTGTCCACATATTTGGTTAGTTCCGTGGTAATTGGTTTCAACTTTTCAGCTAAAGGTTGAAAGGAGTGTTAATGAGTTTTATGATGCAATTTGAAAGGAATAGTTCATTAAACAGTGGAACTAATGAATTCTGGTCCCTCATAGGCTTGTCTTTAGAATTATCTGATACGTATTTTTTTAGTCTCTAATAAAGAGTTAGCTCATAACATGCCTTTCTCTTAGTGGAAACCTAAAAGTGCTTTTATCTTCTGCCTAGTTTTGGGAAATTAGTGGGACCTGGCAGATTTTAAGATGATATGACATAGTAAGTGTTATTTTTCTGTGGAAATAAAGTGAAAATCAGCCACAATTATAAACACTGTGGTGCTTTTCTTCCAAGAGACTTTTTGTATGGATGAATAAATGCTATTTCCAAAGTCTTTCAAAGTATGTCCAAACTTTTCAAAGCTCAAGTGTACAGATGTTGAAGCAACTATCATCCACTGACTTAGAACAAACCTTGGGAACTGAATTTCGAACCATGAAAGTGTGCCCTGTTTAATACTTTTTGCGGTACACAGGGATCCTCAGTTATGTGTAAAAATGGCTGAAGCAAGGGAGGTGAGCATGATGTAAGCCTTATGTTTCTGTTTTGTGGCAGTGATGCATTGGCTGAAATCTACAGAGAGATTTCTAGTCTTGGTGAACTGGACAAGTTTTATTTGCCAGTTCTCTGTGTGTTCTCTTTATAACGACATGCCTCAAGCAATTTTGTTGTAGTATAATAGTATTAAGAAGCTTTTATCAGGTATTTTATTGTGCTTCCACTGAACCCTGGTGATTTTTTTTCTAAAGCTATTAGCTGGCCTGCGTTTCAGTGTGCACCAGCAGTCTGAAATGGATACCTCTGTGAAGTTTGACTTGCAGATCCGAAGGTATGGAAATCTATGAGTATGCACCTCACCTGGTAGATAACATTCTAAGTAAATAGCCTGTGAACTCAGCAGTTAGTTTCACACTGGACTAATTCACTGGGCATTGCCTTATGATTGTTTAAAAAATAAACACATCTTTTTAATGAATTACGTTTTTTAAAATAGAGGAAAAAAAATGTAAGAAAATACAGTTTTCTGTTTGAATGCAGTTTCTTTTGCTTACAGCTCTTAGGCCATGGCACAAGTGAAACAGTAATAATGAGGAACAAAACCAATTTATGTGTTTCAAGAAAAACTTTGGGTTTTTGTACCTGTGTACTGTTGTGATCTCCTGACACTTGTGTAGTGCCACAGATTTACTTGTGTCTTTGGGTTTCCAGCCCTGTTTTAAAACTGGTGTTTGAACACTGAATTCCTTGTGATATACAGTCAGAATTTCCAATTTTACGTATTTTGAGGATGAGAGATACAAGTTTTTCACAAAAGGCCATGCATGTGATGGTCTGAGCAGAAGCAACACGCAGTGAACCATTTTAAGTGTCGTACAGCGGCTAGCATAAGAGTCTGAAAATTAAATAGAACAAACCAGTAGTGTTCCTGTTAATTATAAGATGAGCACAGTGCTTTCATATAAATATATATAAATATGATTTTATGCCTATTGGAGATGGTATATAAGATTTGGAGGCGTGTTTGATGGGAATCTCTTTAACCAATACAGTTTTATGTTGCTTAACGGACAGTACAAATACAGCTGCTTTTTTTCCCCATGGTGGACAAAAAGCTTTTTTTTATTTCTTCTTTCCATTGAAGAGCTTAATTTTTTTTAATGTAGTGAATAAATTTTTCTCATCCACATAGGCATTTTTCATCTACAAGAGTTAAGTAAGTTTAAACCTGCCATTCTATTTTAATGATACAGCAGCTTGCTGTACTGATCAAAGGCCTTGGCAGCATTAAGTATCTCTTTGATCTCACACTGCTGTCTGCTCAATTTTTCCCTTCTCCATTAGCTAGTAAGCTGTGCCAGTGGCACGTGACTCTAGTTCTTTTTTGCAGAAAGTGATCTTCTCTGGGGTGTCTGTTATCTTCCTGAGGCTAACAGTGGTCACTAACTAACTTTTGCTGGGAGAAAAAAAGTCAGTGAGGTTGCTTAAGTCATGCTTCTCTTCTCATCAAAGAGAAAGGAAGTTCCTGTAACATGTTATAGCTTTTATGGAAGGAATTTCCTTACATGATTTGCCAGTGCAATAACAGTGATGCAATCGAACATGGTAATCACAGTTTATAGTGACAGGCATTATCAAGGAATTATCTTGAGGAGGTTTTAAAGATCATGGTAGTTGTTTTAAACTCACAAAGCTAGATTTCCAAAGCTAGCACAATTTCTAGCAGAACTACTCTAGTCTCTGAAGGATGAGGTATTGACAGGTTGGGCAGAAAACAATTGCATGTATTTTTTTTATTACTGCAGCAGTGAAGAATAATTAGGGGATTTAAGATCTTTATAAATGAAATCGTTTAGTTAGGTAGACAGAACAATCAGATGTGTCTAAGGAGATCAGGATTCTATTCCCAGCTCTGCTTTGAGGGGAATAGGACTGTTATTTGTATTTCTTTTTCTCTGGTTACAAAGAAAGTGCAAAGAAAATTTTATGTATGAATGATTCTACATGCCTTAATATCTGTCATCTCGTGGTATATCTGAAGTGTAGGAACTGGATGTTAACTATTCATTGACCAGCTTAAACACTGTGAAGAGAGGTAGGCAAAAGTAGCCCTAGCATACTTTCCTGCCCTGGGACTATTTCGAGGCCAACAAGTCCCGGAGCAAAACAGATGTCCTAAAGTGGAACTTAAGGCTCTGCTAGCTATATAGTTGATGTTATCCCACAGCACTGGCGTTTTGAGTTTTTCTTACATGTGGCAGCTAAGGAACAGAGTTGGCATTAGCTTTGTGCCCTTTATGGACTTGTCCCGGCTGAGGGACCTCCAAACTGTGCTGAGGGTAGGACTGGTATGCATTTAAGAGAAGTTGGTGGAATGTGCTCCTTAGTTCTTAGTAAATGTGCTTTTCTACAGGGGCTCAGGAGTCATGTTATGATGTTACATACAATTATTTTAAGTGGGTTTTTTTAAGTACTTAGCTTATTTCATTTAAGAAATTAACTTTTTTATTTTCTCTGCAGTTCCAACCTGTATGACAATCTAAGTCCAGTAGCATTCTATCAGGCTGACCTTGCCATTTTAGCAGCTGTTGAAATTAGAGGGTAAGCATTGATACTATTTTAATAAATGTCTTTCTCAAACGAGCTTTGCATGTTTGCTTCTTTATAATTCAATGAACATTCTTTCAGGTCTGCATAAGTTATCAGGAAGCCTTAGGGAATTTTTAATCATAAAGAAAATATGGTTCTCTCTAGCCACCCTGTGGACTTTCAGATCTTAAATGATTCTAAGTAATTACAAAATGAATTCCAAAAAGGAATGTTGTGCCTCTATTAGTAGTGCGGTTTTTAGAAGAAAGAAAGAAAAAAAAAATCACCCCTCATTTTTGCAGTTGCACACACACCAGATCACTCTCCTCCTCCACAAACTGAGTTTGCATCCGAAACCCCCTGAAACCTTTTCTAAAACCAAAGTTGAAAATCCTGTTCAAGCTAAATTTGCAGTGCCCTCACCTTCTTCACTATGCACAGTATATTAATATTGTAATGACTCCATTACCTCTGTTACTTCTGCCTACCAGAAGTCTATGCTTGACACCTAAACGCTATACAATCTTCTTGCTTTGCAAGTTCACTCACATTAGAGTCGTCATCTTTTAAAATTTCCATTACATTCATTATTGTGATCTAATTTTGTTACAATCTGGGAGGAGGGGAGATAGCACAACCGAAAAGCATTATTGCTAGCTTCACTGTTTTTTTCAGTGCATGCTGAATTATTCTTAGGACTGTACTGGTAAGTCTCTACATCATCAGTATTTCTCATTATCAAAGTATTTCACACTTTGTGTTTTTCAGATGACATGTATCTTAATTCTGTTAATGGTTAACTGGATATTGTAGGATGAATCCAAAGTTTAGGACAGGGAAAGAAAATGTTTCTAAACACAAAGTTCATCTTTTCATGTAGAGAAGATACTGAACATTTACTATACAAGCCACTCAACCTCTGTTCTTTCTGTTTTTATATGCAGAGGATGAAAAATTGGAGATTGTATTTTTTGAGATGCTCGAGAGAATTACATTTATTGTTTCATACTTGACAATAATGACTTGTTTGTTCCACTGTTTAGTGTGTCATCGCCTGATCACATATTCCTTCCTATTGCAAACTGGCAGCCGAAGGAGAATCCAGAAACAGAAGATGATATTGGACCTCTAGTTCAGCATATCTATGAGGTATGCAATTACTGCTAATGTCAATTACACAGTTCTGTGATAAATGAAAAGAAAGAAAATCTCTGGTGTAGCTTTTCTCTGCAGTAAATTTTAACTTTTTTCTTCATTTTGTTCTTGCATGGCAACAAAGATTTTAATCTTCTTTTATTTTTTTATGGTAGGTCAATAACTGTTATCTGCAAGAAGGATTGGAATGCCTGTAATTAGTGTAACTGGAGTGGCCAAACAGAAGAGGCTTATTTTTTGCATCATTAGACATTTTCTAGCCCTTTGAAATCTAGATAAAACATTTTAAGTAACTTGAACTGAGAAAATGACTCATGGCTTTAAATTATTCAGTATCCTCATTTGTATTCTAGCTGTTCTGAATCATTATTGCAAAGTCTTTTGCCTTCAAAAATTTTAAGTATTTAAAATTTTGTTAAAAGAATGATCACAGCTTTAATCTAGATTGTTTAATAAAACAAAACTTACTGAGAGCACTGTGTGAATAGTAGTTAAAGTTTGCTCTAGAACTTAAGAGACCATTTATGTAAAGAAACTTATGGTTGTATGTACTCAGAGTATCTTGGCTGAGACACAGTGGCTGTGATTCATGCAATATACTACAAAAAATACTTTTTTTTTTTTTCAAGGAAAAAACTTCAGTTTCTTCAAGGCAAAAAACCTAATGCCATATAGCTTTGCTTTTGAAGTGATTTTTATCAAATTACAGAGGTAACGTTAAGTTTTGCCTTTGGGAGGCTGAAGTTTAGTTACCATTTTTAGGTAAAGTTGTTGATGTTACTGCTGTAAGTGGTTGGGGGTAGGGGTAGCAGCAGTATAATTTATGGCTCGAATATAAAATAACAACTATATGCACATTAGCAAAGGCGGCAGCATTTCTTTTTTTTGTTTGTGTGCGGTTTTTCACATTTATTAACTTTATTTTCATAATCAGCTGAGAAACAATGGTCCGAGTGCATTCAGCAAGGTTATGATGACTCTGCAGTGGCCTTACAAATACAAAAACTACACATTGTTGTATATTGTTCAGTATGAAATTGATGGTCCCATGAACTGCACTTCTGATATGGAAATCAATCCATTGAAAATTAAGGTGAGCAGGATGCTTTTGTTTTTGTTTGAGTGGAATGAAGCAAAAAATACTTTTTTGGAAACACATTCAAAATACCCACATCTTTGAGAATATCTAATGCTGTCTGAGTTGTTTTCATCTGTTGTTCATCTGTTGCTGAGGAACAAGACCACACTATTTGATAGTACTTGTCAATGTATATAGCAGGTGAAATAAAAGGTAGACAATAGATTTTCAACCCAAACATGAATTTCTCATTTAGTTTTGTTGATTGTGGTGTTGTCTTTTTCTTGAAGACTGTACTGTATGAGTTTTAAGTCCAAAGCAATGGGATTATATTCAACATGGTCCTGAACAAAAACATTCCAGATGTTTCTGGGCTGTTATGTATTTTTTCTGGGTTTTATTTCTTGTTACAAAATGGTACTATTTTTTCTATTACTAGCTTATTTATCTAGGCCCTCATCCAAACACCGCAGAGGTGTTTCAGTGGGCTTCAAAGTATGCTATCGCTGCCAGCAGAACACGCAGTTTCCAGAGCACAGAGCAGAAGAAACTCCTTTTTCCTAAGTGGGACTAGACAAAGAAACACCAGATAAAAACCAGCAAGTTCTACTCAGAGTAGAGAGCTGAATTCTAAGACAATTTAGAACAAGTAGTAAAAATCAGTATGTTAGTTCTAGAAGAATTCAAGCAACCGTGTATAAAAAGACTAAGGGAAGATACTCAAGGTACAGAACAACAAAGAATACACATGTATCTTTGATAATCAGAAAGCAACTTTCGTGAATATATAAACAAATTTCCTGTGCTTTTGCTATACCATTTGTAACATAATTTTTACAACTCGCTTGTAAGTTTTCTCATCTAAATTTGTAACTTAGAGGGCAAGTAGCATGGCTCTGCCTAGTCCCATGAGTAAATTTGCAATTTTACATTGGGAATTTCTAAGGGATTACGGAAATAATTTATTAAACCTACTGTATAATTTTTTAAGCTCCTCCTAAAAAAGTTTTTTGTGTAAGTCTGGATATGGGCAAACACATGCACTGGTATGTGGTACATCAGTACCATACTACTTCTATTTTTTCCAGAGTTAAAACTGAAATGTTGAAGAAAAATCTTTAATAAAAGGTGGCAAAATTGAATTATTTATTGCAGTCTAAGAGGGTTTTTTTTTTTCTAGAAAAGGATAAGTTTTGAGTTGAAGAATTAAGATACTCAAAGCACTGTAACAGATCTAGAAAACGCAGGAGTAACATTTTAATTACAGCTGTAGGTTAAGCCAAGTTCTGAGGAATAGCTAGGATAGAGAGGGAGAAACTTGACCAGTTATATATTTTCTTGACCTTAACTTTGAAGCCTGCAAATACCTACATGTAAGATTTACTTATTATTTTGGTTTCCTTGGTGTATCCTAGATTTCTGCTTCTAAAGATGATGATAAGAATGAAACACTTAGCAGGGAAGATAATCGCCATCATCGTGTCAGTCGAAGGGATATATCTGCCATTGAAGGAGACGTGCATACCTTGGTAAGCTTTCAGCGTTGATGATAATTTTGGTTTTATTTAATGGAGAATGTAAGCTCCATGAGATGAACTATTTCAGTTCTGTATTTAAATAGTTGACAGACAAAAAATTCATATGCTTTGGAGCTGGGTTTTTTTGTTTTGTTTTCCAAGGTGCATTGGTTTTCCTCAGGGTAGTCAGCCAGTGAGGCATAAGTCTACAGTTTTGTGCTGTTAATGTTTTAAGTCCTTAAAAACAAAGGTCGAGTTGGGTGCTTCATTCAGTGTCAGTCTTCTATATTGTGCTACTCCTTGAATTTAAAAATCAATACTTCTAGGAGGAAGGCTGGTAAAACAGGGTAACGGAGAAGCAGCAGTGAGTGCTGTAGTCATCAGCTTTGCTACAAATGACAGCTGACTTCACAACAGCTGATCAGTGAACATTCTGCAGACAGGCATGTGGAGGACCTGTCCTTTCTAAACAAGATTGGAAATAATCATATAAATGAAGTAAATATGTAACTGTGTCGCTGTCTTTGTAACTGCTCTTGCAGAAATGAACCTATCCCTTCTTTGAGTAAGGCAGGTGTCCTAGTTTTTCAGCTAGGAAAGAGTTAATTTTCCCAAGAAGCTGGGAGGCGACACAGCCAGGATAGCTGACCCAAACTAGCGAAAGGAATATTCAATACCGTGATGTCATGCTCATGACATCATGCTCAGTATATAAGGGGGGAGTGGCTTGGAGGAGGATGCTGGGGACAGGCTGGACACTGGATTCCAGGTGGTGAGCAAATTGCATTGTGTATCAATTGCTTTGCATGTTGTTTTATTAATGTTGTTCTTTTCCTTTTCCTTTGCTGTCCTATTAAACTGTCCTTATCCCAACCCACACATTTTTCCTTTTTCTTCCAATTGTCCTCCCCATCCCACAGGGTGGGGAGGGGCGAAGGAGCGAGAGAGCGGATGCATCATACTTAGCTGCTGGCTGGGGCTAGACCATGACAGCAGGACAGGCAGGCAGCTGAGAGAAATGCTTAGGAGTTTGGGGTTAAAAGTTTAGGAGTTTAGGGCAAGCAAAGAAAGTGAAAATAGAAATTAATTCCTGATTTTATGGTGGGAAATGTTACTTTTTTTATATATATATATAAGATATAAATATTCTTATAAATGCAGATCTGAATTACTTTTTTGTTTTAGGGCTTGGGTTTTGCCAGTTCTTCCCAATGACGCAGTAGGATTTCATCCCAGAGACTAACACCCAGTATCTGTAATTTCACTGAGTTGTACTTAGACTGGCAGATGTACTTATGCTGTGCAGTGCTTGTATCTATAGTACAGCTAAAATCACAATTATAAAATGAAGCTTTGGTTTGCTCTACTTTCTTGAAATACCAGTGCTTTAGCATCAGTATTCTCTGATGGATTTTAATGGAAGTGTGGTTGAGAAAGGCCTGTTGAACTTCTGTAGTCCTAAGTATGGCTTATAGATTACATTGGTCAGTGAGTCAAGTTTGAAGAGTTCTGTTGAATGCAAGAAAGTGTATTTTGTTGGCACCAAGTGCAGTTAATTGCTATGAGTTTTCCTATGAAAAAATGTGGAGGATGGTAATGTGAACTGATCACAAGCTATCACCCCCCCCCACGCCAAACATATTTTCCTACATATGTAGATAAAGTACATGCCTTAAAGCTACTGCCAGCTGTTTCACCTTTGAGATTCAAGAGGCTCACATAATATTTTTCTGAATGCAAACTTATGGGACGCTGTAAGTAATTATTCAATACTGGGGTTTAATATGTTTGAATAGGTTATGGTGCTTTGCAAGGAAAATAGGACAATAAAGTATGTATATGAGTAAAGTAATGCCATTAATGAATTTTTAAGTATTTTCGTATTTGGCATATCTTTCCTTTTTCTATATGCAGGGCTGTGGAACTGCTGATTGTTTAAAGATAGTCTGTCAAGTTGGCCATCTGGAAAGGGGAAAGAGTGCAATATTGTATTTAAAATCACGCCTTTGGACCCAAACTTTCATGAACGTGAGTGACTGTGAATATTCTGTCCCTGCTTCTGAAACGTAAAAAGTGATTTATTTTTCTGTAGCCACATGCAATACTAATTTTGTTATTTCTTATATAGAAAGAAAATCAGAATCACTCCTATTCTCTCAAGTCATCTGCTTCTTTCAATGTTATAGAGTTCCCTTATAAGAACCTTTCCTTTGAAGATATCCACAATTCTACAGTAGTAAGTCATTTACATCCATCTTGAGTCACCGTACATAATTACTTCAAAATTAATACAAAACCAATGATTGTTGAGTAGCTTTTTTTGTGGCTTGGTATAATTGTAATTTTATCAAATATGTGATTGATATATTACCTTCAGTTATACACATACAATGAGGGCAAAACAAAATTTTTTTTGTCCTAAAACTAGAGGTAATGATACTTGTAGCTTTAAAGACATAACTGAAAATGAAAAAAATTAGGGTGAACGGTTCTAATATTCTTGTTAATGCCATTGTTGTTAGAGAAATATTTTACTTGAAATGTTTCTACTGTAGTAGCATTTAGAGCTTGAATAATGGACCTTTATTGTATTGTATGAATTACTATGTGAATGTGGAACAAAAAGACCATCTGTGCCTTAGAGAGTTTAAAAGAGAAAGGAGACAGGGTGCAAACAGAAAGGAAGATACAGACCATTTATTTGGACTGCTAAATTAATTATTTTTTTTGTGGGTGCTATAGCATAAAGATCATCAAGGGATTGAAAAGGACTGTGATTTATTTTTAATATGGTTTCTAATGCCTATTATTAACTAGTTTTACTCTACTAAGCCCCGTGGAGTTGATTTTTGTTTCAAGGAATGGTGCATTTTAAGAAAATAAAGGCAGGCCCTGAATTCTTTTTCTCTAATTCCCAAATATTTCCAGATTCCTACAGCTTTACTGAAGATCATCAGGCATTACAGAATACATGTTGCTGTGGTATCACTGATTGCAAAAAAAACCAAAAACAAACCAAGCAAACCCCAAACTCCCTAACCCCTATTTTATTTAATCTTAAAATCCTATTAAATTTCAGTGAGTGAAGCCTTTATGTCACTATTAATCTATAGCTGTTTACTCACATGGGAGAGAAAAAGTAATTTATGAGGGATTATTTTTAACATTATAGAATAAAGATATAAAAGACTTAAACTGTAAGAATGAACTCAGCATGTCACTGCTACGCAAAGTGTGATTTATTGTGTTTTTCTATTAGGTTACTACAAATATTACGTGGGGCATTCAACCACAGCCTATGCCTGTGCCAGTGTGGGTTATAATTCTGGCTGTCCTAGCAGGATTATTGCTCCTGGCTCTTCTAGTGTTTGTTATGTACAGGGTAAGTACTGTATTTGAGTGTTTTGTATTGTTTTCTTTTCCCTATTAGCGATGTATAATACCTCAAATAGTACCAGCAACTTGCAGAAATACCTTGGTCCCCTAATCATCTGAATCAGTTAAGTTTCTGGATAACTGTAAAAAGCTTTTCAGTTTTGTCAGAGAGAATAAAAGAGGATGTCTCTGTGCTGAATTACTTTAATTTTTCAGCTGATACTTAACTGGCTTTGGAGGTCAAAAATAAGGAAAAACAGAGTAGGAGAGGAAAAAAATCAAATAACTAATCAGTTAAGATCTGATCAAGAAGAAAAGAGAAATAATGTGTGTATATTTTCAAAATATCACAGTGCAATTTCTTTTTGTTCTCTGAATCACAGATGGGGTTTTTCAAACGTGTGAGACCACCTCAGGAAGAACAAGAAAGAGAGCAACTGCAACCACATGAGAATGGGGAAGGAACATCAGAAGCTTAAGCAGAGTTTTATCTGTAAGACATTCTGAAATTTTAAAATGCCTACATCTTTGTTACAAATACTGGTTTCCCCCTTAAGGAAAAAACACTCATGACTGCAAAGCTGCTGGTCTCAGAAGGTATCAGCACATACAAGATAAGAGCAATATATTTAAATCCTCCTTTTTGTATTAATTACGTTCATTTGTGTGACTAACGCATCTGCACTGATTTGTGTGTGAAAAAAGTAATATGTAGTACTATGATTTTGCTTATCAGGATGTAGGAGACATCATCTTTTTTGATTCACGGACCAACTTTACATGAATTGCTACACATTCTGTTTCATCTTGAAGCCAACAGCTTCCACAGATACTTGCTGGATTACATGTTTAGTTTTGATTGACTTTTGTTGGAGTACACTACATTTCATTTCCTAGCTTTTGAAAGCTAGTTGCACAAAAAAAGTGAACAGCTTGTTTTACAAAACTGAAGAATATTCTTTGACCCATTAACTCTGATTTTTCTCCTGCTTAAAAAATATTAAAGAGATTATTCAGTGGAATCATTCACATCTGATGCCTGTTCTGCATTCCTGTTCCCCCTTCCTGCTCAGTCATCTGTCTTGTGGTTTCCCTCTAGACTTCACAAATACTGTTCTCCAGGTCCTTGCTGTAAGGACTGAGCTTACAGAAATGGAAGTGAGCAGTAGAAAGCTGGGGATGACATGCTTTCTGTGGGACCTAGTGAAAAGATTCAGGGCAACATCCAAAGGCTCTGCTGTGTATTTCCACACAGCAGGATCCAGGTGTTCCACAGAATTCCTGGCAGCATGGATCCATTCAGGTACTGCCAGGGACAAGACGCTGGACTGTGGCTGCCAACAGACACGTCTGATGAGAAAACCCATAGCCTTTATGTTCACAAGTCCAACCTCTGCAGGGTTTGAAGATCAGTCTTTACATTATCTGGGTTGAACTTCAGTTTCTGGCAAAACAATGGAGGGAGTAATTTGTGATAGGTTATCTGATGCACTCTAAGGAAGCTGTTTATAATTCTTGCGTTCTGTAGTTGGCCATGTCCAAGTGCAGGATGGAATACTATAAGGACTACGCTATCTGCCAGCCAAATGCGCATAGATGACATCAGTACTTTAGCCATGCTCACACCTGCCTTGCCACCTGCCCTGAGACAACAGTGAGATTGTCAAATGAAGCAGAGTATAGCTGGCAGTGAGGAAGGGTTTGAAAAGAGAAGGTTGATTTGGCTTGTTTCATTTCATTCGTTCATTGTACGTCTCATTGTACAAAAGACATTTCATTGTACAAGACATTTCATTATGCTTAATACATTTCATTACTGGACAAGACACTAAATATTTTGTTTCATTGTTGATTTTTAAGCATACCAAAAGTTCAGTGGCTTAAAGCCACAGGTTTACATCATTCTTAGCTTATTTCCCTCAGCACTGGTGTGGTAAAATGGAGCCTCTTATACTTAATGAGAGATCACATGAACATTGTATGCATTTCAGTAGACATGTAACTGCAAAGTAGGAGGTTGTTTGGCTTGCAACCACATGTAGCTGTGTTGCAAAAATCTTAGAGTGGACATACTTAAGCTATTACAAAGGTGCCTTATATGACATTTGTTTATTCTCTGTTCCAAAAAGGGAATAAATTACATTAAACTCCACGTATGCAGCCACATACAGAAAGGAAGACTTCTACTGTAATTACACCAGTGAGATTTCTGTGTAGACAAGCTTTTAAAAGGATAAAAGCTCCGGTTTGGTTTGGTTTTGTATCTTGGGGTTTTTGTTCAAAGCTGCATCTCACCCATAAATACTGCAATGCCCACTAAGCCCAGAATTATCTGAAATGAACAGCTTGATTCAACTCTCATTTCTGCATCCTTATTGAGATTTAAAGTCCACAAATGGCTTTTCTTGTTAGGTACGTTCTTACTCACTGAACTGTGGTGGCATTTGAATCAGACACACAGCATAAAGTCTGTGGGGGCCAGTATGTGTATCAGATACAGGCTTGCATATTTATCCATTTACGTGTCTTTTGTTTTAGACAATTTGTTTAGATAGAGTTAGTTTATATGAGAGGGTAAGGGCATAATTCTGCTTTCTCTGTATTTGCAAGGTCTTCAGTGTGGCCAATGTTTTATTTTGTCTTTACTTCTAAGTATTGTTACTAGTAATATAATATAGAATCAGGAGTCAGGCTTTGATCCTGGCCTCAAAATGTGACTTTTATAAAACACAGTTTCAGTTACTTAGGCTTCTAGTTCACACACTTTGTCAGCTGATTATCTATATGCAAGGAGATTGTTTTTATCCAGTCTTAATCTTAGTAGATTAAGAAGCTTCAGAGTCTGTCACACAGATTATAGCTCTAATTCTTACATGTGTGCTTTCATTACATGTACACACTGTGTTGACTTGAAATTTATTAGACTACTTGCATGTCTAGGCATTATAAGGAGATGAAAAGAAAAAAAAAAACAAACAAAAAAAAACAAACACCAAAACCAAACTATGATCAAGATCTCTTCAGCTCACATGGAAGGGATACAGTAGCATTGTAATTGGCAGTGCTAACTGCATCTTAATGTCACTGTGGCAAGTGGAAACTCTCATTTTGCTGATTTTTGGGATAAAAAGGTACATTTTATTGGTACAACTACCATAGCTATGGCAAGTTTCTTCCATTTATTGAAGTTAGGTAAATAAGACTTATTTAAGTAATTTTTATTTTCTTGCATTCTACTGGAGAATAAGAGCAAATACTTGCTTTTCCCATGTCCACTGATTTCTAGTTTCATTAAAAAAAAATTCCAGTAGCACATGTAAATGGAGTATACAGGTTACTTAGTGACCATAGATATAACACCCTAGATTCAGGTTAAAGTAATATTTGTGTTTCAAGAAGATTCTGAACCGGATGGTTTCCTGAACAGGAGCGCAGAAAACATTTGATATCACATTCTAGATTAAGCAATAAGATTACATACTATATACATACTTGCGTTAGTATAAATTTTATACTGACTTACAGGCATTGATGTATTCTTATAGCAATTATTGTAGAGTGATGTTAAAATTTTTAAAGAAACTTTTAAAAATGTCTTTTGGAATGAAATTAAGGCCCTTGAGTCAAAATAAGATGCATACTGCAAGCATTTTAAAAAAAAAAAAACAACCAAAAAACCAAACCAAACAAGTACAGTAACAGATAATGAGTCCTCTTTTGAGAGTTATGTTTCAGAAACATAGTTTTAATTTATATAAAATCAACGGCTATGTAATTATTTAGACAATGAAAATATTTTGAGCTATATCTTTTATAATGAAATAAAATTCTGTAAGTACTCCAGTTTTCAATTATTGCAGTATCTCATGATTAATGTGAAAGTGATTTATATTGCAAAATGCATATTACCACTATATTTGGCAATATTTAGAAAAATGTAAAAGCAAGGAACCTAATTTATAGGTTTACATTACTTTCTTCCAAGAAATTACCAAATTATGGAGATAGCTTTTGTTTAAGTGCAACTGCAAAGTCAAATATTGGATAAGTTTATCAACATAAGTAGAAATCTTTGAGGAAATGTATGCAGATGTCAGTATCAAGTTTGTAACTTTGTCCTATTTTTTTCTGTTTTACATTTTGGTTTACACATTGATCTTTGATTCACATAATGCTTGTGGAAACTTCAAGGAAGTTTGTAAACTTGTGTCCATGCTTAAATAGTCTTGTAGGTAAACTTTCTTGGGTATTTTGAAAGTATTTCAGCTATAATCAGCACGTTCTTGGTGATTTGAAGGATTCATGTTGCACTTAGATTTTTGCAACATTCAGGTTTGCTGTTGGCTACCCTGGCATGGGCCCTGCAGTATTTTTTCCTACGCCCTCAGAAATAGTTGCAGAGCAGCATTTCTGTGGTGAAAATCTAGCCAGTTTTTACCTTTGGTCTACACTAAGACCTTTTGCAGTCTGATGAAGTCACAGGAAACCTGACATTTGTTGCACCTGGCTTGGAATGTGACCCTTGGTGTTCAATGCTGCGGGCTGTTAATGAGGGGGGAAAAAAAATAGGCTTTTATAAAAGGAGAATGGAAATTGAAAAAATAAAGGAGGTGGCAGACCACAGGTGAGCCTTACAGCAAAGAGATGATTTTTTTTGTTTGTCTATTTCTGAGGTGGGAAGAACTCATTAGTTCCCTGTTAGCAGTGACCTCCTATCACAAACAATTCCCACAGTTTGGATCGTGATTATATGCTGAGCTCTAATAACTGTCATTGACTTGAGTGGGATCTGAACACTTTGGTACTGAATCTCTAGCTTCTAATTCCCAAGTGCAATATAACATGATCAGAAATGGTTCACTGCCAAGTTGTCTGTTTATTTTTGTTTGCCTAAGAAGGGATGTAGCATTTGTTGACTTGCAGTGGTCGGTATTTTTAAGGACATCAACAAAACCGGTGTGTTAAATTGAGGTGATAAATGAATGGTATAGAAAGTTTTTGATCACCCACATTGGGTGAAACATGATGTATATTCTAAAGTGTATCCGTTACTAACTCTTGAGTTACTGAAAATTGGTACAATATTCTTTAAATCCACTGTGGAAAATTTGACTAGAGACTTTACAAGAATGGGTTTGAGTCTGTAGTGCTACTACTGTTTCATGTGATTGTGGTATTTAGTATTTCACTCTATTTTTTTTCCAGTGTGTAGAATCTTTACATAAAACAGGAACCCTAACCTTTCATGCAATGACCTTCTCCAAATATGCTGCATTAAGGTTGAATAACTTGACCCTTGACTTTTGCAAAATAAATGAAGATTTAAAGTAGCATTTGAATCTTCAAAAGACTTTTACAAGTTTAGGTGGCCCTTTGTAGTCCATGAAGGAAACCTCTATTTGCTATGATACAAATATGTTGAAAATGTAACATTTTTTCTTTGTAATAGATTTTTTTTTTGCTTCTTTTTGTTTTTGCTCATGCATGAAATCACTAGAGCATTGTTTGCACAAGCAGAAAATTAACGTACTAACATGAGTGCTGCATTTTGGGTTTCTTAGTCATGTAGTAAATACTTGCAACATAAATGGGAATATTTTTAGTAATTTAGTAACTTGTTTCAAAGGTCTTCGGTACATTTAAGGAGAGCAGTATACATTTGAGGTCACCTTATTTTTATTAAATTATAAATCTTGCAAAAAAAGTGGGTATTGTGGCATAGTAATTTTGTACTGATATCAAATACATAGCTATTAAGCTATGGTTTTCTTTTCAACTCATTTTTTTATCTTAATTCAAATTTGATTTTACTAGGTTGTATTTTTCTATGTATACAACTTCAAAATATTGTGATTGGATAAACTGAAAAATGTAAGTATTGAGTTGATTCTGATACTTAGAATTCTGGAATAAAATACCTCTTAATTAACAGGAATTCTGTTGGGTTTTTTTTTGTTCTAGGTTTATTTTTAAAACTGTATTTAATTGCCCTGAAAATATTTCATATTATATATTTGTAATCCACAGTTATCTACTAAATATGAAAAGGTCATATTTACACAATTTTTAAGTGCTTAGCTAAAGTGGTGCATATTAACCAAAGAACTTTGTAATCGCAAGCAAGAAAGATGATCTAGTCACATATTATGTGTTGACACCAGAAAACTAATTTCCTACAAAAATTTTTGGATACCAGAAATAAATGTGTCAGATTTTATAGCTACCACTGTAGAAAAATGGTGAATTCTTGTCCTTTGGTTAGGAAAATTCTCAGAGAGGTGGTGTTTCTTTTCTTGTTGTATTATTAGGCTAATTTTATCTTAGTATTACATTCTGATTAACAATCATACTCATCTTTGAATGGGGTGATGGTAAATATTTTGTGTCACAATAAAGGCATATGTGTTTATTTTACATTGCTAGAACACTTGTATATGAATAAAAGTTGGTGCTTGTGAGCCCTTTAGAAAAAACTCCTGAGTTCCCTGGATTGCTAGTAGACAATTTATTAACATAAAGAAAATAATGAAGGACACTGGAAAAAGGAAAAACTGGTATTTGTGTTTCCATTATCAGCTTCCAGTGACCTCACAGTAGTAATCACCTACTAGCTATCATATGCACATCACCTAATGTGCCTAAGAAACATTACAGCAGTAGCCAAAATATGACTCTGATTTGTTCAATACACACTGCAGCCAATACAGGCCTAGGTTTTGTTAAATAAGGTACCTTCAGTTAGTTATCAGCACAGTGATCACTACATTTAGCAGTTTCAAATTAATACATTATCGAGAAATTAGTGACAACAGCTGTCTCATACAGCAACAGGGCAACAGTGTTTTGTTTTGGGTTTGGTTTTGTTTGTTTTTTTTAAATTCCCACCTTAAACAAAATGATGGGTTTTTACAGGTTATTTAGGTTACTTAGAGCAACACTTGAGTTATGCTGCTTTACATTGTCTAGGTTTCTGACTCTTTGTATACAGGTATGATATTGTTTGCTTTTATCATTAGTGAGTTTGTTTGTTAGTTTACCACTACATTAATACTTTATTACATATTAGTACATGAATATATTTTTAAGTTGCCAGTTCAAGTAATTTTAAGAATAGAGTGAAGAACTGAAAATACTTTTTTAAAACAGTACTTGTAGGAACATCTCATCAATATGTTGTCTCATATACATAAAGAATTAGAGTTAGTGCTGTCAGAAGCCCATTTCCTTACATGGTATTTCACAAGAAATCTGTTTTTACTGTATATTTCCGATAAAGTTTGGTGCTGAATCGTTACCTCTTTTGCCAGGTATACAGGATGTGCTTAAGACTAAGCTTGCAGGACACAAATGCACAATACCAACCTTCCAAATGTGAGAAGCAAAAAAAAAAAAGTGAAATACCGCATTCCTGGTCTTTACAATTTCACATGCAGACTATATGTGTGTGTTTTGCAGAATCTATATCTGCACTTACATTTCTGTATCATATGTGTACACACTCTTCAGTCCCTGACAAAGTATCAGATGCCATGTTACATCCCTTCAGTAGTTGATGCTGATGGTTGGTTGAAGAGTGTGAGCAACCTTTAAAGACTGCATAAGCTATTGCTGGACATATTTCCTCAAGTAAATACTCAGATAGTTGAAATAAAATAATTACTATCAACTTCCATCTCTTGTAAAAAAAATAATAATATAATAATAATATAATAATAATATATAATCCTGATTTTTTTTTTCTGAAATGGGTATTATTGTGTACTCTAATCCCTTAGTAATTTATCTAAATGCAGTACAAACAATTTCTACATGTGTTATTCCCCTTTTGGAGCCATTTTCAATGCAACTTTTACCACATTTAATAGATTTGTTTCTGATCTTTATAAATGAATAATGGTGCATATTCACATCAACATTAATTTAAAATGTTGCAGGTGCCACTTTCGACTATTTCTCCCCAAATAAAGTTAATTTGTATCTTTCTAAAAGCCCAAGTGTACAAACATTTGGAAATGAACATGCATGTGATCCATGCTTTCCCAATACCCCATACTCATTCATCGAATTCATTGGCTAATGCTTTGAGCAACTTGCTGCTTTTTTTAGCTTTCTATAGACCACTTCCACCTGAGACCATGCAATGTTGCAGGGATTCCAAAATGAGTTCAGCTCTAACAGGCTGTGCAGAAGCAGTCTCTTTTGCTTTGCAGTGCCCATTGAAAAGGTTGAAATAGGAAGCTGGGTGAGAGGTTGTTAACGAGGCAAGTAGGTACTGAACAAATGTTTTCTGAACAAGAGTCTCTCCTCGTTGGGAGCTGCTTGAGGAGAGTGAATGAAATGTTTGCGTCATGACGGCATAGCCATGCTCATCAACACGAGCCTGAAATTCCCTGTATGTGCTTAGGTCTCACCTGTGCAGATGAGTGCAGCACGCTGGGAGAGTGTGATTTGTCCAGATGTGCTGCCTTTGCTCCAGTCTAGTGGTCTTACCTGCTGCGGACAACTTTAGTAACTTTTCCATGATCCCACCCTAGCTTGTGTCTAGACATGGATTCCAATTTCACCTATGTTAATGTGTGTCCTTAACTTTAAAAAAAAAAAAGTGTAATGTTTGCTATCAGGACCGTTAATGTGAATAAACATGTAAATATGGCAAAGCTACGCGTGTGCATAGAATCAAAGACTGAGGAGATGCTACTCATACAGTTACGATGATTGCCACTTACCTGCGCCTGAGCGAAGGCAAGTTTCAAGTTGACGCAAGGCAATCTTAAGTGTCTGTCCCGTAACGTGACGTGCTGCACAGGCGTTGCAAAATGCGCTTTAATGCTCTCAGCACCAAGTGTTAAAATGGTTTTAATGCCGCCAGTTCGGAGGGCTGAAAGAAAACGAGCGCGGCGCGGTTTGATTTCCTCGATGACTCAGTGTAAGGCCGCCGCAGCGGCCGGCCCCGCGCTCTCCCCTCACGGGCCCGGCTCTCCCTCACCTCTGCCCGACGGCGGGGCGCGCGGCACCCCTCAGCCGTCAGATGTCAGCGGCAAGGCTCCTCAGGAGAGCCGTTAGCCCGCCTCTCGCCGCCCTCTGAAGAGCCGCGAGGGCAGACCGCAGCCGGCGGAGAGGCGACGGGGAGCTCCCGCGGGCGTGTTTTCTCGTTGCTGCGGAGAAGGGTCCGCCTGACCGCCCCTCCCGCTACCGCCGGCCCCGCCCGCCCCTCAGCGAC
>VXBL01008546.1:1419927-1506315 GCA_013400195.1 Aramus guarauna | reverse complement strand
AGATTGTACCTCTCTCCTCCCCGGGGCCGCGCCGTCGGGGCCCCCTCAGCCCCGCCGGGTCCTTCCCCCTCCCGCCGCGGGGTTCGGCGTCCTCCTCAGCTGCTGCCCGCCGGGCTGCCCGAGGGGCGCGTCGGTTGAACGCCGGTGCTGCGTTGTGGCTGCCGGTCTGCGCAACCGGGGTGTTGCGTTACCGTGCGAGGGGCGGGCGGCATTGCCGAAGCAAACCCCCAGCCGCTGCGTTTCTACCGAAGCAGGTAGCGGAGCCCGCGGCGGGTGCCCCGGGGCGAGCGGGATCCATCTTTAATACCACAAGATGCGTGTGCAGCGGCTGTAGCGTGTCGCTGGCGGGGTGAAAAATAGAAGCCAGTAACGGCGTAGCCTGTTTGTGACCGGGCTGGAGATGCTGCCTCAGGTGCCGGGCACATAGTCTCAGGGGAAGCGTGGCTCCCTGGATTCCTGTTTGCTGGCAGGAGTCAGCAGAGCAAGATACGTGTTTGTGNTGCGGCGCGTGGGGGGCGGCCGCTCGCCGCCGCAGTCCCGCCGTTGCCGGAGCCGCTGGTCCCGGCCTCCCGCCCGCGTCCTCGCCCGCNTACATGGAATATATTTATTTATGTATTTAAAGCTCTATAAAAATAAATAAAAGCCGGCTGATAGGTGTGTGAGTATCTTAAGCCTATCAGATGAGTGATGGGGCTGGTGAGCTCATTAGTTTTTGCATTTCCTCTGCAGAATGAGGAGATATGTTGTGTATCCAACAGCTAGACGTATGAAAATAACGCGCTTATTGCAGCGTAAGGCCTTGGTGTTGTGGTCAGATGTGTGGTTACCTCTCGGCACTACGGGGGCAAGTGATAAGGTATTCTGTCATCTAGCTGAAAAAAAATAAATCTATGCATACTGAAGCCTTAGTGGCTAAAATTAGGAGAAACCCAGCATTTTTTCTTTGACGTATTGCCTTTCACCGAAGAATTTCAAAATGGTTTCAAACATGAATTATTTAAGACCTTTTAGCACTGAAGCTCCGTTTAGGCATATCTCTAGAGCATATGTTTCATTTTTAACATATATGCATGTTTCTATTTCCAGTTGACTTGAAGAAGGTATAAAATGTTCTTCATTTTAGGCATATGGTTAATATTTTGCTGAATTGAAGCCAATTTCCTAAGCTGCCAAAGCATGTGTGTTAATTAGGAAATATAAGCAAAGACTTTGAATTATGGTCTTTACTTGTAACTCCTTAAAGATGTAGGACAACAAACTAGATTTGGTAGAATATGAACACAGTCTTAAATTTTCCTGTTACGCTCTTAAAATGCCTTGGTTTACTTCTTGGTTGCTATCTGCTGTGGGTTTGTGTATGTGTTTTGTTTCTTCCAAAGGTTTAAACTGGAGGACTTCAGGAGAAGGGTATTTGATAAACAGCTTGGTTCTTGTTTTTCCTTTTGAACTGATGGGTTTTCCTTATTTTGTTTCTTATCATGCTTTTAGAGGAATATACCATTAATCACCAGCAAACCTCACTTAAAAGGCATTGGCAGCGTTTCTAACTTGTGCAGTGAACATTTTGCTCGTTAAAAATTGAGGGGCAAAAAAAAGGGACAGTTTTTGTAATTCAGTAATCCTCTTTGGTTTCAAGTATTGATTTCTTTTCAAGAAGCTCTATTACCTTATCGCTTTCAGCCCTGGCCAAAATCTTTGCTGGCACCAAACAATTTTATGCCGATGCTACTGGTTAGCTGTTGTTGCTGTTGCATACCCATGTGCGTAGTTGCTGTTGCTTTCTTTTATTTGCTTATTTTGCCACATAGGTTTTGAGGTGTGAGTGAAAGTCCTGAAAATGTCTTATAGTATGCAGCTTTCATGATCAATCCCAGATTATGAATATTAAAAATTATAACTGGAACTGATCCTCAGCATTTCTTTGTTATGGTTAAATACAGTTGAAGCTTTATTTTACTTGTTGGCTGGCTTTCTAAATCGTCTTGATGATTTTTTTTGTTTCATAAAAAATTTTTTTTTAAAAAAGCCAATAGTGATTAATCTTTTAAAAAGATAAGCTATCACTGCTATGAAACTTTCATTATTCTGCTTTCATAAAGCTGCTAAGCACCTTTGTTTTTTATGTGGTATTTCCTTTCAGTAAAGCATGTAAGTAACTTTTTCTATATCAGCACTTTTGAAATGTTAAAAAGGAAGACTCCAGGTGTATATTTATCAGATACTAATGTCTTTTTCCATGAAATTATCTTTTGATGGTTTACAGCCGAAAGGCAGGGCAGGATAAATGGCTGTTGCCTTTCCAGCTGAAGACTGTCAGCAGGGTAATCCCTAAGGAGAATGCTCTGAAGAGGCCGCTCCTGCAGCAGCTGCAGGTCCTGTGCTGGGAACTGCCAGGCAGGCAGTTCCTGCTGCAAGTAAGGAGGAGCCTGGCTGAATTTGGATTTACGTTGTGTGTTTGTGACCCCAGTGTTGCTAGAGCGAAGGAGTCTTGTCCTCCTAACACAGGGAAGGTGCAGAACTAAGGTTGGAGTTCACAACCTTTTCTCATTTGACGTTCCTGTATCGATGTCCTTGTTCTGTCGAAGCTAATTATACAGTTTTACAGATCAATTCCCTCCTGGATTAACAGACTTCTGCCAGTGTAATTATTATGCTGTCTGAGAAGAGATGCTAAAGTCAGCACAGCTGACTCTTCTGCTCTCTTCTGACTCTTCTGCTGACATGTAAATGTAGCAGTGAGAAGGTAGTTGCACATGATGACTGAAAAGGGTTTTTTGATCAGCTCCTATTTCTTTTCCCTTAAAAACAACAAACCACTGCCAAAAAGAATAAGTAAATTCTAAAGACAAGGCACAGAAGACATGTACAAGAGGGACTAAGTTCGTGGAGTTACTCTGACTCATGTTATCTAATGATGTAGGTGTTCCTCCAAATTGTAGGAAAAAAACCCAAAACTTTTGGGGATAGGGGACGTGCCTCTCTGGTTAAGGTGGTGACTGCTGAAGTGGAGAACCTGTCTTGATCCCTTGTTATTCATAGTAAGATTTTTCCCGGTTTTGTGTGGCACTTTAGAAATCTGGTCTCTGGTTTACAGAAGCAATTGAAGAGAAGTCGCCGGAAGCTTTTTTGGATCAGGGGGCTTGAGCACAGAATTCAGTAAGCTGGGGTCCTGGCTTTGATCCAGAAGAATCTGGTTTTGTTTCCTTAGTTTGTTTTGTTTATCTTTATTGAGATGCATTCTTTACAGGAGGTATGGGTTGTGTTCTGCAGTGTTCATGATGCTTGAGATTCTGGTTGTGGTGCATTGTTGTTCTCTTTATAGTGTGGATATTGTGCAGTAAACAGAGCAGAGACCGCTAATTGAGTAAGTGATACTTAACTGCATCGGTTCCATGACAGATCTGACGTGTACTGAATGAAAAAGATTCTTCTGGAAAAAAAAACAGAGGTTGTGTAAATAGAAGCTGTCACATTATCTATAGACACCACATAAGATGACATACACCATCTTGGAGTTTTTTCCATGTTGAGACCTTAAAATTAGACTTGAAGTATGTTGTAAAATAGGTGTTATTTCTTCAAGTTCCTGTCATAACTGTATGTTCTGTGCTGAGTGTACTCTCTGTACCTTTTCTAATCCTAGTGTAAACCAGAAAAGGCTTGCTGTTGTGTTTGTTGTAGACCATTCCCAATCTGCCTCACACTGCAGAGTTCAAGGGGAAAAAAGACATGTATTTTGCCTTTTTTTTTTTTTTTGTTAGGCAGATGGCTTTGCATATGACGGGAAGATTAGCAAGATTTTTGTAGAGTGACATTAAAAAGTGATAGCTGCTAATAGTGGTCCTGAACAAAGGACAGGATAGAATTGCAATCGTTTTACCTATTCATGCAGTCAGTTTTGTTTGTTGAGACTGATGAGATAGATGTGATTGTTGGCAAAGCCAGAAGAAAATAAGAGATTACTTTTGTACCTGTTGGAGACAAATAAGCTGTCTGGATGCTGCCTGTGAAATTTGGTTCTGTGCCCACTTCTCAATACTATCTGCTTGCACGTGATGATGAGGCGCTATCTAATGCAAAGAAGTGTTTTAGAGAAGAAATTTCTAGTTAGGATTTTTCTAAACTTTTTTGTACATGGTCTTAATCTTCCTGATCATTCAAGGAGGAGATCACTTTCTTGTGCTTCTTTTTTATTTGAGATACTAGAACAGAAATATTTCTCTCATGCATCCTTGTGTCACTTGCTGCTTTGCTACTCTTTGTTTTCAACGTTTCTAGTTGTGAAATGTTTTTCCTAGTGATTTCTATATTGGTATGTAGGTGGTACTTAGGTATTTAGAGGAGCATTTGGTTTTGATAGCTTGTTCTGTTAATGTGAATTTGAACTTGAGCAATAATACATAATGATGCACTTTTTTGTTTAAAAATATATATAGTGCTGTGATTGGCTTGTTTGTAGCTTCATGAAACAATCTTTATGGTTCACTATCTCTATAGTCACTAGACAGGGGATTAATACAGCAGCAGTAAATCCAGTTCTGTTTTGGAGCTTCTGTCGCAGTCAGATACAGACCCCAAGAAAATGAATGAGGAGTTAAAAGCTATATAGGAGATGTTGTAGCATTCCTTTAAAGAAGGAAATTGAATAATTTTCATGACAGAGTGATCATGTAGGATACAGTTCCTGCTCAAGAAGTCAGGGCTGACTAATCAGGGACTCATGATCAGCTCTGGGGTTAATTGTTTTATACAGCCAGAAACACACCCTTCTTATCCAGTAAGTATTGGAATATAATTGGTGTCAGGGAAGAGGTTTATTTTTAAGTTGTCAAAGCTTTTGGGTTAAATTGTACTAATTGCTTTCTATTTGGACATGGAGGAGATAGTTTGCAGTCTTTAAGACTTTTGATTTGGTTTAGATATCAGATGTATACACTTGTTGGAAATCTATGTGGGTTTTTTATATGAAGAACTGTAATAAAACTATGGAAAGCTGACTTTTGATCCGGTGAAAAATAATTCTTTAATTTTGAAAGAGAATTCCAAAAGCGTTACATGCACAACTCAGCAAAATGGTTTAATGCAAGCAGTGAACTCCACCTGTGGAAATAAGCTCAGAAAACATCCTTTGGTTTGCTGTTCCATTTTTCTCAGTGTTCTCAGCCTCTGGTATTTGCAGTGATGGTTTCTTAGCTAGGTGAGAAAGTAGAGAAAGAATGTAAGACTTAAACTTGTCCTGATTTATTGGAGCTGATGTTCTTAAGTGACTTAGCTTTCTGTGCTGATCTAAAGCTTGGTAGTGCAACAAAATACCAGGAAGGGCAATAGGACACAGGGAGGTGATAAAGCCTCTGCAGTTTGAGACAGAAATGAATAACGAAAATGACATGTTCACAGATAATTTCAGTTATGTGTCCGTGTGTTCCATGATTTAGGTCACTCATTTGCTAATACAAGAAAAAAAGGAGTTTGGGCTTTTCCATGGTAGAGCACAGATTAAAAAAAAGATATACTTTTTTTTAATTTTCAGGAACAGAATTGATATAAACAAAAAGGTACTGAGGAGTTCTGAAGAGGTAGGCAGCTCTCCTGAGTTGAAAACTTGCTTTTATTGAAGCTTGTAGTATGTATTATGCAGCATCATGCACTATACTTCAGAAAAATTGATTTTGAGAAACTTGCGTTGATAGTAGTTTTCAGTCTAAGGAGCTGAGAGACAAGGGCAGATGTTGTAGCATTCCTTCACAGAAATGGGACCCGTTACACAGAAGTGGCAGGAAGCAAGAGTCATCAATGACAGCAGGAAGCTACCTATTGCAAGGTGGTAGTTTTTGCAGTTCTGACTTTTGCTAAGTGTCATTACTTGTCAATCTGTTGGCAGACGATATGTCATCAAACAGCAATTGATATGTAAAAACATTCACAGAATTGCTGTCAGGCTGAGAAGGCGGCAGTTTCAGAATTTGGAATGCAACTGCTATCTGGGTCACTGGGGATCTATAGCGTACTTTTGCTGAACTTCAGTAGATGAAGTCTTTGAAGGCAGAAGCAAAGATCTGAAAGGAAATCTTATTCAGAATAAACTTAATTTTGGGCATGTCAGACTTAGAAAAATAGCGCAGGTTACTTTGTTGTCTTGAAAGTTGCGTATTTTTATATTCCTATGTCCTTCTGTAATGAATGGGGATTTGCAGCACAATGTGACAGAGCAGATGAGTCCTCTGTATTACTCCTGATAATGTGTTTAATTCCGAATTCATAGATCTAGCCATCTGTTGTGCTGTAGAAGCACCCAGATCCCTCGATCAAGAATTTCCCTTGCATTGTAGGGGTTAGTATACTTTTGAATAACGCTGCTGTGTTCAGTAGGATGAAACTACCAGATGGAGCTTCTCCTACCAAATCCTAGCTTGCCAGAGATGTCCAGCACACCTCGTGTGTGCACCTAAACCTGTCATCGTCCACACAAGAAACTGTATACAGTAGGCTGCAAAGCAGCTATTGCGTTTCTTGCTTTGCTTTTCTGGCACCAGTTGTAGAGAAAACGTGAGGTTTGAAAGCAGTTTTCATGCTAGCACGTGCTTGAGGGGAGGGTGTGAGCGTGCACAGCTTTACAGTTATTAATATGGAAGTGTATTTGCTGAAACAACATGTACTAGGGAACTTAAGGTTAGAAAGCTCAAGAGAATGAACTAATCTTTAGGAGTGCCCTTTGTCCCTAAGCCAGGTGTTCAGTAGGGAAGATTTCACTCAAGCTGTAACTCACCTTTTCAGTTGGAACAGGCACTCCCTGTCCTTCCAGCAGAAGAGCTGGGCCCCTGGGAGAGGGCAGTCCTTCCAAACCATGCCTGAGGCTGCAGCACAGAAACAGCTTATGCTTGTGCAGCCCCACCACGTCTCCCTTCACATCTACAGAAGGGGCAGTCTGTACAGAGGGTCACCTTTGGTGAATGTATTACCCTGTCATTTTGGGAGGGATGTATATTGGGAAGGGATGAGGCTTAGACCTTCCATATGAGAGCACACATATACTGTAGTGAGAGTCGGCTCTTGTGACTATGAGAAACATCGACAGGCATAGTCCAGTGTGTGGGGAGGGCACTCCAAAAGCACCAGTTACCTGAAACGTGGCTTCTCAGCAGAACACAGGACTAATGTGTGGCACCAGCAGTTCTGTTGAGTAACCAACTGTATCATATGCTATGAATTTCACAAGCAGTTGTCAGCTCTCTGTAGATAATGTCAAGAAAATCTCATCCCATCTCAATTGGACCAGCTGCCATAATTTTCCAAATTATTCTACTTGCCCTCTGACTGTAAGCATATTATACATTCTTGTAAACAAAATACTGACAGGTCTGCAATTTACGGTACATGCATGGCATGACCCTGGTGATGTGTATTCCTGTCTGATGTAGCTCCTGGGAGCCGTCCAGCATGACCTGCTGGGATTGACAGGGTTAGGAAGTGATGTTCTTTGCTGTCTGTGCGTGCATAAGCCCCCTACGGCTCACCAAGCGCGGGCATGAATCCCTGTCAGATTGCCATGCTGTCCTTATTTGTTCCCCCTCAGTTTCCTTCTTTCCCTTCCCTGAGGTTGTGATGCTGTTTATCATGTGAGCTCGAAGAGAGTCTCCACTGACTGGAAGACATAAGCCAGACTTCGGAGTACAATTGTTACCCTTTTCAATGTGGAAATGAGACAGTTGAAGGAGATGGGTTAAAGGGTCAGATCCTCCTGCTGAGCTTTCACATGACCTTCCTCACTTCAGCATTCTGCATTTACTGTTGATGGTGCCAGGTACTGAGACCAGTGCAGTCCTACCAGTGGAACAGACAAGAGGTGGCCCCTCATTGAGATTACATGGAAAGAAATCATGTCTCTTGAAGGGTTAGAGAGCAAAAAAATTCTTGGCCTTCTGATTTTCCTTGTCCCATTTTGAAAAATGTGATGGTTTTGGTGCGGGTCTTATCTGAACTGCTGCCAGCCGTGGCGGGTTAACATGCAAATGGTGGCTGAATAGCTGTGGTTGGGGAGTGGGATTTCTGTGTTGAATATGATGCCGTGGTTGTAGGGTATGAGTGCGAGGCTCGTAGTGAGCAGTGTGCATTAGGAGGTCATGAAGCAGCAAAATATAGAGTATCTCAGAAATGCTTCAATATGTCCCCAGCATACTCTCATTGAAATGCATTATTGACCTGACCACTGCACCCCAAAAGCGCTCTGTAGAGCATCGTTCGATTAATGAGTGCTTTAGCCTGTACAACCGAGTGCTTGCTTGAGTGCTTTTGCTAAACACATAGTAGTTACAGCCAAGTAAATTGGAGCACTGACCCGTTATCATGCAGTTTATTTTGGAGTAAAGAGTTGATTTTAGGTTCGTTGGGGGTTTTGTTGTATTTTCTAGGTGGTCGCTAATAGTCAGGTCCTTCCCTGCGATTTATGACTGCTGCCTTTTGTTACCCTGCCATGCATCTCGACAGAGAACTTGGCTTTGTGTTCTTGGTAAACTCATGGGTATTGGAAGACTGTAGTTTAGGTCCCGCAAAGCCTTTCCTTTGCAAGGTTAAACAAGATGCATTTCTTTCTATGGGTCCAAAACTGAATGCAGTTTCCAGATGCAGTCTAGCAAGTGCTGAATTTATCAAATTACTTACTTCTCTTGCTCTGTTTGCTGCGCTTCTGCTGATGCAGTGCGGTGTGCTGTTAGGCTTCATTGCTTCCAGGGTGCACTCCTGAGGTGTTTAGCTTACTGCTCACCAAGGGTCCCTGGTGTCTCTTGCAGGTACTGCTGGAAGGGGTCAGATGCATTATATTGTATTTGTATTGGGGAATTTCACCAGGTTCTTGTTGGTCCATACCTTTGTCTGGGTCCCTTGGAGCATATGGATTGCCTCTTCACTTGTTACCACCTGTAGACTTCAGGGGTGCATTTTGTTCCCTCCACAAATCACTCGCTTGGACTTGTATGTGACTATGGCGTGTGTCAGCTGTTGATGTTTCTCTTGAAACTTCTGCATTTCATTTTGGGCCGACTGTTTTCCTCTAATGCAAGTGCATTGGAAGAAAGGGGAATTACATCCTTTGCTGCAGATTTGGTGCTGTCTTAAAAATACTATGTATACAGCTGGCTCAATCTGTTGAAATAGATACTAGCGTGTACCATGCACTTTTGGTGATAAAATTTGGCAAGATACCAAATTTATATATTATTAATGACTTCATATGGGCAGGGCTCTCAAATGAAACTGATGGGAACATTCTTGTATAAGTTATTTTCAATGAGGTAGCAAATCTGGTTGCTAATTTGTCTCTGCTAATGTAAGCTAAAGTAGACAAAAGGTCAATGGTGTCAAGGTATTTGAAAATATAAGCCACTTTGCAGGAATGAATAAGGAGGTGCTTGCCCCCTCCATCTTTTATAGACACTAATAGAATTATAAAAAGCTTTTTCAAGTCATTGTGGAAAATATTTTTCCTCTGTTCTGAAGCCTTTCATTAAGTGACTGAACAGGAGAAATGAGTAGTTTTATGTTGGGTAAATGCATCAATAGAGTGTGTGTTTGGAACAATAAAAGCTGTTAATAACATGGATTATGCCTTGTGATAAATACCACGGGAGCTTATTTCATTGTTTCTGAGAGCAAGGGAGGAAACTTACTCTCACTGGGCTGAAGAAGAGATTTTCTTTGCATTATGGACCACTGATGTTGAGAAAATCCTCTAATTAAATTGACTGGAATAGAGACCAGCAAAACACTTGTGACATACTGCATAGTTTTGGTGCGGTGTTGGGAAGAAGAATCTGTCATGCCTGCTTGCCTTTTAATTAGTCGTCCATTTCCTTTTCCTTTTCCCTTGTTTGCTTGGGTTTGGTTTTTTTTTTTTTCCCCAAAGCATAGTATAGAAAACTTCTTCCTCTACAATTCTGTGTCCTGGTTTCTTCAATGTTTCGTGGGACAGATTGTCTCAGAAATACTTAAATGGATTTGTTTTCCCCCAATCCATTTGGCACAATGTCAGGGGTGCTGAATGAAATGAGTATTTGGAGGGAGAAAACAGTGTTTACTGTCCTATTTCGAATCTTGGTGTCAATAAAAATATTTCCATCATCCTAGGAAGGTTTCCATGGTGCTAAGTTGTTTTCCAATTATTCCCTACAGGAATTTGGCCACTTACTGTGAAGAGAGAACTTGTGTGTCCGTATTGGTGGTGTTTGTTGGAGACACAGTTGGTGGTCAGATAATTGCATGTTCATCTCTAACAACTGTCCTTCAGCTGGATCCTGGAGCACTTTATCCTGTGCTGAGCTGTAAAGAGGCCACGATGACTCAAAGCGGCAATGGCCGAATCATGAATATGTTCGGTATTGCCACTTACCTTGATGGCATCCGTGTATGCAGAAGAGTTATATATTTGTGGGGTCACTCTTGATTCAATGGTTTTGCTTTATCCTGTGATCTGATTTGACAGATCTTTCTCTCTTTTAAACTTTTCTTATGGCATTTGTGGAATTTTAATTAATTAAAATTAGTAGGAATCTGCGATAATTTTTCTAAAAGCTAATGTATTGGTGGTTTGTGACTTTTGATCATTCACTCTATGAACTCAACTTTAATAAAAATGAATATATGAAGGAGACAGTAGCTTGTTGGGTGCTCTTTTTTTTGTTGCTTCAATACAGATTTCCTAACTAGTGAGTTAAATATTCCCCTCCTACATATACAGGACTACAGTTAGGAAATGTTGACCTGCAAACTTTCAATTGTATTTTCTCCATATGTGTGTTTACACATTGGCCTTCTTTCAAAGGGTTGAGGGATCTTTTCCTATAAGTGAAAAAAGATAAGCATTCCTGGAACATTGCAAATATCTTTCTTTAAGCAGTAGTATGAGATTTTGCAGCTTTTAGGGAAGAAAACTATTTTCAGTAAAGAATAGTGACCAGCATGTTATTGAATAATGTCACTGAATGCATCAGTAGTTTTCCTTTGTAACTAGCAAGTGACAGGCACTGATGTTTGAGTTACTGATTTGTAGGTTATATTATGCCACTGACAGTTTATATGGGCATATCTGTCTTAAGGTTAAAACCTTCAGGACATAAAATGTCATGTTTCAAGAGGGTACTGCTTTGTTTTCTTGTGACTTTTATTTTTTTTTTTTCCCCCACTCTGACAAACTTAAGGGGATATTTGAACTTGCGGTGATTTTCCCCCCCCCCAACTCCTGTACCTAATCCATTAGGTTAAAATGAGATGATTCATGCTGCAGGTTTAGGGGAATATTCTTCTTCTGTCCAAGTATATTGACTGTTAAAGGGTAGGTTTGACAAATAATTACAAATTCTCTATAAGAAATGGTCTCGTTTTGTCAAGGAGATGATACTGAAATTGTTTTTTCCCCTCCTGTTTATGTAATGAAGGTTTCATTGTAAAGTTCATGAGTGGGAAATGCCAGTTGTTTGCTTATTGCCTAATAGGCACTTGCCCACTTTTCTTAAGAGTATATAAAATAATGTGGGTATTTTGGATAGCATATTTTAAATAGTGTTATGCAGATTTTGATGTTTCTCTTCTGTACTTTCCCCCCCAGTATTCTGTAACAAAGTATGAATTTTTAATACTCATTTTTTCATTCCCTCAACTCTGTTGCAAGGTAGAATGATAAAGGCAGTCATTTTTAAAAAGGAAAGAAGAGTGTTACAGGTTTAGTATTAGCCAGTGAGTAAACTGAGATGAAAAAAGAATTCTTATAATGGCCTCTGAAATGCCTGGGCAAAGGTATTCTATTTTGTAGACTTCAGGAGTGGTATTATTGGTAGTTACTTGCTCGTTTAAATCTCTTCCACTTCCAACTTTATCCTTACTTGATATATAACTTTTATCTAAGATTTTTGATCCTGTAATATTTATTATTTATCTAAGGTTACAGAAGAGGATATTTAAAATAAATGAATCCTAAATAAGTGAAGCTGTGCAGACGGCAACACTTCATCTTCTCTGCCGCATATCTCCTTTGCCCCAGGAAGGTGAATTTCTCAGCTTCCATAGTAACCAGAGTTCTGAGAACCAGGCTGGCTGGTGCAACAAAATAGCAGCAAATAAAAATGCAAAGTTACTATGGTAATTCTAATTGTCATAGCTTCTCTAGCAGGTGTCAGTTTTGAATTTTATTGAAATTCTGATTACTTATGCCAATATGCCCGTACAGTAAGACATGTGAAATACAGTTCTGCAATGAAAATTCTGGTTTATTGTATCCTGTGAGTTCTCATGTTTTGTCTTAGGTGGTGAAACATGCTGATTTTGATATGTATGTTGGATGAAGAAAGCATCTAATAGTGGAAAAAACATCATGCAACTACTTACTGAATAAATAGCTTACAGCTTACATGATATGCACTTAATAATATGCACTTAATATGTTCTAGTAGGTTTTTTTAATGACGTATGTATACCACACAGTGTTAAAGGAATACAGGAAAAAGAATCCCAGGAGAAAGAAATTCATAGCTGCTTTCATGTCTCAATTTCAGAGCTCTTGCTCAGGTAGACCATAAAAATATTTCAAGAGGAATGTTTATTTTCTTGCTATTCTAACTATCTTACTAGGTGCACTTGAAAGATTTGGGGGATGTATCTCCACTGGGTAGGTGAGTGAGTTGTTAGCAGCTTTATGGATTAGCCTGATGACACTCTTGCATAGTTCTTACAAGCATGATCATTCCAGGAAGGTGTTTATTGATTATGCAGCAGTAATCATGAAAGATACAGCCTATAATGATCTCTTTTATTTTATTGATTTTGCAGGGCCTTAATTTCATCAATATTTGATCCATGTCAACATTTGTGGAATGAATGTCATGCTCACTCAATTTCTTTATGCTTCTGATCTGAGGTCTCGGTTGGAAGTATAACCACTTACAAGGGTATTACTCAGCTGTTGGTTGTAGAAAAGAGTTGTTTTGTTTTTATTTAAATAACTCATACAATCAGTCCACTCTTACATACAACAGACCTTAAAATTGAAAAAGCTGCAATGTGAATTTAACTATGCAGTAGTACAGATGTTGAACTCCGAGGCGGTCCAGATCATAAAATAATCCAATAAAATAATTAAAAGCACCAATAGTTGGCATGTTTGTAAAGTGTGGTAACTTCTTTCTAAATCATGAACTCAAGGTAGTGCTGCAGTCTGTATCTGCACAAGTGTGTCATGGAAGTAGATAGCTGGAATGCTGTGTTATGTCTGTTTGAAAAATACTAGGAGTTTCTAAACTCTTTCACTTCTCTGAAGAATTAGCTCATGGTAGACAGGTACATCCCCTATCAAAATGGGATAGCTGAAGTTTGCCAGTGTTGAATGTTGGTCATATTAAGTCCTGATTAAATTTCATCTTTGAGTTGTTCCTGCATTTAGAGGAACTGATTCCAAAAGTTGTGGGGCAATCAGTTTATTGATTTACAGTGACCTGGTGACTGTTCATTACTTTGGAAATTATTTGAATGCCTAAGTACTAAGGAGGCATAAATTTAAACTAACATTTGAGGGTAAGTTTTCTATTAAAGCTATGTGATTTTCTTGACCTCCCTGTTTAAAAAAAAAAACCACGCAAACAAATCTCCCTTTCCTCCTGTTGTTTGCTTAAGATTTCTGTTTATATATGGATACACACAAACATAAAACCCTGAAAAATGTTGGTATAATAAGAAAATAATTATGTTTAAGTGAAACAAAATTGTTGTCAGTAAATAAATGTAGCGAACTTTTTTTCTAAAAGCATCGGTAAAAATTCAGTGTGAATTCTGTGTAAAGAAATAGTGTTGAGTCTATAAATACTTCTGCTGGAAAAAACCCTTGAATGTATGACTGAGAAAATCAGTCTATTTCTAACGTAGTGTGATTTTTTTTTTTTTTTAAATTTACTTCTCTATGCTCCTGAAATCCCTTTTAGAAGGGAAGGAGGCCTTGTTCTTACTTGTAAAATACATAACACTTTTTCTAGTATTTCAGTGGATAGTCAGCTTCTCTATACTGTCTGATAATGGTTTTATTATAACATGAAACTGGATTTTGGGTCTGTTTTGAACAGATTAGTCTTTGACCCACTAATTTACTTAGAACTTTGAAATTTACTCTGGATCATTTGCTAACTTGCCACGGGTGATCCCGTGTAGTTTTTCAGTCTGCTAGATTTGTAGTTGCCATTTAAAGTGCACATCCTGGTGGGTTTGATTCAATGCATTTCATTTCATTTAATGCATTCATCACTCTACTTTATGAAACTTGCAAAAAACCTCATCTTTAGAAAAGTATTGATCTTTCTTCATGGTCAGTGATTTAACAGGCTAAAACATTACAGGGAGTTGTCATCACAGAAATTACCCCAGGATGGAATGGATGCTGGGAGGATGGAGACTGAGTACAGCTCTGCCGAGAAAAGAGGACGGTATGAAAGGCATGGAGACACAGGAACTGGGAAAGATAGTTTTCAGGAAGTAATGAACGAGCAGAAAGAGATGGGAGCAAGTGTGAGAGGTTTTTATTTGAGATTAGAGTAGATTGTTGGGTTTACATCTTTTCTAGATTGCTGTATTGTTCAGCTCTTAAAAGCAGGCATAGCCAGTTGTTTCGAGAGATGCAGTCTGGTCTTGATTTGGAACCGAGGAATCAGGATAGTGTGTGAAATGTTTACTGAGGTACCACTTTTGTTTTGTCCCAATAAGGTGGGTAGAAGGGCCACCTGAAAATGAACATGTGCTGGAATAATGCATGTATCAACGTGAATGAGCGGCTAGTAAATAATTTCCGTTGTTTTTTTTTTCTTACCAGTGTACAGATGCCTAAGGACTCTGGCACTGTGATCTGCCTGTGCTTATCACAGCATATGCTATTGAAGTAAGGAAGTATTCCTCTGTATCTGAAATAATGCTTTATTTGAAACAAATGTAAAAAAATGTTTGAAAAACTCTGAGTTAAAATACACTTTTTTCCTTCCCCTTCTTATTTCCTGCAAAAACCTCACCAGAGTAGCCTGATGGGTGACTAATCCCCTGTTTTTCTTGCATATGAAGCAAGTGCTTGCTGGAGACATCCAGATTTTCCTAGATTGGGTTAAACTGTCTGCTGTAAAATGAATGTACCAGCCTTTCTCTGTGTAAAAGGTAGTACTTGTTCCCCTCGGGATCTGGCCTTAGATCCTTCATAATTGGGATTTTGTTGATGGCTTCTGCGGAAATTGGCTGACCAGAAATAGGGCAGTGTGAATACTGTGGTGTCCTACTTTCCCAGACCTTGTTTTGCTGCTTTGTCCCTGGAAGTCAGTAATGTATTCTCTGCCACTGCAGAAATTTGTGCCAATGTTGTTCTTTGAAATACACATCTTAATGTTCAATTTTGCATTAAAATATATTAAGGGAGTGCTGAGCTACAGGGCTGTACTGCATAGATTGTCTGGTGATACCACCTTCTCCGCCAGATTGGCTGTTCATATACAAATGGAGCAAATGTTGATTAGCTCAGGACTCCAGTTTTAATATTATATTTTTTGTGTGTCTTTGCATTGCCTAAAAGCATTTCTCTACTCGCTATAGTTGAACGCTATTGACCAGCACCCCTGACATACAGCAGTAAAATATCAGTATCTTCTTTTTTCAAAGTGCATTTCTACGAGCAGTCCGTACTTGCTTTAAAAGTAGAGTAATTGTGCTGCCATTTTGCTTAAAGATCAACCTAAACAAGGGTGAGTTTTAGCTATTGCTGGAGCCCGTGTCTGTCCTTATGCACCTATGTTCTTTACTGGTCACTTTCTGGTTATGGTTAGTTACATGACTGTTTGCTAATGAGATTAAAGTTTTACCACCCCCCTCTCCAGATTCACTCCAGGAGTTACAAGTTTTAACTTTCTACTAAGTACAAGAATAAAACTGTCAGCTAGTTGTAACTTTCAGCTGTCTTTTTCGGCTAGGTAGAATGATTATGTTTGTTATCCTAACGTGTGTGTTGTTCTTATCTAAATTTAATGTGCTCTTTTCCAGAGAAATTGATTTTTACAGCTTGTTAGGTATTTGCTGAATTTCCTCAGGCCTTTTGTGAAGTGTGAGAGGTTCTTTGCTTCTCAGTTCAGTTATAATGCATTGAAAACAAAATGTGTAGATTGTACTTGTAACTAATTAATTAAAGACAAATTTAAAATTGCACAGGGTGTTCTTTATTTTAATAGTATTCTTTTGTCATTTTAGGGAGGAAAAATAATTTTCTGCACTTATTTTATGCTATTATTTTAAATCAGAGGAGCAGTGTATAAATAGCATATAAACATCTTTATAAAGAATCACATAACTAGTTTTTAAATGAGATAGTCTGGTAACAATTTGGGATATATAGAATTATCTGTGTAGAGTTGGAAATGTCTTTATACATGTACATGCCCATCTGTACGCAGGGTCTCTAAATGACTGCGTGGAGTATGACAGCATAAAAGAACACTGATAGCTAGCAAATGAAGACAATGTGAGGATGTAGGGGTTATTAATGAGTTTTGCAGGCTATTCGATAGCTATGAGAAGCATAATTGAAAACTGGTCAGAGAGCTTATCCTAATGTCTGACAATAATTGTCAGAATATAGCTGTGAAATAGTTCTGAGAGTTTAGGGGTCACCTATTATGTCATTTTAATGCACTGTGCAAGGCAGAAAAATCTGTACTGTGTCAATGCATTGTACCTTACTACAGAGCAAAAGGTAACCGCAGACCGATGGTGTGCTCTAGCGAGGAGGGCTTACTTCAGCATGAAATCATTCCTGTGTCAGTTGCTGCCACAACTCACTTTCATGTACATAGATTTTTAATGAGCTTTAAAGGTATAATAGGCTTTTACTTTTTATAGATACGCTTTTGTAGTTTCTCACTGGCATTACTGTATTTTGCAGGAAATTTTAGGAAGTAATGACTGGTTTTTGTGGGCAGGAGGATTGCTTTTATATGACCACCTCTTACTAAAGCCAGATATGCATTGACTCTGTAGACTATATATTTCATTGATTATTTTTTCCCCCCAATGGTGATATCTATTACAATACTGCATGTCTAGTAAAACCTGATATTCTTAGAACACGTGATTTCTTCTTTACAGAGCAGTGCGCCTTTCATATCCCTAGTTATATTAAGCCAAAAAATATGGTGCTCTATGAATGTAAAAGATGGAAAAATGGTTGTTCAGTCAGCTAAGACCAAGCAAATTGCACAGCATGCGTTTTATCTCTCTGGTTAGCTGGGTAATGGTAATACAGCGTAGGCAGTTTCCATAAAACACAAGTAAGCATGTGGCTTTTCTGGCATGGGTTTAAACATCTCTAGGCAAGGAGGAGAAAAATCTCTGAGGGAAGAAACTAACAAATAATTTATTTGCAGTTACTGTTCCCTCCACTCGGTAAGATAATTGTTTCATTGGGCAGTCCTCTGTGTTTGGGAAGAGTAACTGCCTCCTTCGAGGTGTAGAACCTCTCTTGCTGTAGGACCTTGGTGGCAAATAGGAAAAGGGACTTAGGGCTGGATTGCAGAATGTGTAGGAATACGTCCCGGCAGTGCCCTCCGTGTGTGCGTTCACTGCTGTATCTCACAGTTAATGGTGCGGGTAGTAGGGAATATATTAGTGCCTGTAAGGTCTCTGACCTTGACCGTGTTAATTAAATCTCACGTAAATACGGTAACCAGATGATATGCTTATCTGCAGGTAAAGAATTAAAAACAAACTACTTAGCAGTATTATCAAGTGGTGGTTTTTTTGGTACTGTTACGTTTTGTACCCAGCTTGCAATTCCATGTAGTTTTTTGACCTAAATCTGTGATGTGATTTTTGAGTTGGGACAGTGATGTGAAGCCAAATTCCCAGCATTAGATGTTGTTGCTCGAAGGAATGAGGTGTCATTTTACTGGCTGTGACATTTCTGAAGTACCTAATGTGGTAGAAGGCCTCATCTCCCTTTGTCTAAATAACTGCTACATTTGTATGAAC
Organism: Aramus guarauna; assembly: GCA_013400195.1. Taxonomy (NCBI): domain Eukaryota; kingdom Metazoa; phylum Chordata; class Aves; order Gruiformes; family Aramidae; genus Aramus; species Aramus guarauna. Next base: position 1,488,294 of record VXBL01008546.1, on the reverse strand, counting down.
CTTTATCAGCAAACATTTAAATGTTGTAGAAGCTGGCATTTGCAGTGGACTTGCCAAGAGACAAATCTCCCTTCCTCTGAGGCAGCACAAATTAGATTAGCTAAGACTGAGTTCTTTCTTCTAATTGTGCGAGTTCTGTCAAATCTGTTTAATATTGAGATACAGCTGACCCACTTGTGTTTGGCAAGTGTTAGTGACCAGAAAAAAGCACAGGTTTCATCTATTGTGTAATTTATCGACTTAAGTTTTGTTAAACTGTTAGCTAATGGTTCATTTTTTTTGTTTGAAATGTTTTTTCGGTACCTTTTATTGTGATTAAAAAATCCTACTGCAGTCTCTGTCATAATTTGATGCTTAATAGTGTTTTTGAGGACTTGTGCATTAAGATCTTGATAGAAAGGGGGAAAAAAAAGCAGGATTTTCTTTGCAAATGAGATGTCATGAGTGTTAATATAACATTGTTAATAACTCAATACTATTAAATATAATAACAAACGTGGGTGTTAAATGCACGCGAAGCACGTGAGGGAGCGTGGCAAGATACGGGTCAGTCGTACGTGTCGGACCACGGCTGCACACGTGGTCTGAGCTCCTAGGACCTTGTGATTGTGAAGCGTGGCTGTGGGGGAGGAAAACCGTTGTTACTGTTGGATTCTGGCTTTTTAACTGGGATTTTTTAGATATTGTCATTTCACAAGCATTTGGATTCAGAGGCATAATATTGTGTGCTCATGTCTTCTGCACTGTTACTATTGAGGAATGGGAAGATTTTTATTTTTTAAAAAAAATATCCTTCCAAAATCATTGCACATAATCTTCATGTGACTTGTTTGACAGAGCATGTTCTGGTTGCGACTAGAAAATCTGAATGATTTGCTCGTGTGTATTACTTGCAGGGAGGGGACGTCTCGCAGCTGAATGACATACTTTCTCTTGTCAGGAAGACTCTCATGTTAGCGCAAAAGATAAGGCCAAAAGCAATGAGAGTTGGGGATCGAGTCTCCTTTAATCTTTGTCTTAATATTAGTGGGTGTGAACTGAGCATTTTTCACTTGAGTAACTGCTGCTTAGGCATGACAGTAATACACAGGTAATTACTCTTTCAGAGCTTGCCTGGCATAAGGCTGTGTCTGTTTTCACACGGGAGACCTTTGTCTCAGTAATCCTCTCACGATTTCAGTCTGCGTTTACAACTGCGCTTCTCCATCTTCTCAGCACCGTTTCAGACAGAGGATCGGTTTTGAAAAATGCTGGGGTAATTTCTGAGCCCGTAGGAGGAAGAAGTAATGAAAGTTGAGTGTGGCTAAAAGCAGCCAGTGGTATTTGTCAGGTCACTGTGAGGAAAAGTGAAAATAGCATAGCTTTCTACATAGGGTTGGTTTTTTGTTGTTTTTGGTTTTTTTTTTCCCCCAAGCAAAAGCTTCTAAAAAAAGTGGATTTTAATATGACTGTAAATGAAGAAGATGAGAGGAAGGAATAATTTTGCACAAAATAACCTTTGAATTCATTAAAAGCTGGAGGAAGAGTGTAGTGATTCCCCCACCCGTGTGTTTTCATTTGGCTTTTTGTTGGCAGGAAATGGAAAAATACAGATGAAAAGTGTGAAATGATTGAAAGAAAGTGTCTTTCTGAGTACATTCTAGGGTTTCTTTTTTTTTGTGATTTATTTCAGCTTTTAATATTAGGCTCTTTTTCTCCTGACTGGATTCCAGCTGTTAAAATATTAGTTTATACCAGGCATTTCTGGTATTATTTTCTACTGGCATGAGCTCGAATTTGGTACTACTGAGTTTCTTATTTTTTAAATACCGTTTCATGAGATACTTCTGGCTTCAAAGTGATTACAGGATCAGATTATTGTACACAGTCTATTTTACCTATTTAGTGACCTTTTAAATAGTCATTGGCCAAGGGCAAATGACATGTCTTACAAGTTTCAGAAGCCACTGGAATCATGCTAATAGGTGTGTAATTGGATCAAGGCCTGGAAGATCTGTTTAGTAGCCATCATTGCTTACATGACGTTTTTCTTTTTTTATATCACTACGTGATTTAAAAACCCTCTAGCAATAGCAATTTAAGTGCAATTTTATTCTTGAAATATCATGCATAAGGAAAAAAAGGCAGGTGATGTTGTTCTAAGATTACTGTGTGTTTTCTGTTTGTCAGATATGTTTGAGTACCACTGGGATCTTTTTTCTTTTTTTTTGAAAGTATACGTTAATTTGCACAAGGAGATGTAGATTTTTCTATAACCCTGTAGGGAATCATACTGGCGTGGCCGGTAAGTTTTTGCTGTGTATGTGATAAATAGTAATAAATTGAGGCCAGTGTAGCTTTTGTGTGCCGGTCATTTTTTTGGTATGGTCCATGTGTGCTTGGACAGATCTAAATAAATACTTACTGCAGAGAGGCCTCACTTGGATGTCTTCACTAGGTGCTGTTTTTGGGGGTTGTTTTTTTTTTTTTTTCATGGATTGTGCTCAGCTTCTCAAGGCCTTTTCATTTAAATCAAGGTCAATGGTAGTAATCTCTTGGTGCAATGTCAATCTCAGTTATAGAGGAGATAACATAATGAAATAGTACTAGGTTTTTATGTAGAGAAGTTGTTAAAAAACTTAGCCTGACATTTGACCTAAATAGAAATGCGTATTCATTAATAATGAATTTGAAAATATTTGGGTATAAAGTAGTACAATGGTGTTGAATAGTAGTATGTCTGTAACCAAAATACTTGAGAAATGATGTTGTCTGAAATCTCTTTAACAGTGGTCTATAGATAATTTACTATAATAACTTAATTTCACACTGTATATAATATGGATTTCTGTCCATTTTCATGTACCTTCTGTCTATGAAAAAGATTCCCTAGTAGTTTTTTTACAATCAATGTGGGAGAGAAATTGAGTGTTATTTAGAGCATCTTGAGACTGTTGTTCATTCAGACTTAATATTTTCAGCATACTGCTCAGTCACTGTAATTACGATCTCTGCAAGACATTAGATGTCATAAAGGAATGTCAGATTCTCTAATTAGCAGTAGACAAATACTATTTAGAAGTTGCAATACAGAGAAGTGAAAACTAGACCAGAAGTGTCAGTCTGGTGGGAGATGATAGATTAAAACTGTCAGGGTGTCTGGATTCATTTGGTTATTTTATAATAATTTTACACATGTAAAAATAAATGTGTTATTCTGCAGTCTGCAAACATTAGGCTCTCGATTTTTAGAAACTCAAGATGCATCTTTAAATGTGTGACCCAAGCCAAGGGTTACACTGGGATAACAAGGCCAGCTGTAGTATTGGTGTGATATTGTTGAGCATTGGCAAGGCACATCGAATCTCACGTTGTCACAGATGAATTGTTCAAGCTTAAACAAAAATGGGAAGAATTACTTTGTAATTTTGGTTTTGTTTGTGTGTGGTTTATTTTTAAACTGGTCAGATATTACTATATTTTCTAAGATAAACATTTTTTTGGCATCTTTGTGCTCCATCTCAAGGTTTTTTCCTTCCTTTTTCTCTCTGGTAATAATTGTATGATTACCCTTCCCTTTGGCCAGAGCTTACCCTCTGTTGAGGTAGAGATCCACCATACAGTGGACGAATAGCTAAGGCATAAACTCTAGGGTTTCTTTGCAAATTTAAGTTACGCTCCTTAGTTATGATGCATTATGACTTCCTGTTTTTTCTTTCTGTTAATAGGATCTGTTTTTACACTAAAAGTTCAAGTAAATGACATCATCAGTCATCAGTACCTGCAACAAGCGGTTGTAGAAGTGTTTGTTAACTACACGAAGACAAATTCTACTCTTACGGGAAACAATGGAGCAGTATTAATAAAAGTTCCCTACAAATTAGGATTAAGCTTAACTATCGTATCATACAAGGATGGCTACATGTTAACACCTTTGCCTTGGAAGACTGGGAGAATGCCAAGTACGTAAACCTCTTACAGTCCTATTATTAAACTGTATCTGTCGGTAATTAAATTTCTCTCTTTCTCAGCAGTCTGGGTAGTTACTGTCAACTGAAAATGACTGAAGTCAGTGAGGGGAGGTGGTACTTGTCAATGCAGTTGTAAGGGTGAATGATCTGTTAGATGTGTCAAAACGCTTATTATTGTAAAACAGAAAACAGCCCTTTTTAATTCTAGGTTAAACTGCAATACTCTAAGTGTATTCTGAGAAATTGTTTTCCTAGACTTGGCTGTTAAGTGTTTTGCCAAAAATCATGTTGTCTTTAGCGATTCCTGGAGCGCCAATGCTTTGAGTCCTGTATAACAGGTATAACCTGGTGTTACAGCTTCCTCTCAAGGTTTCCTGTTTAACTATTGCATGTTCCTAACATTACCTGATTTTTTTTAAAAAAGAGGTGGACTCTTAAGTATTGTAGACGCTTGTTTATCAATAGAAGGCATACAACAGTAATATACAACAGACGTCTTCCTGCTTCACCACTAAAATTCATGCCCTGGACAACAGGAGTAATTTATTTATCCAGTCTTCATATACTTTTTTTTTTTAACTGCTCTATTCCCTATTCCTTAAGAATTGGAAATCTTGCAGGATTTTTTCAGTTGCACAGTGTAACAGATATTATTACTTTCCACAGTATACTCATCTGTGACACTTTCGTTATTCCCACAAAGTCAAGCTAATATATGGCTGTTTGAAGATACTGTCTTAATTACTGGAAAACTGTCTGGTAAGTTCAGTGTATGCAGAGCATAATCTAAACACTTTGTGATAACCATCTGTACACAGACCAAAAAAACCCAAACATGTTCATGTTCTCATATAATACCTATCTACTCAAAGCCAGATTTTCAGTTAATTGTGTAACTGTGCGTGTCTGTGACAAGTGCTAGACTAGAAACAAACAAACTATGGAGAAAATGGGTGAAAACAGGTTGTTGTGCTAAATGAATTTCTAAGCAGTGATAAAAAGCACTGTTTTTACCATTGCTAAGACAAAATGTCACTCTCTTACAGATGCCAAATCTCAACCAAGTGTTCAGTTTCCAAAATTTTTAATAAAGCTTCCAACAAATCACCATATAACAAATGTTACAGCCTATCTGACAGTGCCAGAGCAATTTTTGAAAGTGGACAGCTTTCTCTATACAACAGGAGTCCTTCTAAATAAATCAGGTAAATATGTTGTTTAAGGATTTTTAAAAGAAGAAATCTTCACATTGTAGTGCACCTGAGTGTATGTTTTTTCAGAAAAACATATGCTTAAATTAAAAGGGCCTGAACCTGCTTCCGTTGCATTAAATCACAAAGCTTTGTTCCATGGGAGTAAGCTGTGAACACATCAGGTAAGTAATTGATGTCACTCTTCATCTTGTTCCATGTAATGTGAGAACATAATAAATCTTAATGCACTGAAATAATCCTTCAGTCTGCTTTTTTAATGTGTGTGTGTGTTGTGTATATCTATGTAAATCTATACACATATAGGGGAGTTTGCACATATAAATATATGTACGTATTTATGTAGTTCTGTGTAGTGCTGAAGTACAGTTGTAGGATTCTAATACACAGTAAGTGAGCATTTGAATTCCTTTCAGTTGAATATGTGAAGGATTTCATGAGACTGTAGAATTGGTTTAGTAAATACCTTAAAAATATGTAAACTAGGTTACCCTAAAGAAATCAGTGGAACTTGAGCTGCAGAGTTGTCTGCATTTTTCACTAGAATGGGTTGGCTCTAGGAGCTTTACACATAGCATAAAGGTATGGAAGCTCTAGTTTGGCTCACAGACAGTTAATCTGCATAAGCCATGTTTGAAACCAAGCAGTAGCTATGTATACAGAGCACAACTGAAGTAATGTTTTCTGTGCATCTGTTTCACTGAAGAAGCATTAAGTGCTTTCATGAGTCATTATAACTCTGCTCATATACATTTGGATCTTTTAGTATTTGTCATTTTATCAGATGTGTTTTTATTTATGTAAATACAGTAATCTCTAGTAGATTGTACAGTGTGCAGCCATCTCTCTTTTTGTTCTTTTATTTTTATTCCCAGTGGGCCTGAAAGCCATGAGGTTTTTAAATTCATTGTTGTGCTTGAGGAGGCTACTATGTGGCTTATTTGAACTTGTCATGCTCTCTTCTTTAGTTCTCATTTAATTAAAATCATCACATATATTGGTATCTTGACTTAAATTTTTTTAAAATGTTTCTTATCTATATTGCATCTCTCTAAATGTAAAGCATAAAAGAATAAGTAGTGTTGCTCCCCTTTGAATTTCCCTTTCAATCTGTCTCATATATGTGTTAAATTATTCATATACTCCTAAAGGAATAGGCTTCCTTTTGGGCAGGTGGAAGCTAATTGATATTTGCTGCACCAGGAGTTCTCTCACAACCAGCTTCTAAGAGCTTGCATAGATTTGACGCTATTCTGGTACTTACTAATTCTGTTTTGGCTTTCCTGTCATTTTGTGGATTCTGAAGTATTTGCAAATTGGTGTGAGGAAAACAAAGGAAACAAACTTTCAGACTGCGTTGTAAAGCTTTGTATATGCAAAGTTTCCTTCCAGTGCTTTGACAAGCATTGTGTTTAACTATTCAGTTAACTGTAACTGCCAAATTAGAAAGTTAATCCTTACAGGAAAGTTTATTAAGAGGACTGCTTGACTAAGGAGAAATGCAGCAGTCATATATATGCATATGTTTTTGGTTTGATTCAACGTTATATATATTGCAGTTGTACAAAAATTCTGTTGTTACCTGTGTTTCACATGGGTTGGCTATTTCAGAATCAAATTATCTGAGGGGGAAAAACCTTTCTTCCTCCACCCGCAAGCCAAGTTTTGCCTAATCGTTGGTTCTACAGTCAACATTGAACCTACATGTCAAAGTGTGTTTTTCTTTTACAGATTTCAAATAGCAATGACTGGTTTCTGTTTTAATCACAAGATTTTAAAAGCCCCAAAGAGATTATTTTTATTTGACCAAGTTGGTGACAACTATGTGTGGTGCTGGATGTGAGTGAGGGCTTGCCATTAGTTGTAATGACGATAGAGTCCTAATTCTAAATATTTCTTTTAAAAGTGCACAATAAACGAAGAACTAAAGATGGTATTTCTCACATTCAGGTTTCAAGAGCATGGAATTGACTCCTCTTGCCGCGATATGTGTAAATGTTCTTTTGACTGGGAAAGAACTGAAGGTAAATGGTCCCATTCAGATCACACTTCCTCTTCCCATGAGTACTGTAAAATCAGGAGATGCTATACCTGCGTGGACATTCGATATGAAAACTGGTAAGTGGGCTAAGCTAGGTGTTACTCTAGCTTTTAGTGCCTGTATGTAGTGTTTGGCACATGATACTGTCTGTTGTGGAACAGTGATGGGACTAATATGTGGGGGAGTGGTAAATAGTCACAAATTTTATTAGGAATTCTGTGTTGGTTCTTGATTGACTAGCTTGAATTGTTCAAAGGAATTTCCCTGCTTTCATTAGGTCAAAAAGCTTTGGTCAAATTCCTGTTGAACAAATTTTTAATGTAATGGGTTTTTATTTTCTTGGGAGCCTAAAGAGTCGGGGAACATATGTTTTAGATGATGTTAGATTTTAATGCTGGTAATTTTGTGAATGCCTTATTAAAAGAAAAGAAATCAGAATTGAAGATTTAGATGCTTTGTTTCCTAGAGCATACCTCTAAAGATCCTTTGACACTAAAAATGGAATAGATATTACTTCAGTTAACAAAAGCAATTCAGAAAGTGAAATGAAGGGGAAATAAAGAGTTATCAAAGGGAGCAACATAGTTCTTAGAGTATACATGGGAAGAGGAGAGGCTGGGGATTAGACATTTTAAACCTTTTGTCATCCCTTCACGTCTAATTTTAGTCAAGAGTGAGTAATGAGCTACATACAGGACATTTAAATGGGATAAGTGTATTAAGTGTGTGTGTATTAGCATACTGGTTGTCTTCCATTGTACCTTAAACTTTTCATCACACATTGCGTTGAAATACGCGAGTGAGGTGGCAAGTGTTTTATTCCTTATTAAGGCAAAAAGCTGTTACTCAACAGGTGGAAGTACAGGAGTGGACACCAACTCTAACAAAGTGTTGTTTACACGTTCAAGAAAGAAACTGATCATCTTCATGAAGAACATCGGAAGAACACTAATTTGAATTAAGAACATGCTAATAAAAAAAATGGGCTAGGTTGTCTCTTGGGGAAGAGTCAATAGAATAAGTTTTGGCATAGAAGATGAAGTTTTTCTATATACCTAGAAGATTTCAGAGGGGTAACTGATAACAGATAGCATTCTTCATCAAAGAAGTGGTTTTATCCTGAGCTGTTAGTAAAATAGCACTAAGGGTTTTAATTTCTTGCTGCCAGAGCCACTTTTGCCAGCTCCTGTGCTCATCTGTACATATGCTGAGCTGTTTTAACTCATTAAACAGAAAACTGGGCCAACAATGTTATTAAAACAAAAAGTTGACAGAGCTAGAGCAGCTTGGCAACAGGGTCAGGTTAGAATATAAACCAGCGTGAGGTGTGTATATGGGTGTTAAGGGGCCTGCTCAGCACGCCTGCTTAGGCATGTTGGCCTTGGGGGTAGAGCAAGAGGAGGAGCGTGGCATGCTGAGCCAGTAATACCAATTAAAACAGTTGTTTATTTCCCTCTCAGATGGGGTGTACTCTGCTAGAGGCTCCGTAAAGGTAAATTGTTTGTGAAGGGTGCTCACTGCGGTGTAGTGTTCATGTGGAGCCTTCACTGCTGCTTGCTGAGGAGAGGAGAAGGAGGACTGTGGGCTGACACACGCACTTTCTGGGCATAAATTACACTTTTTCTTCCACTTCCTCATCTTTTTTCTACAGTGAAAATTTGCAAGTGTATTAACTGTTCTGGATGTTTATTCTTAAATACGTTTCTCTTTTATCTTTGATCTGACATGTGCAGAAAGACTATTGATAGTGATAGGGGAAAAGGTCTGATTTTGATGTTGTGTAGGCTGATCCATGTGCACCAGAAAAAAAGATAGAAACTGCTTGCACATAATCTGCTCGTGCAGTATTCCCTGGGGTTACTCAAAGTGTAATAGTACGGAGACTGTTCCTGGAAAATGAGCTTTTGTAATTATATTCCAGCTGCTGTAAATGGAGAATTTGTTGATAGGTATTGAATGTGGCTTCCTTCTTACTCAATATTTTGCCTTATTAGTACCAAAAGCACTTTGTGGATTTTAATAGAATTTAAAAAAAAAATAATGACTTGCTTTGTAACGCTTAATTGAGAACGATAGCCTTCTGTTGTTTATCTGCCTCTAAGTAGCCCACTGTCTATACTCGTAAAACAATAGTTTTGCAGTATAGTGACATCTTGCCTTAGCGTTCCCAGGACAGAGAATTCGAGGATCTGTTGTTGTTCTCTCCATGTGAGAGTTAGGGATGGAAGACTTCTGGCTGGTGTTGCTCCCAAGTCTGGACAAAAGGTTTTCCAGGTGGCTGAGAAGCCACCTCTCTCAGGGCTCTAGGTGACTGCTGCTGCTAATCCCCTCCACCAGGGAAAGAGAAATTATGGGGCTTATATGAATCACACTTTTTTGCATGTTTTGGTTACTGTTGTTTTAAAAAAACCTGGTGGTTCTCTCTCCTCAGTATTTGCAGTTTGAAAACGTAAGTTTGTTTATATGAGGTTGTTTTCTGTCCTTAGAATTTCACAGATGGCACACAATAAATGTGTTCAAGGATAATTCTGTCTCTTCTACTGCATGCTTTATTAATTGTAGAAGCCAGCATACCATAATACCTGTCCTTTGCATTGCCAAACAGATGGTCTGGAATCTGCGTCCTAACAATAGACCTTCCTTCGGCAAACTGAACTGTTACTGCCTTGGGGCAGGGAGGAGGAGAGTAACATTTGAGACAAACATTGTTTATCCTATTGTAGCTTAATAGATTACCGTGCTTTCCCATTAAGTGCTGCTAGCTAATGTTCAACTTGTATTCATATGCTTAAATTACCCGCTCCTTGATTTTTTTAGTATTTTTAGGCTTGGCCTTCATACATGCTTAAGCTCATTTAATAGGATTTTTCAAATTATTTGTGTGCATATCTGTGAAAGGCATTTGTTAATAGAAAATGAATTATATTAAATTGAGGTAAGTATTGTAGATGCTTTGTTTCAAAGTAGATGCCACACAAAGGTATTTGCAATGACATTGACAATAGAGACCGTTTGTATGTTTAGCTAGAGCTGTGTAATAAATACTGTATAGGTCAGAAGTTTCAGTTTTTCTTGTGACCTTTTTGTATTTTTGATAATAGCTTAATTGCTAATGGTTTGAGGTGTAGAAGAATCCCGCATGGCATTTAAAATGTTTTGTCCTTTTGTTTTCAGGTGCTTGGGTAAGCCGTGGGCTAGGAATGGTAAAGGAAGCAGATGGTCAATTAGTATGGACGTACACTGCTCAACACTTGGGCTACTGGATAGCAGCTCCGCTGCCTGGAACAAGAGGTATTGCAAACAACTGGAAAAGAAATTACTGAATAACCCACGTAACAATGTATCATAAGGCTATCAGTTTGATCTATTTAACAACAGAAAGGGAAAAACAACACGCAGTTTCAACAGTTGGATAACTTTTGTTTGAATCTTGAGGGTGTGCCTGTGTGCATATAACCATTTCCTAGAACTTCAAATGCTCTAGGGAGAATGTCCAAATTGTATTTCAACTTATATGTTTATACTGTCACCATGGTTTTGGAAGAAGCCTGTAAGGGAACTGTGACTACGGAGTTCTAAAAATCAGCAGGACTGTATCCCTTACTGTTGAGGGTCATGTATGACAGGAGGAAATAAGACAAGAAAACTAGTCTTGGGTAAAACAGTCCCAGTGGATTCTAGTTTACATAGACTTGTTCAATATTTTTCAAATTCATATTGGAGGGATTCTTATTAGAGAAATACGCTGTCAAAATTTAAAAAGATAGCACTTTCTGACAGAAGAAGCACTAAATAGAAAATGTAGGCCATGTTTCTAAGTTAGTTTGGACAACCAATACAAATGTAATTTGACTGGACTTGAAATGCCGTGGTGAGGCTTTTGTACTTGAGATGAAGCTTTGAAGATCCATTATATTATAAACACTGCTTGTGTATTTTCTAGTTTGCTGAAACAGCAAGGTGAAAAGGGTAGTGCCACAGGAACACAAAATCTCTGGAAAAGTACGGTTTAATTTATTAGCTACGTGCGGCTCTGCATATCAAGTGGAATTACTAGTTTTTGAGAACTAATTATTGTCTGGTTTTGTTTCACAATCTAGAATCCATTATTAGTGCGGTTTCCAAGGACATAACAGCTTATCACACAGTGTTCCTTACGGCCATACTGGGAGGTACTGTTGTCATTATCATTGGATTTTTTGCTGTTCTTCTTTGTTACTGCAGGTAAGCAAAAAAAGAGGCTGTAATAAGCTTAGCGTGAATGGAATGTAAGGTTGATGAAATAGTCTTTTGAAGTTGAGACTTTCCTTAACTAAACAATAATGTGTAGGCTAATATTTCTTCAAAAATGACAATTATTACAGAACTTAAAATTAAGTTCGTGATGACACGTTACACTATGACTTAACCAAAGTCCAATCTTCAGCTCTGGCAATCAGCAGTCCAGTATTTCCTAGTGTGCTCTGCAGTTACCTTGCATCTCTTTTGCACAGGGATAAATGCGGTCGGACACAAAAGAAGGAAAAAAATACAACTAACCTGGAGGTCATAAAAAAAGACCAGACAACATCAACAACTCACATAAATCACATCAGTGCAGTCAAAGGGTCTTTAAAGTTGGAGGATAAGTCGCAGTTATATACACCGAAGATTTCTTCATACAGCCCTCAAAGAAGGATGTCGGTAGACACGGAAGATGGAAAATCTCGAGACAACTTTAAAATCTACACAGAGGATGCTTCTTATCAGTCATCCTGTCAGACTGGTCAGTCAAGAAATTCAGCCCACTCACTGGAGCCTAATGCTGGAGTTAGGCACCTACAGCAGCCAAAGCACAGTAACAGCAGTGTTTCCCAGGCTCCTAGGGACATTCAGGACCAAACCAGGTACCTTTCACTGAAGGAGGAGATGTATGGGCTTTCCCATATCCCAGAACATCTAATGCATATTTACAATCAACCTATTGCTATTCTTCAAACCTCCGACCTTTTCCGCTCCCCGGAACAATTGCATCCTGCTAAATCAGCAACTTTGCCAAGAAAAGGGCAGCTAGTATATAGCCCCATGATGGAACCCATGAATCGTGACACTTACATGCAAACATTACCAAAAATGCCGGTCCACGCTCATCCACAGCCTTCTGTCTGTAGAGATGAAAACAGTACGTTAGATAGTGAAGAGGGCTTACCTTCTCAAACATCAAACTGGGGCCGCTACACTAATAGCTTACTGGAATCTGTCTCTGTTCCTGGGACGTTGAATGAAGCAGTTGTAATGACTCCATTTTCATCTGAACTTCAAGGTATTTCAGAACAAACATTATTGGAACTCTCTAAAGGAAAACCATCTCCGCACCCTCGAGCATGGTTTGTGTCCCTGGATGGAAAGCCAATTGCTCAAGTGAGGCATTCTTTCATAGATCTGAAAAAGGGCAGAAAAACGGAGAGTAATGATACTAGTCTGGACTCTGGTGTGGATATGAATGAGCATCATCCTAGCAGGAAACTGGAGAGAGAGAAAACTTTCATTAAAAACATGCCACATTCCAAGATCCTTTACTTGGAAGATCTGGATCTGAGTAGCAGTGAAAGTGGGACCACTGTTTGCACTCCAGAGGATCAGGCTGTGAGGCACATTCTGGATGGAGGGAATGGGCCAGTCATAGAACAGCAAGATGAAGAAGGTCTAAGAAGAAAAACTGTGTCAGGAAGTCATGAATCTGGTATCCTTTCTGCTAAAAAAAGGGATAGACCATCTATCACAAAAAGAGATAGCAAAACCAATATCTGGAAGAAGAGAGAGGAGAGACCGCTTATTCCTATAAATTAAAACACAATGTGCTTTGTGTTGTTGCTCTCCCTGCTAGTTATTGACCTCTTGGCTGCTTGTGTAATTCTGCAGTATTGGGTTTACAAGGGAAATGTTGTTTTCTAGTATCACAAAAAGTTACTTTTTTTTAATATGCAGATTGAGTTACTAAACTTCAGCTGGGCAATTGATATTCAATGTGAATTGATAACAGGGAAATGCTACTATTAAAATTTTCCAGTTCCTAATTTTGCTGGCAGCATAGGGAAGGCCCACATTTTAATTAGCCTGTCATTCTTGGACACGCCTCTGGGAATGCACGGTGAGAAATGTAGGCACATGTTTTAATTTTTTTTTTTTTTTACTTGTTGCTCATGTGTTGGTAGAGTGGTTGAAGCCATTCCTCAGCCTTGTTTCTAATCAATGTGACCATCTGTACAGTATTTTATATGTGAACTTTTCTAGGGATATGTTATGACTTCTTTGTATAATGTAAAACGTTTCATCAATTAGTCCCATGACACCAGCAGATGAGCTCTGTTGGATTTATCAGCAGAGCTCTAAAGCATTACCGCCCTCCCTGTGTGCCCATCCATGTGCAAAAGGTTGCCGTTCCATATAGCAGTGGCAGAAGGAGGAGGTGTACAAGCTCTGCGGCCGCTGCAGTTCACTGCCCCTGCTGTCTTAAGATGTTGTCCATCTGCTTTGTTTTAATCTGCTTTGTTATGAACTGTGGACATTGAAGATTGGCATCTGTTATGGAGCGTCCACATCCAGCAGAAGAGGAGTGGTGCTGGTTGCCTTCGAAGCTGCTGCTGCTGCTACTACTGATCCCCGTGTCTTGTTTTGGCTTTGTCAGTTAAAATCCTCTCTTCTGCATGCTGTTGGGCCAGTTGTGCTCCACAACCTCATCTTGAATCTCTGTAGATTCATAAGTTGGAGTTTGGCCCATAATGAAAAAGTGTGCAAGTTTAGACAAATTATGCCTTTCAAATAGTTTCCTTTAGCAGGAAAGCTCGGCACTGTTGCTTTTTATTTTACATTAAAAGAAATAAAAATTGAAGATCATTGGAGGTTTATGTGCCTATATTTTGCCAGCCTGAGCTGCTTTTGTCTAGGTTGTGCATCACAGAGGGGTTAAACAGGCTTTAAAAGTTGGGGGGTTTTATGAGCATGAGAGTGCAGATAGCAAAATTTGGTCTATAATGCAATATAAATACCACTTATGACTCATCTTAGAGTTAAATTTACCAAAAGTCATGAATGCATGAAATGTAACTAAGATATGTATAGAGGAAGGAAAAGGCCATCAGAATATCCTTTATTTTTACTGTTGATCTTGTCAAAGTGATTGTTTCAACTTTGGCTAACAGAAAAGTAGATGCATCCCTTAATGTGCTTCTTACAGTATATAGAATGTCTTTCTGTGGCTTTGAAGCTGTTTCCCTGATGAAATAAGTTCCAGCATTTTGGCTTTGGCAGTTTGATTATAAATCATCCTAGAAAAGCTTTATAAATATTTCCCTTAGAGCTTGGTTAAGGTTCTATACCAAGACCTGAACATACAATGCCTATGTCTGAATTGTGGGGTGAGGTGCCCTTGGTTGTCTGCCCTGTAGTATGCTCAAGAGTTGGGATATATCCTATGCAGCTGGGCTTCTGGGAATATTTACTCAGGAAACATTACTGTGAAATATGTCTGTTCTGTTGGGATTGTCAGTTGTCTGGTCCTGTTTCTAGAAGGATATGCAAGGTAACCAGAATGGTACTAGCATTACATCAATCCAGCTTCTGGTGTGCAGTTACTTCATGAACAAAATAGGATGTTCCTGTTGAGTTCGCAAGTATGAAAGTACAAAACAAGTTTGAGGTAAGTTTGTAAATATGTCTATAATTAAATTGGCCAGAAGAATCTAGTTTAATTATATGATTCATCTACTTCAGAGGTGAAGACGGCTTGTCATATTAGCATGCCTTTGGTACTCTTTTTAGGTAATTGTAATTCAATTTTCCTATACGGAATACATTTTCACAATACTTTTTTTCTATACGCGGTTCCACTGGATTTTGTGTATGACTAATTTTCTAGCCCCAAATATGGATATTTTCATCCTTTGCTTTCCTATATACACTAGCAGGAACCAATTTATCTATCTTCTGTAGATGGACGTTTTTTCTGAAAGCTGCTTTGACTTGAGGTTTAATGTTGTCCTGCTCTTAAAGTTGCATCAGTTCTGATGGCTCCCTTTTCAAAAAAGAAAATATTAGATATTCTGTTGAACATCATAGAAAATCTCTGATAAGCTAATTGTTTTGAGGGGTTAATGTTAAATTGATGTCTCTATTTGAAACTTAGTTCACCTGAAGTAGCTTAAATATATTGCAGATTTTTTCAATGCATTTTTTCATTGTATACACCAAAAAGACCTAATTCCTCAAATTTACTTGTATCATTAAAAAATTCAGACTGCTGTAAATGGTTTTATTCCTTTGAACTCACAGGAATAAAGTTTTGCACTCCAGTGTTCTTGTTCTGCCTCAGAGTAGGTATCTGGTCACCAAAGAAAAAGGATTAGTAATGTTGAAAAGATCAGTTATAACTCTGGGACTTCAAAGTAATGGTGCCAGAAGCTGTACTGATGTAGTGCAGATTCTCATCTGCTCTGCTAGCTGATCCAGAGCAAAGAGTGGAGTTGGGTTCTGTACCATCATTCTAAAGGAGCTCTTGACTGTCTGGATTTAGCTACAGTTTTACCTTGCATGTACTGTAGCGCAAAGCACATCAGTGATGCACTTCAGCTTTAGCCAACAAAGCAAGTCAGAGTGGAATGGATCTTCTTGCAAGAGTTTCTTGCTGCTAGACTTCTCGGCAGTAAAAAGAAAGATAGAATAAAGTTTTCTGAAAAACAGGCATCTCATTCTATATGGGGTTGGTATCTCTACTAGATAGTGGCTCCTCCTTTGCTGAATGAGGGTGTGGGCATTTGTTTTAGTGGAATATTTAAATTCTTTTCTGCAGTTCTGGTAATACCATTTCCAAGGCTGTCTTTAGCTGTTGTCTCTATCCATGCCAGTCAAGCAACAGCTATCTTTGCTTGCTTTGTAGATCCCATACACCTGCTTTTCAGTGTGTAACTTGCTAACATTTATCACGTGGTATCTTATGCTGCTGGTAACACTTCAAGAGGCTTTTCCAAAGTGTAGTTTTATATTAAAAATAAATACTTGTTTTCTGTGTCAGAATGAGAATACTGTTATGTGGAGAGAAATTACTGCTGCAGTTGTCTCTGCAAAGATAAATGCTACATGAAAACAGTTGATGCCCCTAAGCACACGATGACAAGGAATTCTTCCTTGGCCCTAGCATGAGCATTAAATCTTGGATTTTAAAAACTCTACATAGCTCTAAAATTATTAGAATTAAACTTCATATTTATATTCAGCATTTACAGAATATATTATCTGAGTCTTCATGTTCCAGCTGTATGTTGGAATTTATGCACTGGAAACGTGTATTACCTGTTAGTGACTAGAAGTTGTCTTGGGTTTAGATCAGTAAAAAAAGGAATTTGACTACACTGAGTTCTAAAAACTTTAATTCCAGAGATAACTATACATGACATATAACCTATGTGGAAAAGATAAAATGTTATCATGAAATTTATCTGTGGTGTCAAACTAATACTTTTCTATATTACTATCTATGATTTCAAGATAAGAATTTATAGGAATCACTGAATTTATTTTTTAAGATTTTTTTCTGTTGGCTCAGTCTTGCAGCACTGAGTGCTAAATTACTGGTGCTAAAATTAGGTCTGTACAAAAAGTAGCAAGGATTCATGGTGCACTGCTCTTGGAAAGGCCAGGGAAACAGAGATTTTGACTTCTTTACATTTGGAGGTTAATTTGAGAAGCAGTAGTGGGCCGTGTCTGAACACATTTAAAGTAAGCCCCCTCTAAGGAGAGGGGAATGAGAGGGGAAAATGAGCAAGGATATAGCTTCCTTCTGATGCTTGTTTCCAAACTGATAGGTATTTGTGCTTCAGTGGAATCAATTCTTTTTGGAGAACACAAATGTTTGCAAGAATTAGGTCTCGGATGCTTCTTCACAAGATGCTTGTTGAGCTGTCAGGTTTTTTTGGGGAAAAAGCTACATACAGGTACGCACAGTTTTAAGTGAAAGGTGTTAGCTAGTTACAGAATGCTCAAGACCAAATTTTGTTGTATATTTAAGGTGAAAGGCTGTTAATAAACTTCACTACAACTTCCATGCCATGGTCGCAATACATGAGGTTGAGATTCTTCTTGCAGAAAGGTATACCGGTTCCAGGTCTTACCCGCTTTTGGTAAGATGGTTAACTGAGTTAGCCAAAGCTTGTTTCTGAGGATTAATTCATGTGGCTTAGACCAGTGCTTTGATGTATCATAAATTAGAGGGCAAGTGATCAGGCTAAATAATGTGCAGCACATTAATCTGGATATGTTAGCTAGAATAAGCTAATTGACAGTAATTTTCAGATTGTTATCAAATGCAATCTATTACGGAAATAAAAAAAAGGGGGGAGGGAGGATGAACAGGAAAAATCTTAAAGTACTGTCAGAAAATAAAAGAACTCTGCTGTCTTACAACCCTGAAAGCACAACTGATTTGATGATTAGGGACATTATTTACCAATGTAGAGCTGGAGATGACGCACAAAAAATAATCTAGAATGTAGGAATAAAAATGTTTAGTTGTCTGCTTTGTTTTTATGCAGTAATTTGTACCAAAGAGGATGAAACGAATGGGCACCAGTCTAAACTCTTCTCATTAGTTAAAAACTGAACCAGGTTAACAATATTACTAGTCTCACACTGTGCAAATTAAAAGGCAGTATGCTACATCCATTGTCTAGTACTGCAAATGAAACATTGCATATTTGGAAAATGTGAAGGTAAATGAGCCTGCTGAAGTGCCTTTCTCTTTCATCAGACTTATTTTATCAGTGGGACACCTGACTATCTGAAAAGCACATTATGGGTTTTTTCTGTTAGCCAAAAAAACCCTCAATTCATACTTACAATTATGTAGCTTTTGTAATATTTTAAAAGGCAGATCTAGTGTTTATGTTGGAATACAGACTCCTGCATGTTGATGATGATGGTAATTGTTGTAAACCCTGGGGTTTTTTGTATTTTATGTTTGAAAAGAAATTAAAAAAAATATATATATCTTTAGCAATCTGAACAGTAGTATCTTTTAAAAATCCACATGGGGATCTGATTCAACTTCCTAAGTCAAGAGTAAGCATTGTGAAGTCACTGGATTTACAGGTATGAAACTGACTGGGATTTTAACTTAAAAAATGAAATTAATATATGTTTATATATAAAAAACTATTATAATAATCAAAATCCTTTTTTTCAGCTGCTAACCTTCCTTGCCAGTAAAAGCAGAAAGTGTATAGAGATAGGTACTTAATTCTTACTTTCTAGAAACAATTTTATCTGTTTGGAGCCTCACCTGCATTGTTTATATAACCCAAGATTCTGTTTTTTCATATTTTTTTTTTAATTCAGTGGAATTATGCAAAACAGTGCTATGTCTACAGAGTTAAAAATGAGCATTCTTTTATGGTAGTTTGCACTAATTTGTGCCACACGTCTTAACAGTAGGCAGCTACCTTTGTGTAAAGAATTTACATGAAAGATGGTGTAAATGACTTGAATCTGTGCTTCATTTTCATTTAAAAGTAGTATTCAGTGTGTTCTGATTACCAAAATAAATGACTTCAGATTATTTTTTTTTTAAGACTGGCAGGGTAAAACTGTGTCGTCATTTTTAGCATTAGTACTCTCAGCTTGAAAATTATTTTACCAAATGAATTTTTTTCAGTCAGTTAAAGACTTACTGAACAATTGCCATATTTCCCCCTCCCCAAAATGTACTGGTACTTTATTCCCCAGTTAACCGATTCAGTTCCTTTGAAGCACTTGTTGCACTTGCGTCCATGCTAGAACAGTAGTATTTTTACATCATCTTGTTCTTGTGTAGAAGGGCACTTTTTAGCGCTCGTTAGAGCATGGAGTTCATGAAAAGCCCGGCTCTGAGATACCGAAACACGGGTGACCTGATGGCACTGACTGTGCTCACCACCTTGCGCGTTGGAGCCGTATATTCAACTAACACTTCATTTCCTGTTTCAGTCATTTTCAAAAACACTCTAGTACGGATATTGTTCATGTAAAGCCTCCTTGATATTCAGCATCCTGGTTTTAAGTATTTCTACCTTTTTATATTTTGTCAGAGGTGTGTTTTCATCTCTGTATTTACTACAGTATCAGTGTATCTGTTGCTGAACATGTAACTAAGATTTGTAAAATGTTATAGCTTATGCAATATAATAAAAGTTTTAAAAAAGTCTTCAGTGCCTTTTATTTCAATGTCTTTGAAGTACTATCTTGTTTAGGAACATACCTCTCTCACTTAACACTTTTTTCCTAAATATCACTAAAAATGTGTATTTCTGTCATCACCATAATTCCAGTGACAAAAGAGTTTTATTGTCCTTAAGTTTACCAGCTCTAATTCAGTCATATTCTCTGTTCCATTTGTACTGAAGACTCCTGTATCCACGTTAAATCTGATTCCTGTTTCTTGGTTAATGCAGGTAAGATTATTCCTTGTGTAAATTAATTTGGTTGCAATTGGAAAGGGGTACCCAGAAAAGAATATTATTTCAGGGTTTGTTCTTATGTCTAATCTCTCTTCTTCATTCTTTCTTTTAGAGACTTTCTATTGCTCTGAGAACAAATAAAAAGATTATTTCTGTATGTCTGCACAGTACGTAAGACAGAGGCATCAATTCCAGCTACGAATTAGCTCAAAGTGATTAAATCCAGGTAGACCAACAAGACAGTATTGTGATATCAAAGAGCTTAAGCTAAACTTTAGGGTGTAATGTCCTATTTGTAATTCTGTTTAACACTGGTGTTTCTCAAGCCTTTTTCTTTTCTAAGCTTCACAAAAGTCACATTTCAGTGTTTTCACCATTGGTCAGAATCCCTGCAAGACTGCAGGCAGACACATTGCAAAGGTTTTCCTGCCATGGGGGGCACGTGCGTGTGTTGTATGATCACTCCTTCCTTCAGTGTCCTGAGAAGCTAGTCTTCTAGTTAACTACTGTTTTTCTTCTTACTCTCACAGAATTATTTTTTTGTTTTCCACCTTCCTGAGAAGTAATTTTTTTAACCATTGCAAATCCAGTAGATACTTTAAAATAGATGGAGTGAAAGGTTTTTTTGAAGCTAATTTAAGAACTTTCTGACATATGTTTAGAGGGTATTTGCTTGAGAAATAATCCATTTTCAGATACACAAATTTCTGGTTCCTCTTTCTTTGCAAGTTTGCTAACATTTGCATGAGAACCTGTTGAGTAGTTTCCATGTTTGGCTGGCATATCCTTCCCAGTCAGAGGATTACGTACAACATAGTGATCAATAGGACATGGTGCAGTAGCCAACTGTCAATACAGTCCCTATGAAACTTAAAAGATAGAAAGGTCAGCTGTTACATAATATTTCTTAGCTAAACATGGATTAATCAATTGTTCTTGCTTATAACTAATTCAAAGGAGCCTCTTCAATGTTATGAGTGCAAACCACAGGAACTTCACTGATCACTAGGGGGCTATGTTGCTTACGTATAGAATAATTCTATGTTTTGGGAACTGACAAGCTAAACAGTCAGTTAAAATTTTACTGACTGCTGTAAACTGGTATTGAAGTCCCATTTTCAAAAGTGCTGCAAACCTCAAATAACTGTAACATAATTACTCTTATTCACTATACTATAAGGAATTGATGACTCTGCCAGTCTTAGCTTTCAGCTTAATTCCCCTTTTGATTCTGTTCCATATCAATTCTGGACTTAAAGGGCAGTAACTATTGAGATGGTAACCAAGATCCTACAAGTGAGCAAGGAGTTTGCATTTATATTATTACTGTCATGTCAGCAGTGAAGAAATACTGCTTGGTCAGGTAGGCTAGCCTGAGCTGAATCTGAAAAGGGCTGTCTTCTGTGAAGGGTGCTGGTGCAAATTAGCAAAACTGAACTTCACAGGTTGGCTGCTGACTATTCTGTACTTCCAAATAATGAAGCTTGCTGCAGGCTTGCAGAAGGCTCCCCAACTTTCAAGTAAACTCAGTTCTCTTTTGCAAAAAGTATACTGAGAGAGATCGAAGCTCCACTGCTAGGTGCTTTAAATTACAAACTCCTCAGAGGATGGAAATGTCTCAAATACTGGGAAGGCGCTAACTCGCACTGATTAAGCAGCACAGAAAGAATCTGGTTATTTTGCCTTCAGCTGATAAACTAGCAAACTTCAACTGGCAATATTTCAGTATCTCAGAGGGCCTAAATCTTTGCAAAATAATCTGGTTTAAAGTTTTGAAACATTTAAGTTTGTTCAAGGTGATCAGTTTGAAGAGGTGCTACTTAGTTCTTACAGGATGTACCAGAATTGGAAGAATATGAATAACTAACCAGGCTCCTAAAGAAAAGTACCATGTTATTCAGAATTTGTTCTGTAGAGAAGTAAACCTCAGTAACAGCAGTTAACAATGAAGAGTATTTGAATTCTCACTAATGGCCATAAAACATACATATCCCTGGTGCAGCTTTCCTTTCTAATGTGATTTACCTTGAAAGAATGCAGAATACAGGAACAATCTGATTCATTACTAGCAGAGAATTAGGCATCAGACCACTCCATTATGCTGCTCCTTGCCACTGGGTTATAACAATTATTTTAGCTGCCATTTCTAACCATTATGCTCTGTTGCAGTCACAAGTTGTTTACAGAGTTTTTAAGTTGTTCCAGAATGAGCCTTAGAGGTGTGAATTTTTCTCTGCAAAGTGGAAGCTTCACCAGAGTCATTCTCCAGTTCATCTTGGCTGTCAGCCCAAGTTTTCATGTTTTATATGAAGGTTGTTATCATTGCTGTATCTACAGAAAACAAATACCAATTTCTGTAATCTCTCCAGAAGCATATAAGAAAAATTACATAGCAATACTAAATAGTCTTCCCTTTTCTGTTCCTCCTTCCCC
Organism: Aramus guarauna; assembly: GCA_013400195.1. Classification (NCBI taxonomy): domain Eukaryota; kingdom Metazoa; phylum Chordata; class Aves; order Gruiformes; family Aramidae; genus Aramus; species Aramus guarauna. Next base: position 1,466,195 of record VXBL01008546.1, on the reverse strand, counting down.
TCCACCCACATTTTAACTTGCAGGATTGCCGAATTTTCCAGATTTGAAAAGGGCTTTACCAACTGTCAGGTATTTTTCCCTGTGTATTGAAGATATTAGCAGATCTTGTAACACTGAATCTATAATTACAAATGTATTAGACAAAGAACAAATTGTATACTTCACCTGCAGTAAGTGATGGGAAAGATTTTCTTTAGTAACTCCTGGCAAATGGGACAAACATCCTCTTCATCGATTGCTTTCTAATCGATGCGTCTATCGTCCTCGTGAGGTAAGGTTTGTGAGGAGTTTCCTCTGGATTTTGTGTTCGTTCTTGATGCAATTGCTGAAGCACATCCTCATTGTCTCTTTCCAGAAGACCCACCTTAAAAGCACGTGGCAAAAGTTAAACACAAAAATGAAAAGCGTTTTGGTGGAACTCTGCCCTTCCCTCACTTGTAATAATAGTTCTCCATCTATGCAATGCAGTAGGTATTCTGTTAAATACACACAGTACGCTTCAGCCCAAAAAACGTTGTCAATTGTTTTTTACAACTTGCATAGAAACTGTTAATAATACTGTTTATGCCAGTTCTTACTTATAAATGGTGTCCAAGGCAAAAAAAAATAAAAAAAAAATCACCTAATATATTTCTAAACTGTGAAGTTCTCAATTTTTCAATGACTTAAATTTGGTTCCCTAAATGTATTGACTGAAACAGCATTTTATCACAAAAGGCCTTTATACATGTGTTTATGTTAAAGAACTTCTTGCTTTTAAGTACTGGAAATGAACAACTGTGGAGGATTTTTTAGAAATATTATTTCTTGGAAGAATAAACAGCATAGTGTTTTTCTGTCTAGTGACCTCTCTTCAAAAAGACCTAGAAGTGCTTTCTAAACCCCAAATTAAGCCTTGCACCATCTTTTGAAACATGGAATAATAAAGAAGTATTTCCTTAGTCTAATTAGCGATGCTTGTGAATGGAATGTATTTTGCCTCTCACTAAAGATGGAAGAGGCTAGTCTCGTAACCAAACGCTGGCACTTCAGTGAAACACTGAAAGGCCTTTCTTGAAGTTTCCTGATTTTCACAAGGAGAAAATGATGCGAGGTGGGAAGTTCTGCCACCAGCCAGCTCCAGCAATTAATTTGTTCTCTCAAACTCCCCGTATCGCTACGCTCCACAGCCAGAAACCAGTCACAGATCCCAGTGATGAGTGAAGATGAACGCCAGCTCACTGGTCTCTACTCCGGTTATTTTGCCTATACGATGCTTCAGACGGTAGGACGTTCCAAAACCTAGCTCAGATAGAAAAATACAATCTAGGTTCCGACTGCGTACAAGATCTTTGGGTTTGTATGTAAATATTGTTCAAAAAGTAACTTCTTGAATTGTGGCCGTTCTTTAAGGTTGTTTTGCGTTTAGTTGCTTTGTTACTACTTGGGAAAAGACCTTTATTCATTTTGTGGGATGTTTTTACACTGTTTGTGTTGTTTCAGTTCCTAAAGCTCTAGGAGAGGAAATCTAGCACACCAGTTGAGACTGACTCCTCCTGGCCTAACCTCTCGATTCGGGCCGGGAAGGTGGCGTGGCCCCACAGGTGCTGCCCGCGGGAGCAGGAAGCTGTGCGCGTTTGGCGGCAGAAAGCCGCACCTCTCCACGTGGTGAGGGGTGACAGTCTGCCCGGCTTGCTTTCCTCGCGTACCCCTCCCTGTGAGGCTGGATCTCCGCGCCGCTGGCAGCGTTCCCGAGACACGACGGTTTAGATGATGGGAGACTCGGCACGGCGCCCGGAGGTAGAGAAGTGAGGCGTTGTGGCGATAGCGGTCGATCCGGCAGGACTCGCTGCACAGGAGTGATAAAAGAGGAACTGCAGTGTTACGGTACTCAGTGAGATGCAAATGTGCAAGTGTCTACCCACTCACAGTATTTTGAGAGCACTGGAGTAACTTCAGTAAAAGGTGTTTTTATAACTGCGTCACTTTTCCTGCATATATTTGAAATTGTTGCTTTGTGTGCATTTTCATGTTTATTGAAACTGCGGCTGTCATCTGTGATAAGTGCCCTGTATCAGAAAAAGGAACACACGGGCGAAGGCGTGAGAGCGCCAGTACAGTACTTTTTGTTGGAGTGGAGGAGGACCAGGCCTGTGCCCTACACCGCCGCGGCCTGGCGCACGGCACTTACACCGAGGGCGCGGTCCCGCTCCTCGCCAGCCGCCCCGCCTCACGCGCAGGGGCCCGTCCCCGCGGGGAACGCGGTGCAGGTGCACGAGCGCGGCCGCCAGCAGCACCTGCCGCAGAGCGCGAGCGGCGCCCGCGCCGGCAGCAGGAGGGCGGTGGGCCCTAGCTCGCGCGCGGTGGGGCTCAGCGCAGGCTGCTGCCGCCGCGTGGCTGCGGGAAGCGCGCGGCCAACGGTCGCAACCGCCTCACCGGCCGGTTCTCACAGCAACGGCCCCGCCGCCATTACCAGAAGCCCCTCAGCGGGTGTGGCTCTCCGCGGCGTCTCGCTCGCCTCAGGGCCCCAGCCGACGAGCTGCCGGGCGCGGCCGACCGGGGTCAGGCGTAGTCCGTTCCCGGCGGTTTCTACGGTGGTTTCTACGGTGCGCCCAGTCCGGGCTCCTGCGGACCCTGCGGTTGTTCCCGCTGGCTGCCTGCAGCGTGTCGCACCGCTGGCCTTGTAAAGCCATGAACGTGGTCGCTGTGTGCCGGGTATTTTTACTTTCCCTTATTGGTAGGATCTCTTCAGAAAATGAAGGGTCGCCTCCTCACCCAGTTTTGTTTTCCCCTCGGCACTCTGCGGTTCTTTTTTAACGCGCTTGAAATACACGTGGTTCATTACCTGCTTTTTGTAAGGCAGAACAGTTTTGAAAATATTTACCAGAAAGGCGAGCAGGGTTTGTATTTTGTGTCGCAGTCGCTAGGGGGAACTGTTGCACTTCCTATAGTCTGTAAAAATGTGTTTATTTTCGCTTTACGTTAAATATTTGTATCGTTTCTTTAAACAATTGATGGTCACGAGTCCTATGATAATATCAAGGTAATTTGTGTAACTTTTACTGGAATATAAACCGGTATTGTACGGTAATAGGGGGTCTAACTTCCCCTTACGTTTTTTGAAGGTGTAAGAAAGTCCCTTTGTCCTGTACTAGGCTTCTCTGAAATGCTTTTTTATTTCAGAAGTGACTAAGCCCTACTGGGAAGTGTCAGAGATGGGGCAGAGCTCCCAGAAAGGCAGGAAAAGTCAGCAGAGGGGCCCCCGGGGGTGCCCGAGGAGTTGAGGTTATGGAAAGGCAGCAGGAGTCTGGGGACCCGGCACTGCATCCCATCAGAATGGATCCCTCCCCCGTCTCAGGTGGTGGAGGAAAAGTGTTGATGAACAAAAGCTGATGTAGCTGCAGGACCCTGATCCAAATCAGGGAAGGGGTGAGAACAAGGTTAGACAGAAAGGGTTTTTTGAGTGCTAGGTTCATGAAAGAAGCAGCTGGGGACCCTGATGCCTGGGACAGAAAAAACTCTCAAGTAGTGGAAGGCACTAACTACATAGGAACTTCATAGAGTGGCATAATACAGCAACTCAGGTGAGTTGTGGACAAGTGTGGCTTGAGTCAACTCAAGTAGACAAGTCAAACAAAGGATTGAAGTGAACGTTTTTCTTTTTAACTAAGTGATATGTCATATAATCCGGAGAGTTTATTCTTTCAACCAATTCATAAGGCCTCTGCCAGCAGGCGAAGGCTAAAGGGTAGGGAGCTGCAGAGGATCAATAAAGTCCCTTGATGCAATATTCTTAAGCAAAGTCCTCAGGGTATAATTTTAAGCTAATTATCACAGACTTTTTGCAAAATCTCCTGAACCAGCTTGTTCATGTCCATTTCCTTGTCTTCACCACTGTGTCTTCTCTCCTGAATGATGCTTTAGGAAATAAAAAATTATATTTCCCCCCTTCTTTTTTTTCTCCCACTTAGAAGATGTCGTAGCTTTAACAGCCATACAGAAAGGTATAATGTCTGCTCTGAGGGAAGAGGAATTTTAAGAATAGCTAAGACCAGTCTGTGGTCTTCTGATTTATGCAATTCTCACTGCTAGGTTTGAGAAAGGTACCTAGCAATGCACACACCTTGCTAAACTTTTGAAGGATAGGATTGCAAGCATATATAATAAAGACTTAGTTTCAGATTTTGTTGAACTTATTCAGAGAAAGAGCTTCAAAAAAGAAGCAGTTGCAGTAAATGTTACAGATTAACAGCTATGTTGTGCATATTTTGGATATACAGTTTTCCCAAGACATGGTATAGGGAGTCATTCTAGTGAGCAAATGGGAAATATTGTTGTATTTGGTTATTATATATAACACATGACATTGTTCCCGTTTGCAGATACAAACTGTTCCATGATGTGACAGAAGATTTGTCATTTTGCTTTTACAAATTGATGATTGCCTTTTGAATTATTCCTGTTGTAGAGCTGGTGGGGCGTTTATTCACCTTTTGTTCTGTCTGGTTTACTAGCCTCAGAGTACAAGCATTCTGAATCCTCATCCTCTTGAAACGTTACAGAATGCAAAATGACACTGTTTTCTTCACCTTCAAAGCAGATTTGCCAGTGTGCTAGCAGTTTGAATAGCATATTACTAGTGCGAGAACCCTCATGCTACATGGCAGGATCTAGCTGTGTTAATGGTCTTTAGAAATAACTGTTGTGCAATAGTGCATTTTTTCTCATGTTCTTTGAGATGGCATGTACTTCTTGATTTGGTTTTTTACTGTATTTTAAGGCAATGAGGGCTTCATCTTTCATAGAATCATAGAATCATCTAGGTTGGAAAAGACCTTTAAGATCATCAAGTCCAACCACTAACCTAACCTTGCCATCCCAGCTAACCTAACCTTGCCATCCCAGCTAACCTAACCTTGCCATCCCAGCTAACCTAACCTTGCCATCCCAGCTAACCTAACCTTGCCATCCCAAATGTCAATGCATAAAAGCTTCTTGAACTTCTAAGTTTTGTTGACTTTGTAAGAAGCACAAGTAGGCGGCATCATCCATCTGTCTTCATCTCTAAAGTGTTACCAGGAAGTGTCCAGACAACAGTGGATTATTTCACCCTTACGGGACACAATTTTGAATACAGTTGGAGCCCAGTTCTGAATTATTCTGGCCTGTGCACATGGTTTTTGGATAGTCTTTCTGTATTAAACATCATTGAACAAAATACAAGCAAGTGGAACACAGATACATAATCTTAAATATTTCCTCTTCCAGGTAAGCATTCTAATTATAAATTTAGTGATTTATTTGTGATATTCTTCAAGCAGATTTTGTCATCTTTTCCATGTGCTGGCAGCTGTTGGATACAGAGGGTGGAGAACACCTCTATTGCTACTCCCTTTCCCTCTTCATCCCCTTGAAACTCACTGTGAAGTACTGACCCTCCCATTTCTGGAAAGCAGGAGGTGTCTGTGCCCACCTCAGGGTTAGGTTATTCTCTTTTATACGTCTTAGTCCTGTTCTGTACATACATACCTACGTTATGCTTAAACCCACAAGATTCACAGGATAAATTTTTTTTTTCCTATGGAGTTAAGTCTGACAGATGTTCTCTGCCTTGGGTAAGAATTAATTATATCTATTTCCAAAGTGTGTTTCATAACTGCTTTTTCCCAGGAACCTCTAAAATACTGTGGAGCAGGACAGTAAGAAATTTTATTCCAAAGAAGCTCTTTAATTAACAAACAAACAAACAAAAGACTGAAAAAAGATTTTGGGAATCAAGAATTACTAGATTTCCATTTTGAAATCTCCTACAAGTCTTGAAAATGGAAGATGTATCTCCTGTTAGAGGTACTGACAATGGTAATGGTAAAACCCCTACATATTGTAAGACTTAAAAAGTAGGATGACCTTGTGGCTTAATGGTAGACCAGGACTGAGGCAAATCTAATCATCCCAGTTCTTCTATAGACTCCCTTAGTGACCTTGAGCAATATTGCTCAGTGCCTGTTTTCTAACAGGAATGTTTCCTTTTTCCTCTGGTTTATCTGTTTAGACTGATCCCCCCTCTAAAGGAGGAGTTAAGGGCTCTTAGTACATATTGAGTGAGTTCTTTATATATTGACAGTGACACAATGTAGTCCTGATCAGCTAGTTTTTGCTTTACTAATAATCCTTAAGCAATGATCATAAGTCTGGAATTTGAATTCATTCAGTAGAACACTGACTTCTGTGAGCTCCCAGAACTGAGCAGTAGTTCCTGAGTAAAGCCACATAGGTGCCGATCTCTGGCAGACATCAGCTAGCTGCATTCTTTCCACATAATTTCAGAAGCTATAAATATAAGAAAAAACAACAAAGACCCCAAATCAGAAAAACCTACTTCCCCACTTCCTCTCTACCAGAAGCATGAAGCTTGGGTTCTGACAGATACCTGGAACAGAGCACAGCATTGATAAATTAGGGCAGATCTGCAGTGGAACATTGCATGTTCAGTCTTGCCAATATCCTTGCCTGGATGATATTTTAAAATACATTTTTAAATAATATGGAAATAATACTTACTCTTGCTTCCATTCTTATATTGACACCATCAGCATGATCTCCAGTGTGATTTCCTGACTCCCAAATTATTTAACCATTGTTAATGTACTGTTTTTTTAGGACTAGGGTTCTGAGTGTGAAACACAAAACTTTATTATATACTACTGCATATTAATGCTGATATAGGGGCAACAGAAAAGCCCAACATATCAAAATCTTTTCCATGAAAAGATTTTCAAGCACTGCAGTTGCTTATGCCTCACCTGACAACTGTAGATTTGGGGTTTTTTGATTTGTTACCTAATATGAGGATGATGGATTATATTTTTCTTTTTTTTTTTTTTTTTTTTTCCCTTGCATCCATCTCCAGTTTAAATTACTAGCAATGTTCCCTGTTATGTCAGTGGAGATACTGAAAAAATACTTTTTAACTGGTGGTGTCATCTCCACAAAGTGGGCACATCAAAAAGAAGAATTTGGTTTCCTGAATCTCGGCTCATAATCTTTTCAACCTTGTGTTTGTTGTCCCTGTTTGTTGTTTTTTTTCCCCCCAACAATTATATAAAAAAAGTCTTGAGTGATTTTTTTTTTTTTTTTTAACTTTTGTGTTGGTGCTGTTTAACTGGTTTTGTAACTATATAGTGCAAGGTAAATCAGATAGGTGTTTTACCAGTCTTTTAAAATAGCGTGATTCTTGTTAAAAGCTTAATATACTAATGCTGCCTACAATATCTGGCAGGGCAGTAAGGACGTTATCCTAACACTAACCTGCAAATGTATTTTTCATTAGATGCAGAATTTTTTGTGGGTGTCAGTCCATCTTCTTACTTTTACCACAGTTGTTCTAGAAGTCCTTGCAGATAAACAAAACCCCCAAATGAACTGTTGAGTGGGAAAAGTTGTGTATAATGTTTTATACAATATGTGACCTTTAAAGGTCTGCTTCAGAAGTGTAGCAGAGAAATAATCACTAAGAAAAATTTATTTTGGCACCATAAAGTGAAGCAGTTGTGATACTACTGGCTACTGAGTCACTTCAAATGATATGAACCTAACTTTAATGTGTGGTATATAATTCTTCCTCTCTACTCTTACTTCAGTTCAGCTTGTAAAAATGACATTGTTTAGCAGAGACTCAGATTTACAAAAGTACATTTTTAATGACATTACAAAAAGATTAGTACTGACAGTTTTTTATATATATTTCCTATGTGGGGCCAACTCTTCCAGCCCATTTCCTTCAGTGATATCTGGAGAGGATCTGATAAGCTTTATACTGCTTTTCACAGGTCAAAGGGCATTGTCTTCCCCTTCACTCCAGCTGCCAACAACAAAGTCAGACATATGTTATCACCATCACACAGGAAGCTGTGAGCCTGCTTGTGTTCAACAAAGTACAAATACAGGAAAAGCGTCAAGTTAGTTAAAAGCTGATGGAGCTCTGCTAAGGTAGTATATAGCTAATAATACTATAACCCAATAATACTAGTCTATATGCTCTGTGTGTGTATGTTTCAGTATCAGGGAAGGGTGGTTATCTATTGTTGATTGGTTTAATATTATTATAGCCTAAGTATAGGTATCCATTTAAACTGTTTTACAGGTGGTATCATCTCCTGAGGTGGGGCTGCATAATGTTAAAAGAATAATGACTTATTCAGTAAAGAGCAAAGCTGCAGTGGGATATCACTGCAAGTGATAATGAATTGAACACAGAGTTCATCTGAACAGATACAATTTCACACTGCCTGTTGACTAACAGGATGTGAGTTGCCTCAAATTTGTTCTAGAGTCCTTCATTTTAACATACTGTATGTTGTATATGAAGATTAAAATTATGTACAGTATATTAGCTAGCCCATAGAATGAAATGCTGTCAATCATGACATCTTCCTGTTGGCAAAAATGTGTTTTCCACTTCTCTGTAATTTTGGAATGTGAGATTGGCTTAATAGGACCTTTATGTTTTCAGCACTGATAGCCAGTATTTTGGAACCATGTTCCTTAGTGCTAAATTTAGATCTATTTGCACCTTGTCTTCTGCTTCCGGTACATTGTTTACTGCTTCAGGAAAGTCTTCCCAATACATTATACTAGCTCCTGTCCTCTGGCTTTTGCTCAGCACAGAACAAATCAGGTCAGGCACACTGAGTTCCAACTCCTGTCTCTAAGGACCAGCTGAAGCTCTACTATGATGTACTGTTACTATCTGGAAGTTCTAGGCTACACCATAAATAACACATACAGATATCTGTGGGAATGGAGGACTACAGAAGAAGAGTTAAGCCCATGCCTACTTGCCCATGCCTTCAGGGAAGTGAGGAATGAGATCTTTGTTCTGGTGACAGTGAGTGCAGCACTGCATCAGTAAACTGTCTTATTGCAAGTTGTCCCATCTCCCTGCTGTTATATCTTTGTTTTCACACCTTCAGTGGCTATGCCAAGAGCTTGATATACTTTCAGAAAGGTCTTAAAATGGCTTGCTTCCTCTATTGAGATCACTAGATTACTTTAAATGTGAAACCAGCACTTGAGTTTCCGCCATCCAGAAGTATAGAACCAGCACCAGTGCCAGTGTCCTTACACTTTGGAGTGCTGTGTGGATGGAAACCGTGAGCAGATATGAAAGTCTTGTGAACAGGTGTGATGAGTAAATAGGGCCATGTCACGACTCAACCCCAAACTTCTGAGTTCCTAGTCTGCCTGTATGTCTAGCAGGAGACACCAAGAGCAAGAAATGGTGCGTTCACAGCAACTGAAGCCTCAAGACCATGGTAAAGCTTTTCATCTAACCCAAGGGGTGGCACCAGGTGTGGTAAGATGTTGCCCATAAAGACTACTGGCATTAAGCACTACTTTAGGTCACTGCCTTGAGGCGGAGAGTAAGAGTAGCTATAATACTTACTTGAGCTTTCAGTTGTGACCTGTGAGAAATAGTCCATCATGGCAAGTAACATTTGCTGTTCCATCATAAACATCTGGCCTGCTATGATCCGGTCAGTCTCCTCTGTTTTACTCGTGAGTGAAAGTGCTTGAACCATTTCACATGATTTTATGTTATGGTCTGTATCATTACTGCAGACTTCATTTGCACATGTGTAAGTGTCTGATTTTACAATACCTCAGAAAAGTTTGTCAGGATTTTGCTGGGGGGATAGAAGAGGGAGAGGAAGTGGACTGTTAACAGTAAAACATTATCTACCAGCTAGAAAAGAGATGTGTGATCACATGACATGACAGAGCTTATGCCTGTATAGGCAGAATGAGTGGATATGTACGTGTAGTAGTGACAAGCATAGCTAAAGGTAGGAACAAAGACAGGCAACAAAATGGAAGATAGGATATTGAATGAAGAATGAAATGAGAGTTAAGGTTTTAGCCAAGAGTATGACCATATCATCATAGATCTCCTTTAAGCTTGGCTAAAAACCTTTCCATTATTTCAAACGGAGATATTCATCACTATGGCAATGCATAAACCGTACTTGGCATCTCTTCTTGTTAGCTGAAATCCAAATGCCCAAAACCCTACACTCACTGATAGATTAAAAGATAAAAGGTGTCAGTGAGGAAAAGCCCAGAGTCTTGGTGAAACTAGAGAAAGAAGAGATGAGGCTGAGGGACACCTTTTATTCAGTTGGCATTTAGACTGCTTATTCAGAGCAGATGGCCCACTCAGAGAGGAGATACTTGGAGGAGTGTGCTTATGGTTCTACAGGAATGTGATTGGTATTATTTTTCTTCTGTAAGCTTTGAATTTTTTTGAGTGCTCAGTCTTCTGAGCAAAGATAGGCAATGAACTAGTTCAGGTTGAACTGCTGAAATTCAGTAATTTGGTTTAGATAATGTCTGAGTAGGTGGACTGTTTGAATGTACAATTGACCATTGTATATTCAAAGATATGTACCAAGAGGTACGAAGTCTGTGAGTAGTTTCATAGCTGTATAGATGCAGATACAGAGATGTGTTAGGCCAGGTCAAATTTTAGTGGGGATTTTGCACATATGTTCCTCCACCATTTTTAGTCCCCTGCTCTTCTGCAAATCATATTCATGAAGAATTTATGCTAAAAGTAGTCTGACTAAAGAGAAGTTGCTAATATTATCATGATCCTGAAAGCTATGTTTATTGTGCACCACTAGAACAAGATGTTACACCAAAATTTCTTTTTATGTCCATGAATAGTATGGATTATACCTGAGGATTTCCATGGCATGCAAAAATTCCTAGATGGCATAAAGTGAGTGGAGCTTTTTTTTTTTGTATCCTCTGCTTGAGATATAGTAGGCATACAAACAGTCCTTATGTGACAGAGGTGGAAGGAATTCATACTGACTGGTAAAGACTTCTTATTCTTAGGCAATTTTATCTGATGATTGCCTTTCTATCTAAGTTGGAGACAATTGTGACTAAAGGAAGCCAAGTAACTATTACCCAGAGAGCAAGCAAGAGCAGAATACTGTCACTGTCCTATAATGCTTTTCTTCATGTGACATCTGTTCTGATGTTGGGAAGAAATCAGCAAAGAATAATTCAAAGTTATTTCATTCCAGTCTCACAGTCTTTCTAAAGGAATTTTATTTGGATGGAATCTGCTTCAAACTGCACAGTATCACAGTGTGAAACTGTGCTTGTTTTCTGATTGTTTGTCACAAGAGGGGGTTGGAGTTCTTTGCAATTTATGAAAGCTGATGTTCCATGATAACTAGGAGAGGGTGGTTTGGTTGTTTTGGGGGGGGGGTTGAGGAAAGAAAAAAGTCTTTCTCATAATGGGCTTATTGTTGGATTGTACTGTTTTTAAATAATAGAATATAAAATTGTTGAAAAGCTTAGGTCAAAACCATGAGCAGTTAGTAAGAAAACAATTGTTCCATCCTGGGTTTTATTTTGTACTTCAGTGGCAAATCTGTAATTGTAAAAGTTATGATGTAAAAAACATTCCTGGGCATGGTCATACTGTTAAGCAGTGAAATTCATTGGATACAAGGAAGGAAATCTCTGTGAGAAACTTAATTTCTTTAGGGAACCATCACAAGGTGAATCCAAGTCATCAGCTAACCAGGCTACAGTAAATGAAATAATGATGCTTTGTCCACCTGGGTCGCTGTCACTGTTTATGCTGGTATTTGTAGGATGCCAGCATCCTGTCTAAAGGCTCTCTCATGTTGTGGTAGAGTGACAAATATTGCCCTACTTCAGAATCTTCACTGTGAACAGGTTTTGGAAAAAGTGATAATAGAACTGTAGGTGCCTTTTTTTTTTTTTTTTTTTTTTTTTTTTTTGGATAATCTTTGAAGAATCTGACAGATTAGGGAGTCTATAAATCCCGGGCTCATTCATTTGCTTCCAAGCATGCAGATCAAGGACAGGGAGTCCATTCTTGGAAATGCTTGGGAAAAAGCATAGACAGTGTTATGAAAATGGCTAAGCTTCCACTTTTCATAATGGAATAGAAGGATGTGACTGAGGAGATGGTGTATTTCACATTTGGTGAATAAAAGGTTTGGAAAGGTTTGTTCTTTGGGTTTAGAGAAGAAAAGAGATGTCTCAAATGGTAAATGGTTGCAAACTTTATTTCTATCAGTAGTGAATTACTATGATGCAAGAAGGATAATGCAGAAATTCTGTTTCTGTCTGCAGGGAAATCTAAACCTCCTTGTTCTTTTTAATTCTGGGAAGAACTTAGTCATTGCTCTTTGAAGTATTTGTTTATATGCCCTTAATGCTTAGAAAAACGTTTTCGCTCGTATCTACATTAGCCACATTCTGTATTTCTGTTGTGTTATATAGTCTATATAAACAGCCTGTAAGCATCATGAGGGTTGGATCTTTCTTTAGAAAATCTCACCATGCAGCAATAAACTGATTTCATATCTTGCATGTCTGGCAGCAAGTTAAGATTTTTTAAAACATCAGCAATGCTCCTGGAAGATCTCTGTACACATCTGAGTGGCTTTGCAGGGCTGCGGCAGTGGCTTTTTAGGTTTCTGCCTTTACATTTTCAGTCTCTGAGAATATTTATTATGTGAGTTTTCTTAGAATTAATGTAATAGAATACAAAAAAATGCAGTATTTTTAGAAAAGAAATGGTTTTCAAGGTAACAGCACATATACTTTGAGAAATACTACTTTAATAATGAAAAGTCAGGAAGAATAATTTTAAACATTGTTAACACATATAAAAGCACATAGTCAGAATATACATCCCTTTTGAGGAACAGCGTTATGGAGGTCCATTTTTTGTTCCTGAACAGGAACACAGTTTTTTCCTTTCAGCTTTGTTTAGTTTGATATTCTGTTGAAAATCCCAACCAAAAAAGGAAAAAAAGAGGAAAAAAAAAAGGAATAAAAGAAAAAAATCTCTTGGCCATTGCAGTGGGGAAAAAATAGCTTACATTTAAGTGAGTTTTTTCTTAGCATTACTGAAGAATTAAAGAGGGGTTGTATCCTCACTCTTTTCTACTGTTGTTATTGAGGACAGCCGAGTTCACAAATCAAATGTAGGGCTTCATAAAAACTTGCCACAAAGTGAGCTGCAATTTGCTTTGTGTTTACTCCTGGGAACTTTGAACAAAGGTCAGCACAAGTTTCATTACCCCTCCCGTTTGCATTTTCCCACACTTCTTTTTCCCCACACTTGAATGAATGTATATAGTGCTTGCCTATGATCATCATAGTGTTTTATATTTAAAATGTGACACACATTTTTGAACCCAAATATGATGCAGATTCATTACTGGAGTATTTATGAGATTCTGTCATTAATTCTGTACTGTTTCTGTCAGTAAAGTGAGGACTCTTCCTCTTTTTTCCTTTTTGTTTTCAAGACAGAAATACTTTTCCTTATATTGTAGTGGATTCTCCACTGAAGAATTTTTCAATTTTTTTTTTCTTCCCAACAGTGGATTTTCTTTAGAACGCAGCTTGAACATGCACATTTTCTTTAGCACTAATTTCTTGTGACCAAGAATGCAAAATGTGAGGGTAGGTACTGCCTGTCCACCATGAATTGTAGACTGCACCCCATTTACCTCCTCCTAGCTTATTATGTGTTCTGACATTGATGCCAGCTGAAAGATGTAAAGATGACTAACAAAACCTTATTATTTTGGCAAGGATTACTATCTCTAGGAATGAGACACATAGAGACACAAGAAAAAAAATATTTTTTAAATTTCTGTTTGAAACATCAGTTAGAGACTTTGTATCTTTCATTTTATTGAATTAGAGATTCCTAGTTCTTTGTTATATGTGATAGAGTTTCAAATTTTATACAGATTTTAAAACCAGATGGTAATAGAGAAGGTTTTTGTAGGTCATGGTCTTCCCATCATAAACTCTTTGTACTGTTCTTCAGCTGTTCAAATAAACATACCTCTGCTTCTTGTCTTCCTGCTGAGAAATTAGTGCATAAGCCCAAAGAAACAGGTGTCGTACTACACTACCAAGTAGAATAGCATTTTGTTTGGAAGACCTTTCTACTGACACTGTTAGTTTTACTTATTGTCTTTAATATTAAAGTTATCAAGTTTTAAAGAACATACAAGGGTGAAAGTGAACAGGGAAACTTACTATAGTTGTATATCTTTTAAGACAAATGTATATGTGACCAATATAGTTATTGCTCCGTTGACCCTACTTTGAGCAGGAGGTTGGCCTACACAACATCTGTAAATTACTTCCAGCCTGAATGACATCATTATTCTATGCTGGTGACAGTTACTCTGTGATATAAGTAGTCCATTTATCCTAAACAGGTAAGCCTGATAAAGACCAGATGGCCCCATCAGTTGTTTCTCCCATTATGTAGTTATTGTTTTCATGTTGCCTTTGGGTCATCTGCATACAGGCAGAGCTTCTCTTGCATCGTGGAATCCTGATAATCTCAGGTGAAATTTGTGTACAACCTGAGCAATGAAACAAATAGTAGAGTGATAGTGACACAATGACCTGCTGAGCTCTGGAATACCAAAATCAAATGAATTCGTATTGACACCAAAGCAATGTTTTCCCATGATTTTGAATATCCTGTGATAAGAACAATCTGTCTGTTATGGAATATAATAGAAGTAGTGCATGCAATATGAATAGCACAAACTATATCGAGTATTTGAGAAAACCCATTTAAAGACTGTACAGAGAAAGGCTTAGTTTTCTGAGATGTGCAGAGCAAGCAGCTAACTCAATTTATAGCTGAACTCATTGTTGACCCATTGTCAATAATGGATATTTTCTCATACACAAGACATCAGACAAAACAAAGCAAGTTTTATTGTATCCTGTTATGTTAAATAAACTTCTTTCCTCATTTTCAGCACAACTGAGATGCTATTATGATGGCTATAATACTTTTCCTAAGTAAAAATATATTCAGGAGGAAGAGTGAAAATAATGTCTGTAATATATTTTAGTTCTAAAATGAATAAAGAAAAATCAGCCAACTTCTTATATTACTATTTTTCTGACATCAAAAAATAATGAAAAAATGAGTTAATTTTCCCTGTGAAAAATGTCATAGTAATTGGACACTTCAGGAAAATTTGAAGGGGGAAAAGAAATCAATCAAGCTTTCTTTGCCAAAAATTCAGTATTAATAGTAATAAAAATTAATACTTTCTGAAAACAAGTACTTGATAAAAATTTCCTTATCAACTTTAGTTCCAATTATTTTATTTGATAATACTTGTATTACTGTAAAATGATTCTCTGGGTAAAGAACAGGGCATTTGAGAGCACTTTGCCTGTTGGCATTTATTAGCTGTGGGAAAGTCACCTTTTTGCAATCATGTTTTGCAAGTGTAATTCCGGTAGCATAAAGCTTGTAAGCACTGTGGTTTCTATAATTAAGTGTACCTTCGCTTGCTCTTTTTTGAATTAGTTATATTTTTCTATTATGAGGGTGTTAATTCCAGTATTCGGTTCCCATGGGAAGTTTTATTTATCAGCCTCATCAGAGGCCCTGTTATGAAAATGTATACCCAACTCTTTGCTAAGTTAGCTGATTATTTTGTATCAAATATCACCATCTGTTCTTATTATCTGACAAAAATACAGATGATCAGGCTAGAGGTGCCTTAACGTCAGTGTGAGTTTAAAGTTCAGATGTTAGATACACTGGCATAAGCCATATCTTCCTTCCTACCATAGAATTTGAGTGAGAAAAGGATTAGAGGTGCTGCTTCTGTAGTTTGTTCCTGTTTCATTGCGAAGGCACACCCTCAGAATGTGGGAAGTGAATGTCCTTCTCCTGAATGCACACTTGAGTGCTGCGATTATCTTCATTTGATCTATAGACCAGTTTGCTTTCTGCAAATGTGCTATATGGACACTGTGGGGCATAGTGAGAATGGAGTTAAAGTCTGGGAGAGGAGCCTCTGGTGCTACTGAAATTTACTTTTAGTTAGTGGCTGAGCTTTGTATGGTGCCATAAATCAGGTAGCCATAAAAAGAAAAATTGTTACACAATTCAGAAGGAAGTGGAATATGATAAACTCCTGTTTACAGGCTGAGTGACTTCCTTTCAAGCCCTCCTCCTTTAGGAAACAGAAAAATCACCCTAAGCTATTTGATGAATTAATGTCTATTGAATGTATTATATACATATTCATTCCTGTTGTGATGGAGCATAGACACTTTAATTGGGGACTCCAGGGCTCATTGTGCTGCGTGCTGTCCAAATGCATATTGAAATGGCTGGGCTGGCTCTAAAGGGTTTACATTTTAATTACCAGACAGAGGAAGGAAAGGGCTTTCTCCTTCCTGCCTGCTCCTCCAACTGTAGGATATTTGATGCTAGTCTGTAATTCTGGCTAAGGAAGCTTCTGAAAGATGCTTTTCTTGATGGGGAACCACACAATTACAATATGACTACTCAGTCTGTAAATAGATTTTTGGTAAGAGCAAAGCTGCTAAAACTTGTATATTGTTGCTCTGCTGCATTAAAATGCTGGAACCCAACACAGCTTTTAAATCCAGGTCCAAAGCACTATGCTGAAGGTAGGCTGTAATCTTCGTTTTGACTGTGTTCTGTCATTCATTATAAGATAAATTTATATAGAGTTGTTCATCAATGAGATACAGTTTAACTGATGACTGTCAATGGTAATTCATGGTATTACTGCAGTGTTTAGGGACTTCGTTCTTGGGCCCAGGATCCATTGTGCCACACAGGGGAGCATACACTACATGTGATTGGTCCTGTGTTTAGACAGTTTGTAATCTACATGTAAGAGATGAGACAACAGACAGATGGACAGATGAGGAATGAATTAAGTGGTCAAGATGACAGATTAAAAAATCCTGTAGAAGTACATATAAAGAAACTTGCTCTTGAACCCTAGAGTGCCTTTTATCCCATTTTTCCCAAGTATAGAAAACTGTTAAGCTTCAGCTTTTCAGTGAAACAAATAACTTATTTTAAGATCCAGTCACTTATACAGTTTCTCATGGCCAGCCATCAATAAGATAGATGATTTAATCTGATTTTTTTACCAGTTTAGTGTTCTCTGTTTAACTACAGCATGAGGGAATATGAAGGAATAAGCAGAGTTTTAATTGAGTTTGCTGCTTAGTCTTCAAATTATGAAGTCAGACCTCTGCCTAATACTATGAAAGAATGTGAGAAATGTTCAGTTTTAATCTATGTACTGTCTATGGAGAATACAGTTTTTCAGTCCACCCGAACTGCTATGCCTGCCTCTGTAAATTATGTTGTTCTGACTAATAGAAGCACATCAATTTTTCCTTTATTAATAGTGGCCAGTGTTAGATGTGATCACAAAATACACGTCTTCATTTGTAGCTTGGATTTTAGAAATCCCCATAGACCAACTGAGGAAGTGTAAAGAGACCAACCCGAAATGTCCTGGGAGAATTTCCAAAAAAAGCAAAGCAGCAAGACATAGAAATCAAAATAACATCTTTAATTTTCTCTGCCCTAAATTCTTAGAACACAACTACTGTTTCAACTTTCTCATGAAATTACACTGTTATAATTTTGGTATTTTGCAGCTACTGTAGAGTGAGAAATGTTCCAGGCTATAGTTAGGGACTCCCTGTTCCTGCCTCTTCAGCCCTTGCCCCCCAACTCTTTTTAATACTGAGTGCTGCCTATTTGAATTTATCTAGAGAACAAACCTCACAACTGAGAAAGGAAATACATGCAGCCAGCTGTAGTCTCCATTCTCCTTACTTTCCTTCCTGATTCTACGGAGGACTGTGCCCTGTGCAGCCTGGATTGGATAGGGCTCGGTGGTTTTCTCTCTGTTGCTACCATAACTTTTGCTCTTGCCAGTTCATGGCCTACTTTGTCTTCAAATCAGTTTACGATGCTGGCCCTGCTTAGAACAAGACACTGTTCCAAAAATTAAATCTCAAGAGACAATCTAAACTGAAAAAGTATTCTGAAGGATTTGGGTGGAAAACTTAGGTATAAATTTTGGGAAAGGCTTCCTTAATTCTTATCTTGGTATTTTGGATGAATCTTTTACAGTTATGAGACTTCTGAGCCATCAAAGTATACCATCACAGATCATGGAAGCATGAGATATCTAGGATAATAAAATTAATAGGTCCTAAAGCTGCTTTCTCGACTGGGTAAAGCTAATTCATTTTTACTGATGGAAAGGTGGGTCCATGGTGGAATTTTGTTATGTCAGTGTAATGATTCTGTGGTCCTAGTGATTTTTTTTTTCTGATTATTCAAAACATTAAACAGTTAGAATTTAAGGTCTGACATCAAAACTTCTCACGATAAGCAGAAATTCTTAATGCTGTGCCTGTTAAAATAAGTCATTCTATTGTATTTAGTGGGACTAGTGATGTTAGCTACTGCTTGATGTGCACTTAAGTGATTTAATGAAGACTAGCCAATGTATTCTGTAATCTCGCCTAATGCATCTTTATTATAATGCTGTTGCAGGTGAATACGTGTGGAGAATAGGGAATTACAGATTTCTGTAATTACTATTTAGAAGATTAACCTTACTAAAATAATTCATCAACAACACCCTTGATTAATTCTTACACTTTATTAATCATACAAAATTGTTGGGTTTTAACACTTATATTAGCACTGAGCATACAATACTGCAGAGCTGATGCTACATAGTTAGGACTGATGACGAAATCCTTGGTGGTTCTTGGTCTCTGAGATCAAGGTTATCACTTCTTCTGTGATTTTCCTTGACTATGTGATATTCTTATGCTATTGCCCACTTCCTCCCTAAAGGGGTGTCACAGTGCTGCTTATCTTGGTTTTGGCTTTGCTGATCGTCCTTCTTGTGTAGTAAGGAGGTTGTTCTGCTTATCTTGTCTGACAACTTTGCTTACTTGAATGCCTGCTGCATGTACTCACTCACTTGTCTGCCTGTTTGGTGATCACATTGATCACATATTTGTATAAAATTTTTGTACATTATGTCCAGTTTCGCCATCACAGTATTAGAAAATCCTCAGATACTGTTGTTAGCTACACTATTTTAGCATACTGATACTTGGGTCCAAGGCAATTGACTATTAATTATATCCTGGTTTGTACAGTTACAATTTATGGGTGTTGAAAGGGCTCTATTTTGCCTACAATGCACACTTAAGCAAAGATCAAGAACAGTTTCCCTTAAGATAGAAAACTTGCTATAAATTTTCAATAAATTATATAACAGATGAGAACCAGATGAATAGATTATTATTAGATTCCGTTTCTCTCTCTCCTGGAAACATGGAATAAAGAGTATTACAGAATAAATTTTTAAGGTTTGTCCCCCCACTAGTATTGTTCACTTTTCTATGAGAAGACTGTGATGGCTGGCACAGTACATGATGCAAAACTGGAATCTGGGATACAGCCGTGAGACACACTTCAGAAATTCTTTTCAGACTAAACATTCATATGACCAAGCCCTGCAACCATTTAGATGAAGGTGTTTGAATCTCACACCATGAAAGGCAAATCTAGATGTTGCTCCCATCTCCCCAGGGCACATTTTACTTCCTTCCACATATTTTTCTGAAGGAGGACTTGACATCTCACTCTCGCACCAACACCTACTTCTTTCAATGACTATCTTCTCCCCCCAGCAACTACAGCTGGCAGCAACTGTTTGTGTAAGGCTACAACAAACACAAGAGGAGGCTTTTGACTTTTGGAAGAGGTTTCATTGCTCAAGCAGCTGTTTTTGATATTCCCTGGGGAAAAGTCAGAAATCTGGATGGAAGCCAGTTGGACCACATGAATTTAGGTGTCTTTCATGGAAAGTTATTGCATTATAATTTCTAAGGGGTTCAGGGAACTTTGAAAGCTAGTTTAAGAGCAGGCTATTGATTGTCAACATGTGAACATAAACTACTTTCTAATCTGCCATTTTTTCATCAATTGTATATGTTCATCTCTTTTTTAATTAATTTTTAGACACAACTGCAAAATGTGAAGTTCTAAACAGATTTTTTTCATTAAGCTTTTTCTTCATAATACCACATTTGAATTATAATATTAGATACAGCAATCTGTGGCAGCTTGTCATTCTAATGTTTTTTCATTAGACCACTAACAGAAGGAGCAGTCCACAAGGGGACTGCAAGTGTCATAAGAATACACCAATATCCTGTAGTAAGGAAAAAAAAAAAAAGAAAATGCAAACTTCCACTCATTATTGTTGTTCACGAGCTACTACAGCAGCTTAAAAGCTGCCTCACAATCACCCAAACAATGGTTCAGCTAGTTGATTTTTGATGTGTATGATGGAATTCTTTTCACTGGCTCGTATGAATTTTCCTCAAAGCTAGCTAATACTACAAGGCAGGTAAATTACTCTCAGGTTGTGGTTTGTTGTTTTTTGTTTGGTTTGTTTTGTTTTGTGGGGTAAATAATATACTTCCATAAATTGGGACTGTTGTATACAATGGCTATTAGATTTCACACACAATTAGGTTTTGTAGCTAGCATGTTGTCTCCAGTGGATACAAGCAAACGTACTATCTCTGCTGCTGGAAAGCCACTTGTGCTTGTCAGCACATCTGTCCAGGCAGAAGAGAGATGTTGATACCACACTTACTTGCTCTTGTGTTCTCCCTAGACGAGTGCCTTTTTCTCTATTGGTCCTCAGCATATTGAAGTAGAGATGTTGAAGATGGCTGAATAGGTAACACAAGGTTTTTCAATGCAAATCCTGCATAGTCTCAAACATCTTCTCTTTGAAAATGAGTGATTTATCTTGGTTGACAATTCAAAATGGTTGAAAAGAAACCCACCTAACTTATTAAAGTATGCTTTTGCATGAGAAGAGTGTGTAAGGCAGAGGAAACAACAGCATCAGCAGACCGACTTGTGTTGATTTGCATTATGAATTTTGGGATAAAAGGTGCTTATTATACGTGGATTTGTGCAGTGACCTCTACATGTGCCAAGCTGACTCTCTGACCCCTTCCCCCCAAACATGTTTGCCGTTACTGGCTTAGAACTGTACTCAGGGTTTACCTTGAAGGCTGTCCAGAGTATTGAGTAGATTGTTCATGCCTTGTGTGGGACTCTGGGAGACCCTTGGAGCATAAATGCCCCAGAGTACCCACCTTTTCCTTTTAACTGCAGCTAGATGTGCCAGGAGCCAGTATTGGTGTGAGAAAGTGCTGGCTTCTGAAAAGAATGATTTTGCTTTAGAAAAGTGCAGAAAGTGTCTGTCCTGTGTTTCGAATGTCGAATTTATCAGCACCAATGGAGATCACCTGCCCCTTAATCAAATACAGTGCAATGTGAGTTAGGTGAATGTAGCTCAGTGTGAGTTCTATTCATAAGGCAGTGCTTCTGGTGGATTGTTTTCTTTCTTGACAATATAGCTGCTAATATGTCAAGTTCTTTGATTAATGAACCATACCTATAGAAATTATATAGGCTATCTGTAATTATATATATTGGCTAATTTATTTTTCTCTACCAATGTAAAGTTCACACATCAATATCACTAAGTATCCCAAAGTGTGCCTTTAATTCCCTAATGTGCCCTATAAAAAAGCATTTCTGTAATACCTTTAAGAAGAGTATATCTGTAACAGTTAATTAACTTAATATTGTATCTGTTTTCTCTTCGGCCTCCTTAGTACCTTCTTTTAAGCTAGAGAGAAAACTTTTTGGCATTTCCAGGAAGCTGATAACAATTTATGTTAAAATAATACTTATCATGTAAAGTCTACCCTAAGTAACAACTGTAGTTTCTCTGAACCAATACATAAGGGATAATTTATTCTTCTATTCTAATTTATGAGATCGATGAGCTTTATGAATGGAACAAAAATGTTGTTCTCATTAGCTCTTGGTTGTTTTTAGCCGTATCCACTAAAGCCTTTGGCTTATTTTTCAAAGGGATTTGAAAATATACCCCCATGAGATTCGAGATTGGTTAATTACATTTTGAAATAATCCAGACACATGCACTGTTTTCTTAATGTTCATTTTTATTGTTATATTCCAGGATCAAAAAAAGGGCATAGGTTGTGTTTGCCCCCTTTTCTTCCCTGCAGACATATGCACATCTGGAGCGTTTAAAAAAATCTGTTACAATTTGAAGCTAAGAGATTGTGGCTGATGTTAGTACTGGAAATCTTTGTAGTGGTTTTTGGCCTGCAGTTTATTAAGCAACCTTATGATATTTGTACCCAGTAATATGTAGCAAAATCATTGTTATGGATCATTGTTATGGATCATCATGCTTACCTTTGGCTTCTGTTTCCTGGAGATACTTTTTTTTCTAAATTAGAGATTGAAATGGCATAGTTGATACTCCATGGTTTGGAACCATTGTTCAGTAAAATGCAATTTGCAAAGTAAGCTAGAACCACAATAAAGGGATTTTCCGGGTCCATTTTTTCAGAGAATTCTGAAAGGAGTGGTACATTTGGAGTGCAGGCCTGCAAGCTGTGAATGCCACTCTTTGAACTGTTGGAGAATCCCTTGGTAGCCTCTGGGTACACACCATGTTTTATAGTTCCAAGAATCTGGTCCTGCATGGCCGACTGTTTCAGAACGGGACTCTTCATCAGTCTCTTCTCTTTCCATCCTTCTTTGGCCATGTATCCAGAATGCTAGTTTCTATGAGAGCTTTGTGAGTATGTTCTCATTATTGTGTAGGGCTGCCGTTTTGTTTTCTTTTTCACCAAGGCATTAATAAAGACTGATGGCAAGTGTGTGATTTATTATTGTGACTGAGACAAGAATATAGGCCTTGTCTTTGCACTCTCCCAGGAGAAAGAAAAATACTATGAGCACTTCTGAAATGTCTGAGGGGCAGAGACAGGAGTACACCAAGAACTGACTCTCAGCTGATCCAAAGAAAATACCTGTAGCTGTATGTGAAATAATTGCAGATAGAAAAGGTTGCAGTCTTGCTCAAGTACTGCTCTCTGCTTGCTCTACGGCCATAATTATTTCAATGTATTCGTGTTGGTCATTGAAATGATTTGTTTTGGTGGCACTAATGTCAGGTAGTTTCCCCACATCCCGCCCTCCCAGGTTTTGTGAGGCACAGTTGTGTTTTAAAATCACAGCTAGACATGCAAAGCTATCATCAAGGATACCAGGATTATATATTTAACTCACAACAGGCAGTTTTAAATGTCACTCATACTGAACTCTGTAGTATTATTTAGCTATATAGATTTATATGTTTGTGAAAGCAAATCATTGAAGAATTATCTTTGACCTAAATGACAGCCATCTGCATTTTGCTTTTGTACCAGTAAGTTCTCCACTGGCTTCTCTCTGGTATTGCATTGAAGATTATGCCTAGCAGTTAATGGCATCAGAATATTTTAAACTTTTTTTCTCATTTTATTCTGATAATGTCTATGATTTCTGTAATAGCATCCTGCTTGTCAAACGTGGCTGTCAGTGTATTTCAGTGTCAAATATTAGATGTCTCTATTTTATACGTTAAATCCTGTGCAGATTCCTCACATGGCAGATAAGCATTTTCAATAAAGTACAAGAATAACGCTTCTTTCTCAAGGCAGTTTTTGTCCTGAGGACCTGTATTGTAAAGCTAGCATACCGTTAAAGGCACACAGTTAGATCATTCAGCAAGACTTCAGCACTTTCAAGCCACTTTTATGTTAAAACATAACACAACAGAAGTGAATCCATACTTTAAACAAAATGGGCTGCACTATTTATTGCACAACTAGATATTAAGCCACACAATCTCTTTCTGATTAAATGTCTAATTAAGTAATGCAACTTTGCAAAATACTTGCGACCACAAAGTTGACCGACTTTTGCTTTGGTGGTTTTTTTTCTTTTTTTAATGCAGGCACAAAATTCAAAAGTATGTTTCTTGGAATGTGAAAAGTCTTTTGAGTAATCCATAAGTAATTCATGATTCTGCACCAAACTCCAGCAAACAGGAACTTTTAAATACAGGAACGTATTGGTATTATGAATTTTACCAACTATTCAGAGAAGTTCCAGTAAAGTCATTAAAAAAAAAAAAAATCAGCCTCTTGCGGTAGATGTTAAAGTTCTGTTTGACCTGGTTCTGCAGCTAAGACAGCTGGTTTTTAAACCAGTCACTTAAATTCAGAAAAGCGTAAACCAGTGAATGAATAGATTCTACCTTCCATTTAATGTTAAATAATTTAAAAGGAAATTTGTTATTTATTTATAGGAAAAAGACATAGTTATGAAAGTGTGGAATGCAGGTTTAGGCACAAATATTAAAGGCAAAGATTGAGCAACTACTTAAAAAGACATCTCTGTGTAGAGGTTTTATGAGATTTATAGTTCCAGTTTTAGGTTTATTTAAATCCATATCTTTATGTGCAAGCCATGGCTTCCTCCTATCAAAGTATATGACTTATAGTAAATGTTTGTATGAATAGCAGCAAAATAAAACTTTCACAAGTCATAGTTTTAATGATCATATGCATACAAAAGCTGCAATAGCCTGAAATACATTCCTTTTACATGCCGTAGTGCTGTTCTGAAGGGGAAATCCTTCTTTAAAATCAACCATATCTGATCAAACCCCGCCCTGTCTAACCCTTGTGAAGATGCTGTAGAGCTATCTCCTAAAAGGATGTATTTAATTAAAGAGATGCCCTGCTAGGCGAAATGATCTCCTAACCCCGCAGGATTGGAACAATGAGTGACAGGAAAGAAGCAACTCTATTTTGATATGAGGGACTCCTACACAGAGGAAGGAAAAATCTCATCAGGAGACCTTCCATCTGCTTCAGGATGTACTGAAAATGAAAGGATTACATGTTCCAAGGACACAATTGTCCATACTTTTAACTGTGCTGTGTGAAGTGATTTCTCCATGTTCCTAGGTTGACAATAGTTTTTTATCAATTGGTTAGCCAAAGAGATTACTAGATATTCCAGTTGTGATCAGCTTTTGATTTAATATCCTAACCATCATCCTGTACTGAATTCTGGTCTACGTCTCCTATACTTTCCTTGCTGCTGCTGTACCATTTTGTACATCAGTAACTAATCACTGAGTGTGAATGACAATGTCTTAGGACTACCATGGTGGTGCTAATACTCCATTGGAAGCAGGACATTGTGGCCTACTCCCTTACATCCCTGTGTTATTTGTGAAAATAACATTGTTTCATTGCTTACTAGTGATTCAAAACAAAGTAGTTCTAATAGGATTAAAATCTTTCCCTCTGACTTTGTGGATATGTTTTATTCAAACCCTGGCTAAGTTTTTCGATATATAGTGGTTAGATTTATTGATGTAAATTTCTTTGTGGTTTGCCTGCAAGACAGCTAAAATTCATATAGAACAACTTACCAGTAGAACCAGTGCAACTATAAATGAGGTCAGGGAGAACACTATTTTTTTGTAAATAAGAACTATCTGTTTAATCTACTATGCACAAGCATTTTCTATTTTCAAAGTTAATTTCCTTTTCTATTACATACTTCATGCTGGAAATACTGTAAACACCTTGTAATTAAAAATAACTTGATTTGCCATGGAGACCAAAAAAATAGAAGTGCTTTCCATATACCAAGTAAGGAATAAACCAGACTGGGAATGTCAACGTACCATTTCTTGAAATTTTATATATGTAAACATAGTTGCATGTAATTTTAAGTGTCAGACTAATATTCTTTTAAAGTAACCTAGAAAAGAATGAGTATCATTATAAGCTGTGTGATTGGCTTTTGTTTATCTGTGGGATAATTTACAATTTGAGAAATGTTTTCCTTCCTATTATTTGAGGCAGAATGCAGAAATTAGGCTTAGGATCGTTGAATCTGAAGATTGTGTTCCTGTGCTGGGGGGACACCTTGAATTAAGAGCTGCCTGTTGTCCTGGATCTTCCATTTGCTGAGGCAGAACAGAGGCAGAATGTCTGTCTGGGAATCCTTCCTGCTCCAACTCTCTAGGCTGCGTTCAGCCAGATGGTCTGGGCCCAAAGGAGTTCAGTAGTGGAACCACATATGATATTTGGGATGACTAGCATTGTCTATGTCCTGTTGCATGATCTTGTGTCATGTCTTCACATTAAGTGTCTGGAGTACACATCCACACATCCATGGCCTGGGTGGTATCCACCAGCATATCAAGGGATGTGATTATTTTACTCTACTCATACAATTGTTGGGCCACATATGGAATGCTGTGTGCAGTTTTGGTCTCCTCACTTCAAGAGTTGTTGAAAAACTGGGAAAGATCTAGCAGGGAACTACCAAGATGATCAGAGGGTTCTAGAACTTGAAAAATGAAGAAAGATTGAAGGAAGTTGGTTTGTTCAGCCTAGAGAAGAGAATGCTAGGGGGAATCTAGTCACAGTTTTGCAATACTGGAAGGTATTTATACACAAGACAGAGGTTCTCTTGTCACTCTCCATCATGTGAACATGATGACATTGGAACAGGTTACACAGAGAACTGGTGGGCTGTTTCTCACAGGAAATATTTAAGACCTAGCTGCACAGAGCCCTGGATAACCTCAATTTTCAACAGAAGGTTGAAACCAGATGATTTCCAGACATCCCTCCTAATCTAGGCTTTTCCATGATTCTGTGCTCAGGAGAGTAGCTGTTACAGTGTAGAGCCTACTCCGTGGCTAACCAGGTGGGATTGACAAATCCACTACGTGCTAAAGTGATCAGGTCTCTGAGGTCATCCTTCACATCTTTTTCCTTCAAATAGTGTCTGTGGGATGCCTTTGCTGTCTGTAGGTTTGTGCATTTTGAGGTTACTGATGTTATCCACAGTACCCCTCCTGGGCCTGACCCTATGGCTACCACTTCATTGTCATGCAGCCTTAGTGGACTACCAATGTGGATTTATGGAAACTTTGTCAGAGTTGACCTAAAGGGCTCATGATGCCTTTTTCTTCTATAACTCCAGTGGACTGAGTGGGAACACGGGAACCTTTTTTCAAAG
Source organism: Aramus guarauna (assembly GCA_013400195.1). Taxonomy (NCBI): domain Eukaryota; kingdom Metazoa; phylum Chordata; class Aves; order Gruiformes; family Aramidae; genus Aramus; species Aramus guarauna. The sequence continues at coordinate 1,439,284 of VXBL01008546.1, read as the reverse complement.
AAACATCAGGGTTGCTTACAATGTTTAGATGTCTGACTGCTTTGTATGAGAGGCAGCATACCCCTTCCACTGGCGAGTCGGATTTTACAGACTTAAACCTCCTAAGCCTATGACTGTACGTTTATTATTTGTTATGTCCTTGCTGAGATTTATGAGCTTCCTTAGAGATAAAAAAAATCCCTCCAGTTAATTTTATAAAAATGAGGCATCCAAAAATAATCAGCATAAAAAAAATTTTGCTCTCATTTTTTTTATAAGATTAAATGTTTTACTGTGTTTTGCATACAAGCCTCAGAGACTCTGTCTTCAAGGCTAAATGGTGAGGAGCACATGAAATTTTACTCGCTTTGAAAATCTCAGTTATTTCTTCTTAAATTATTCTGATAACAGTCATATAACATGGACAAATATTTCCAATTCAGATGATATTTCATAGGCAACTGCAGTCAAACTCCTGCAAAAAGTGCTTACAAACGGAACTGTAGATTATCACTGGAATTGCTGCAAAGGACAGTTTTGTTTAAGGTTTTTAATATTAAAAACTTAATGTGGCACTTTTTCAGTCAAAATTTAGGTACCAAAAATAGAAAAGAATACTGAAGAAATACTCTGATTTATTTTATCCTAAGGAAATTGTGACTGGGGGCTAATACTGAGAAGTAAATATTCTCAGGCTCTTATTCAGCTTGTTCAATCAGATTTGGGCTCACCTTATCTAGGAAAGGATTTTGCAGCCTTATATTAAAGAAAAGGCTAGGCCTACACCAATGAGTATCACTCAAATCTCTTGGTATAGCCTTCCAGTTTGTATTCTAGGGGAACTATTTTATAAAGAAATTTCATGCTTGTAGAGATTGTGATCTGAAAGCTGGGCAGTACAGTGGTACAAATACACCTGCATGTTTTACATGGGAAATCTATGCATGCTCAGATATGGCAGATAGTCAATGTGAAAAAGTTGTTACTTGCAGAAATAGAAATATATTTTCCTCTGTGTGTAATTTAAGTGGCCAGCTGTGACATGGAAAACCTGAAAACTGAACATTTATGAGATTTTTATCTTTCATTGATATCTAAATATTTGAGTAAAATAGCTTATTTTGGTGTAAGATGATCAACAATATACACAGCAAGAGAACAATAATAGTTAGAGGCATCTAAATGCTAGAATAGTTGCTGCAGTTATTGATTCCATTTTTCCAAGTGAGAGCAATTGAAGGGCATTATGAATTATGGAGGCTTGACTGCATTCAGGAGAGCACCTTTATATTATTTTAAAACATGGCACAGAACTTAAACATACGTAGGAAAGTCAGCCAGCTGAACTCTTTATGAACATGGAATGTAGGAGACTTACATATGATCAGAAAGAGTTTTCATATTACTAGCATTTATTGAGACATGCTGTTCCATAAAGAATGTATTTTCTACACATATGCATAGGAGCCTTATTTTCTTAATTTCTCTGTGATATAGAGAGATTGAAGAAATTCAGAATGAAGGATGCTTTTCTTTATTGTACTCTGAGTATTTTAGTAGTGTCTCAATAAAACTACGGACTACTGTGGAACCCAGCAAGTAGAAAGATAGCAATAGAAATGACATTTAGTAGAGAAATGCCTTATCAAGCTGGCCATCAGCAAAATTTATGGCTGAAATGAATGAAGTTAAAAATTTATCAAAATTGTCACTCTCATAGTAATGCACTACCAATTAAATACTTACATACACCATGGTATATCTTTGGGATGTATTGCAATGGTAGGGGAGAAACAAGGAAACAAGTGTGAATGGATGGGAAGGGAAATAAATAATACAAATTTGAGGAGAAGAGTGATCTCGTTTGGTTTTGTTTTTTTCTTGCAAGGGAGCAAGTATTATATCTGAACTGAATTCCTTGCCAACAGGTCTGGCTAAGTCTCATTCTTGCTATCTAATGTATCTTGTTTTGCATTCAAATCAGGATCAGTGCCATGTGAAAAATAAGAAAAAGTTTTTTGATTTGTAAAGTGCCATTTGTTAACTCTGGTGAAATTGTTAATTCAGAGCTGGTTTAACTGAAAATGGTATGATTTACAAAAGACTTAATACGACTCCTCATCAAAAAGGAATTTAATTTCACAAGTATCCTGAATGCCTATTAGTCAGCCTCACCACACTTCTTGTGTGGTAAGACAGAGCCACATAAGGTAAGCAGACGCAGCTTTGTTTCAGAAAACTGAGGGCTTCATTATATGACTGTCTTGCTTAAAAACCTATCTTAGGGTCATATTGTTAGTGATAACAATCTCACATTTCTGGTATCTCCCCATGGATGGCCCGTGGTCAGTTCACATAATTAGTTCCTTATCTCCTTTCTAGTCCTCTCTTCCCCATTTCCATTCTGCATCTGTCTTCCTTTATATATCTTATCTGTGCAACTTCTGGCCTTTCTTCATAGTTTATCTTTTTCTTCTCACTATTATTATGAAATGCTTGAAGGGTCATTGCTTATATGAACATCTGTAATAATTTCAGAATCTACTGTTTGTGTGATCTGTAACAAACTAGTTTTTTGCCTCATTTTTCCTACTTCTGCCCTTCAAAAATAGGCCTTACTTATAATTAATATTGTTTTTTATAACAGTAAAACTATTCTCAACCTGTCGACTTCTGCAAAGAAGTTGTTAATTCCTTTAAATAAAATTAAATTACATTAAAAATAATAACACACACACCCCCTCCCCTGAAATCTGAAGATACAGCCATAAGAAATGGATAGGTTCTCATTCAAGTAGCAATAAAGAGAAAGAAGTGAGCTGGCTTCCCATTGGAAGGAAAAAGAATTTTAATGCTTCCTGACAGAAGCCTTCCTACACCTAACAGCTTGTACACATTTGTAAAATCTTTCAAAACAACAATTGCCACAGAAGGAAAATAGCCAGCTTGCAGACAATACCTTCTGTGACCTCAACGTCCAAGTCCTAGTCCAGAAAACAAATGTTTCTTTACTACTCGCATGTTCTCAGCAGAGTCATAGTAATTTACCAAGAACTTATGCTGAGGGCTAATGTCCTTTGGGAAATAAATCTTGTATTTCAGAAATCTGAGACATGTTCTGCAGACAAAATTAATGATGTTATAAAACATTATTATAATTACTCATGCAGAACTTGATTGGTGCAGTATGTTCTGAAAGTTCCCATCATATTATTCATAATTATCATCTTTCTAAAAGCAATGAGATGTTCTGACTATACAGTTTCCCTTCTGGGAAGAATTATTTTGTGTCTTGCAACAGTTTTATAAAAAGATTCTTTATACTCTTAACGATAACACAAAAAGATAATTGTGGTTTAGAATCACAGAAGTATGTCAGTTGGGAAGGGCTGCTTTACTTATTAGAGCTGTCTACACTACAAAGAAATGCATGTTGAAGTGCAAGGAGGTTCTGATATATTTCAGTGTATGTACAGTGTAATCAATCCCAGCAGAACTGTATCGATCTGTTCACAACCCTACAGTTTTAGTATTGCATTATGAAGTCTTGAAAAACAGACATTATATCTTATCCTAGAGGCAGATGGATTAGTATGAAGTCCTATCCCCTTATTTCATTAGCATTTTCTCTGTTTTGCTCTTAGATTTTTTTTTTTTTAAATTCACATCGCTTCAGCAATGGTTAGAGCCTGGTTTGATTAAAATGTTGCATTTTCTAGATGTGCTATTTTTTAGATTTGCTCAACTTTAGAAACTTCTGCTTTTTTTATTATTATTATTATTATTTTTTCCCTAGAGAAAAACGAGCCTGGAATGAAAATATCGCCTGTTTTTCACAGAGTCTGAGGCAGAAGGTAGACTAAACACAGCTTTACCTGTGAACATACTGTATAGTGCACTAAAAGAACAATGACTGGCTAGCCAAAGGCAGTGGTGAGTGGTGTTTCCTTTGATATGATAATGTCAGTCTCCCCTGCACGATCATTTCTCTCTGTTAATGAAAGCATTCTTAATTCTTTTGTAGAGATCTGCTGTCTCTCATATCTAGTACTATGGAGTTCCTGTGGTTACTGGGGTCTAGTTTTGTTTTGTAGAAACATATCAGAAGACCTCCCATTATTCCATTCAAAATAACTGTATTTTTTGAATTACTCTATCCCAGTTTTCTCATTCTAGGGTATCTCTCTTCACTGTCAATAATTTAGTACCTGAGTGCTGCAATATTTTTAGTGAATGTTAATTGCAGTTGCATTTTTGCGAAGTAGAGAGTACTAGTCCCATGTTTGGAGAACTAGACTATAAAGGATCTATTTACATTATACAGCGCAGACCAGTCCTGAGATCCCCAGATAGCTCTGGTAAATTGTCTCGTGGAAATATGCAGCATAAAGCCATTAGAAATACTAGCTGGAGTCCTGGAAAGGGTACGGCTGTGTTGTTGTGGCACAACAATAGGACTAATTAGCACTGTTTCTCAAATTGAGAAATCTATTATACCTCCAGGTTTGGAGTTTGAATGCCTGTGGACAGTGCTGTCCTGAAAGAATGAGCAGTGATACTCCTAGTGGCTGTGGTTCCATCAAAGATCATGGCGTAGAGAGTGTGAACTTTGCTTCAATATGGATCTGGAACAGGGAGGAGGAAAGCATATTGACTAAGAGCACAGAAGCACTCTAAAATAATAAAATTAACATTTCAGACCTAACTTGAGTGATTTGACAAAGTTACCCCAGGAATCCACAGGTTTTGGTGTGCTCTCCTCTGTCTGTGCCTAAGGACATACATACTAGAACATCTTTTTTACTATGTCCTGTTTTCTTTACTCACCATGCAGTGTGCAAAGTACTAATCATGTTGTGCTACTAATCATGTGTGGTTCTTTGGGCTTTTGTGGTTTCCTAGTGTTAACAGGATTGCCTGAAAAAGGAAACAATGCCAGGATTTTCAAGAATTCCAGCTTGAACACAGGGGAGTTGGATGGAACATTTCCTCTGTTGTATGTCATGGTGTTCAATGGTCAGCTTTGATGCTCCACTTTTTTTCAGGCTCCACTTTTGCCTTTCAGACTAGTGAAGCAATACTCTGGTTCACATTCCAGCTACAATATGAAAATTTTAGCATGTTTCCAAAATTATAGGAGTGTAGAAAAATAGGGTTGGAAGGGGCCTCAAGAAATCATTCAGGCTATCCCCCTGACAAAATCTATTTGTTCCATAATCTTTCTGACGGCAGTAGCAATTATTAGGTAATAGCCTGAAACAAACTGAGTCATACAAAAATTCTGATACACATTCTGGGTGAAATTTTCCCTTAAGCAGAAGCCAGCATAACACATCCTCATTTTCTCTCTTAAACTTGCATTCAGATTTAGGCTGACACAATCCTTTATGATATTTGTGGATGGACAGCTGGTGACCAGAAAGGTTCGATCCAGAGAGGGATGAAAGTCTAGTGGGAAAGAGCCTTTTATTTTTTGGCCCACACTGTGCTTGACTTAGTATTTTTCTTCTAATGGATTAAACTTTCTTTACCTCATAAATCATGTATTTCCACATTGCTGTCAGTATAGCAAGTCAAACTGAGGTTAAAGTATAAACGATTAGCCCATAGCTGGCCATACTATGAAGAACTGTGATTCTTGGCTGCCTAAGCTCTTGAATTTTAAAGTAAATACACCAATACTTAAAAATTTCCTAGTGTCATCTAATAAGAATACTCTAGAAGAGCTAAGAACGTATAATTCCTAATGTCTGTGCCGCAAGTGAACTCAAACTATATTCAGAAAGATTAAAGACTGTTTATTTTTATGCCTGTTTGGCTCTGTGCTTTGTTATTTTAGGGGCTGTATCTGAGGGTTGCAGTTACAATATTTTTTTTTAAATAATAATAATACTTCATTGAACATACTTCAACTTTAAAGTGCAACTATAATTTAATAATACAAAGGGTAGTGATATGGATCCTAGATGGACAGGAATAAAGGCAGATGTGAAAGATTGTATCTTTCACTCCCATACATTTGACAATTTGTACCAGCTGAGGATCTACATATTTCCCTTTCTCTGAAGAGCATGAGGATGAACTGGCAGCCAGTTTGCAACATCATCTCTGGTAGCTTACACATACCAGCAACATGCATAGGTGATAGTTGTTCTCCTTCACCACTAACATGCATTTACATTTATATCAGAGATAAGGTATAATTTTTAGTAGGAAAACAACTATACTGGCAAATGAAGAAACAATGTTTTTCATTTTTTAAGTTTACACAAACACATTTCAGTGCTTACCATTTTCAGCGCTGATTTTTTCCTTTAGCATTGGGACTAAAAACTGAAATTAATATATTTAAAGTCATACCAGGCTTGGAGTATACAACATACCAAATTTTATAGTAGTGTAGAGAGATCCTAGTAAGATTTTTAATAATTATAATTTTTAGAGGCAGAAAAGGCCTCCTCCCTTAAAGAGGTGGAAGTCTGAGAAAGAATATACTTTTTTTTTTTTTTTTTCATAACCCCTTACAGAGCTCTGTAAACTGGGCTTTTAATATAAATCTCCTTCTTCAGGTAGTCCTCACAAATAATGAAATGCAAGTGCCACAAGGCAGTGTTCAAAAGTTACATGAAAACCTGATTTTTATGTCTTGAATAATCACAGCATCTTGCTCTATAGAACAGCCAACATTCAACATCTTAGAGCTAATTTCTGTAGGCATTGTAATGTAAAAAAATATTAGAATATACAGATTGTCTTAAGGTATACAGTTCTTTTTTAGCTTTGTGAACATAAAACAAGATTAAATACTTTTTTCCTAAATTTTTGTGCATGTAGAAATGGTAGAAGCCAATGCATTGCCCTTGTGTCATAGGCCAGAGTTGGTGAGACATTGCATTTTCTGTCAGAACTGAAGCTGACTCCTTTGTCTGCCAGAATTTCATGAAATAAATTCTAGCATAATTTGTAGCAGAGACCTGTGGACCCCAGTGAGTTCACAAATCACTACAACAATCTGCTTTCCTCAAATATTTGTGAGCTTCATTTTGTTCTTTTGGTGGTCTTCTGGATGGAAACCAGTGTGAAGTCCAAGCGTTTCAATGTGTTGCTGAGTGTAATCACAAGTACACCATTTCTATTCGGGTTGTTTGAAGCTGACAAAAACATGAGCAAGGATCAGTGTGTTTACTCATTTCAATATTTGTTTTTTTTTCCTCATTTCTAGAGTCTGTAAGATCACATATCTGTTATTATGGGGTATCTGGTTGCCTGGACTTGTTCTTTTAGGTTACCTATATAACAATGTACAGTGCAACATCCTGTCTTAGACATGTATCCATCTACTAGTCTTTGGAATAGTTATGTTGTAACTTCCCCAAATCTATTTGTTATTTTAATGCTATAGGTATGGTGAGCGGAGGTTTCCCTGAAGGGAGGTCACAGGGATAATTATGGCTTCATGCGAAGTAGTTGGAAGGCAGCTGTGGTAAATAAAAGTAAATTAGCATTATTATTTCTAATGAATATGTACACAGTAAAGCCTCCTTTAATATGCTTGGAAAAATGCAGGCAGGAGCTTCTCAATTTCTTTGTGGCACATGGTTACCTCAAGAATAAAGGAAGAAGTACAGTTACTGTACTGCCTGTTGCATTTTATAAGCTCAGTAAGGGTTGGAAAGAAAAGCAGTCTAGGATTTCAAGCAGTCATTTCAGCATAGATTTCTATGAAGAATTACATATGAATTATGACTGTGCCTGGAAGCTGATAAGAAAAAAAGAGTTACCAGTGTGAAATCATTACTTCTTAGTTGTATAATTCTTCTAAAATACATTAAAAGGTTTCACACACTAGATGCTTTGCCTTTTTAAGGCTGATGTTTTATTATTTGTTGAAGCTACTGCATTGTAACAAAGTGACTATTGAGTTTCCTGACAACTGTGATCTCTGCTCTCCAGAGTATAAGACCCGGCATACTTTTCCTGTGATATAAAGAGTAGGAGCTATAAATACTCGAAAGCTAACATTATGGTGAGAGCTTGTAAGCTATTGCTATTATGTGAATTTAGGCCGTTACAAAACTAGTTTGAGAAGACCAGTTTGGTGGGGGTTTTTTTGAAAACGGTAAGATTAGTGAAAAACTGGCTTTTATTCCTTTTCCTTGCTCACTTCACTGAATTGCAAGATTAGACCTGTACCCCCAAATCATTAATCTCTGGCACATCAATGTCACACTCCAAAACCCTGCTTAGGTAACCATATCGTTCCATTTCTGGATTTGTCCAATCAACAATCTCCAGAAGTACAACCTTCCTGTGCGATCCTCAGGGGGAGTCAAAATAGGAAATCTGGGGGGAGGTTATATAAAAGGTTGCATTATCTGGCCTGTAAGTATAGGAGGCTGTTGCTAAAACAGTTAAGTCTATTGAGGCAATGTGTGGTAAGGTGCACTTTGGCACTGAAAATGCTGGGAAATGATTGGCAGCAGGGATATTGCTTTCCTGTAATGAAAAGAGCACACGTGCAAGGATTCATTTACAGATGAATTTGCCAAATCTCTGCTGATTAAATATTTCCGCAGTAAACCTGTTACCCATCTGTTTCTCTGGAAGTCTTTAAATATTACCAGTTTCACTTTAAAATAGCCAATAAGCTGATCTATATGCTAGTTTCTAGAAGGAAGAGATTATACTGATAGTTTACAAGTGCTAAATCCAGTCTGTTTCTCCAAGTCTTCTTAACTTGCATAGTTTAAAAACAGAGAAATACAAGAATATTTTACATGTAAATCATTAGTGCAAAGAAATACAGAAGACAATCAGAGTAATAAGAAATGAAATAGTCAATCAGATTTTCTGATTTCACTTTTTTCTCAAGGAAGATAAAAGTACTTATGGCACTTTGACATAGATTGAGACTTAAAATACAATGGAATTCCCTCCATTCCTTTTACAGAACCTGGGCAGTAATGCAGATTTCTTAGATTCATATTTAGCTTCAAGGAATGAAGATCTGACTAGTCAAGGTTACCTGTAGTGCCTGTGCTGAAGTAAAGCACATTTTGTCTGAGCCACATGCAAGAGAACTGAATTTGTGTTTTGTCATGAACTTTCCACAATAAACTGAATAAATATTTAAAAAATCAGTATGTTAGAGATGTAAGTACTGACTGTAATGTTACACTATTGAGGTCAGGAGGGGTTGGCTGTTCATTTTCCTGATATCAGAGAGCTGTTTTCTTTATTTTAGTTCTTATATTTTAGGGTTTAAGTTTTGCATTTTCTTCTGAACACATCAAAATAATTTGACTTAGTCTCTCAATACCATTTTTTCTCCCAACAGATTTTTCACAGATGGAAAAGAGTTTTGCTGAGAAAAGTGAAAGAAGGCACATCAGTGAACTGGACAGAGGGGTATCATCCTGCTGAGACCCTCTTTGCTCTTCCCCTCCCCTCCTTCAATAGAGAGAAGGTGTAGTCCTCAAATAAGAGGCTAAAGATGGAAGAGACCTAGCAACAAGGTGAGGGAGTATCATGACACACTAAGCCCTGCCTCACATCAGAATTTTACAGTTTTCCCAAGGTAGTGCAGAGCTCTTGAACATTGTCATTTGAACTCTGACTGTGTGGGGTGAGACCAGAACCTTTTGTTCTGCTGTCAGCCCCAGAGCTGTGCCTCCCACTCAGGTGTTTTCTGTTTCACTGGAAATTACACCTCACATTCACCTGAATTGCCTACTGAGAAGAGCACTAATCACTGTTGGAGGAGGAGTTGAGAAAATGGCTGGGCTAAGCAGAAAAGAAGAAATGTGCCTGTATCTATGAACTGATATTACTGGTAAGGAGACAAAAAATTTGAGCTTAATGCTTGGAATGGGATGCTAAAGTTTTTGTTCAAGTGTTTATATCTCAACAAAGTAAGATTTTTCTACAAATCAGTGTTGTGTGTGTGTGCACTGGTATAAATAGAGATATTCTAAAACAATACAATTTGACAAGCTGATAGAATTACTTTACATATTTTTTAAAATAAAGATTGGGAGGTTTCAGTGAGTTCTCCATGTGTTATCAAAATTTGACAAATTCTTTCTCCTATATCCCCTTCCCCTTCAAATTTTGCAGAAGTAAAAGTGTGTAAAATGAACCCTTGGAAAAACTTAAATATGTAATTTTACCTGCCTTCCACTAGAAAGAAACCCTTCCTTTTTAAGAAGGAAATGTAAAGTATCTAAAGGTAAATTCTTAATTAAAACTTAGCCCAAAAATTTTCAGATAAAGGTGCAGCCATCTTTGCTTTTCTGCCTAGGTGATTAGAATTACAAATGGTGAGAATAGTGCTATTATAGTTAGTATTTCTCATAAAATTCCTGAGGATACAACAGTGAAGAGTGTAGTTGCATAGTGGTGAGATGAGGAAGAGCTCAGAAACAGTAAATTATTATTGCTTTTTAGGAAGATGAATCTTTGAGTATTGAATTTTGGCATACCAATAGTACTGTTTGTGTGAAGACATACTAACCCTGAGAGATGTAATTAAAAACTTAGCATTCCTTAGCCTTTTTTGTTTGGAGAAAAACAATATTCAAACCTCTCGTGTATTTTGCCATAATGGTTTTCATTTCTAACCAAATTAAAATTGGGCTAAGCGTTGAAGTTTTCTTATTGCCTCTATTTCTTTATATTTTATTTGTTTGCTTGTATGCATGGGAATGTGTGCAGTATGTTTCTGGTAGTCTTTTTGTGGAACACCAATAATCTGCATAGACTAAAAAGTAGTAAAGACTAAAAAGGTCATAAAAGCAGAGTGCTGCAGTATGTCTCTAGCTCTACTATTCTGCTGCTTTATGGTTACCCAGCATTTTTAATAGTGCAGTCCTAAGATGAGGGTATAATTGTGAGAAGTTGTGCAGATGGTCATTTCTCTAGTCTCTGAGTTGGAATGTAGTTATGAAGATAAGTTGTTAAGGACATACAGAATGCAGCTGTGTCAGGCCTGTGATCTGTCTAGGCCAGTACTCTTTCTCTATGATGGGCAAATAAGAGATACTAGTTAGAGCTTGTGAACCTGGCCCATATCTGCAGATCATTCCCCTTTGTACTACCGAAGCCATTGTTTTGAGTTAACTATTTTCTTTTTTGTCTTTATAAGAGTTTTCCTGCTTACCTTTAGCAAGAGACTTTGCTCCCTATTTTTCCTTAGCTGAAAAAGATAAGGGTAAATCCTGTTTGTTACAGGTAACCAATCAGTGTTATTGCTGCTCATAAAACTTTGGAGCTGAAGTAATCTGAATTCTCTGTAATTAATGTTTATGCACACTTAGCTCATTTCTTTTCTTTCTGTCTTTGCTCCATGTACTTGGTTTCTCTCTTTTTCTTTCTCTTATACCATTCTTCTGTTGTGTTCTGTTTCCTAATCATTTTAATTTTCCACCCTTCCTTTCTTCTCTTTATTTGTATCTGTACTTGGTTACTTACCACCTTTTCTGTCTTACTGCAGAACTGAGTAACTTCAGAAGAGTTGCATTTCTTTCATTTCTGTCATTTCTGTCATTTTACCTTATGCTCTGGTTTCTCCTACTGTAACTTGGTGTGGATGGTTATCTACATCAGAATCCTGCTGATTTGATAACATGCGCTGACTCTCTGCAGAAGCACATGATCAGCCTTCCAGAGTTCCAGTTGCTTTTAATGGAAAAAACAAGTTATGGCTGTGGCATTGCTTTCCTAGGATTCCTGCTGGTATATGGGTCTAGCACTGTTGGCTGCCTGTGCCTTGTAAACTGTGTAGTTTACAAGAAGTGTGGCTTTGTCGGAAAACTAGCCCAATTCTAGTAGTTTAAAACAGTTCTGTTTTAATCCCATGTCTCTGGTTACTTCAGTAATTATTAGATACAGCAGATAGCCTGGCCCTAGATATATGTAATTCCTTCTGTGATGAAGAGACATCAGACTTTCCTCATATTAGGGATATGCATGAAATGATACTCAGTGGAAAGCTGATATCTTCTGTATTGTAAAAATGAGCTTCTTTCCTACTCCCTCACTCCAACAATGGTTGCTGTTTGTGGAAGGCTTGTGTCAGGCCAAGTACTAGGTTATTTTATTCTTTTGCTTTTTGCCTGGTTTTTAAGTAACTCTCAGTTAAAGAGCTTGATTCTTCCTAGCACAAGTAACTTGTATTGGTGGAAAAGATAATACTGCAATTCTGAAGAACTGTGTGAAATGAACTATGTCCCTGATGACAAGAAACTTTTAAGAAACGTATGTTAAAAATAACTTGATGGCAGACCAGAGAGTCTGTGGAATATAATCCCATGGAAGCTCTTGATTTTTCATTTCTAACTGTTGGAACTGCATCTGGCAATGTAACGTAAGTGGTCCTATTCTAAAGGTTTTAAACAAGAAAATTGAAACAGTGAGTACAGGCCTGTCACTTGACAGAAATCTTGAGGAAGAGCTATATGACTTGAACAAGTTTGAACAATTTATGAGTAGACCAACAATATCTTTCCTCTGAAGGCTGTCGAGATTAGTCTAATACTCATTCTAGAGTTTTAAATCTTCACAATTATCAAGTTATTTTGATGTTTATAAAGATTGTTGCTCTTGGGAAGAATCTGCTGTCTTTAAGCTTCACTGTTTTGGTTTATATCCTCTTGCTCTGTTACAGCTGAGTCAAAAGTTTATCCATATATATGCATTGCCAGCCAGTTATGTCACTTTCTAGGCACAGCTGAAGTTTTCCTGTTATGTTAGCAGTCATGTCAATGATGACAGATGTCATCTTTCCCATATTCGTTTTGAGATCATGTGACCACGGACTCTAATTTTCATAAGCAGCATTTGCCTGCAACAAATGTCAGATTGACCTAAAAACCATTTTGTTTTATGCTTCCTCTCATCTTTCTTTTCTTAAGCTAGCTAGATCAGAGTTATTTCAGTTGTAATTAGACCATTATAAATCATGTCCTATAATTTATGTTCTCTTGTGAATAACCGTGACCAGGCACAGGCTTGGCTGCATCACAGCAGGAGATGTACCTCAGGCTGGGGGCAAATGGTAGAGGCTCGGCTTAAAAGCAGCTCCCATGGGAAGAGGGTTTGACCTTGGGCTGCGGTGCTGCCTGGGAGCCTCTCTGCATGGTCAGCGAAGGAAAGGGGGGGAGGGTGGGGGGTGGCCTGCAGCTGCAGTCTCTAACTTGGCCCTGAGCCCAGGCAGACAAGCCTCCGGGAGGGGGAATGCTCTTAGGGCCCTTGTATATGTTCTGCGGTCTTTAAACTTGTAAGAGTTGTTGAACACTTGTATTTTTTCTTATTCCATTCTCTAGTAAGATTTCTAAACCATGTTTAGAATCTTGACTTTTTCAGACAACTGGAGGCTGAAGATCCTTGACAAAATCCCATGCATGTTATGAATGTTTGTGGGAGTTGGAGACTTCTTTTCTTCTCTGTTTTACCTCTTCCAAGTTTATTTTTATTATTTTGCTGTTGCACTGATACTTGAAGCATTGTCACCTGAGCTATGACCCAAGCTAAATGACATATGTAAATTATCTTTTGTTTACTCCATGCTTGTTCCATTTTATTGATATAAGTAGCAGCATCTGTGCTGCTACTAATGTTACCAGCTGTGCAGGGTAACAAAGCCATAACGCAGGGCTTGTTTTCTTTCACATGTTCTGTTTAGTTCATGAGAATGCCTTTCTCATAGCAAGGCTGTCTTAAAAGTTTTGTGATCACAGTTCCCCTTGGTTCTGGTCTGCCAGAGCAATTTGTTTTTGTAGAACTTTACGAACTGAGTGTCTGAATTAATTCAGGGTGTAAGCAACACATCAGGAAAGAGGACTATTTTTTAACCCTGTATGAGTTTAAAGTTTTAATTATACTAGTTGTTCTGGCATAAATGAGAAGGGGAAAGATAATGGCGTGAATGTGGGAAGGCTGTGAGCATCAGGGAAGGCTGTGAGCATCAGGGATGGCTACTGAAGCCAGTATTTCAACTATCTACCTACTGGGTGCATAAGTCTTTAAAATTAAAACATGTAGTGTTAGTACCGGTTTAGGGTATTCTCTCCATCTTCCACCTCTGCCCTTGCTGCTTCCTCTGGAGTGTGTGGAGAGCAGGAACATGCTGTAATGATTTTCCCACTATTTCCTATTGTGAAACCATGTATCTGGAATGCACCAAATGAACCATGGGAGCACTTATTGTGTGCTGCACATGGGAAGCCCGTCTTAGATACCAGTAATAGGTTCTTACTAATATTTCTGAAGCAAGAAAAATCTCTGTTTACAAGAAATGTGAAGAACTGATCAAAGCTTTGTGGGTTAGCTCTAGTAAATCTTCTTTGGTCAATTTAAAATGTAGCTAATCTTTTTACTAGAGAGAAAGACAAAAAAAGTATTTAGTGAGAATTTAAAGCTTTTTCTGAAAAGAAACATGGTCAGTTTGGAAGAAAATTTCAAAATACGTATCAAGATGGGTATGATGATATTATGCACGTGATTCAGCTTATGCCATGGTATACTGACATGAAGGCAAGAAGTAAAATGTGACTAACACTTGAATATCTAAACTTTTGAAATACATTTTGTGTAGACACTTAAAGGAGAAAAATGGGACCTTTTGCATTTTGATAATTTAAGGAAATTTGGTGTCACCACTTAAGCTCTTAAATGATACTAGTCCTCTGAAAATATAATTCAAGACAGCGAGGTCATGGTATAGAGAGCAGCTATCAGCATGTGAAACAGAAGAGCTTCTTACTTAGCTTTTTAAGCCTTTTTGCTTTTACTAGGTCTGATGTGTTAAATGTTGACTGGTGTCATATTGCTTACAAAAGTAAACAGTGTAATAGTTAAAACCTCAGTTTTCTATTCCCCGTTCAATTTAGCCTTTCCCACAATGGCTGGTATTTGCTTTAACTATAGAACTGAAGTGTTAAAATGGTTTTGCAACTACCACCTGTCATTCTTATTTTTTTCCTCCACATTGCGTACATAATTTCTTTTTTCTTGATACAAACACTGTAAGTCTTCTGGATTATATTTCTCCTTGTGTAAAATAAGGCCAGTAACTCTCTGAGACTGTATTTCTTCTTGGGCAAAATAAGACAGAAGCATACCCTTCCACAGAACAACAACAAATACACCATATTTTACTATTGACACAAATTTCTGTGCTGTGTGTTAATAAACTGATTTCTCAACCATTCTAAGGTTCTCTTAAAAAAGGGTGTTTGTAAGCTTTTAGTAATTCAGTACATGGCGCTGGATACAATTCTGTCAGTCCTTTTATCTACATAGACAGTTTTATGACTATAAGGGTGAGAAGAATGGGGATTTAGTCTTGCAGTTCTAAGTTCCTTTGCTATTGTTGGCTCCCAGCCAGAGCAGCATGAAGTAAACATGAAGGATTTCTCTCCTTCTGCCTGGCATTTGGTAATAGTGGCTCCAAACTGATTTTTTGCAGCTAGCTCAGAATACAATGACCCACTGGAATTGCTAAACTTGTATGCAGTGACATATGCCATTCTGAATGGAGCAGCACTATGGATTTACTTAGACTTACTGTGTTGGAGAGTGTTATTACTGCCTGTTAATTTTACTTTGACTTTATCTAAACATTTTAAAAACTCAAAATAAAACAACAAAGTCTATTACGGTAAAGTAAATCTATTTCATGTTGCTACCTCATGCATAAACCTTTTTGTCAGTGTATCACAAAAATTATTTGTCCTACCACAAAGACTAGCTAGCTTTATGATTTTCAACTTTTGTGTGGTATTTTTAAAGCCTAAGCATTACATAAAAACATAAGAGAAAATGAATCTAAGATCGAGCTGTGCAACTCTGTCATGAGTTGATGCCAGTAAAGTTTTTCAGATATTTGCTTAACAGTTCAGTCCTGATCCCAGGGCTGTAATCTTTAAAAGGGCCTATACAGGTTTCCTTGCCTAGTTGGTGCATAACTATAGATTTGAAAGTGATGAACTGATTGTCTCTCTTTCTACATGGTTGATACTTAATTATAAAGTATCCAAAGTATGTGAGCACCATAAAAAGTACCCTTAAATATCATTGGTGATCTATTAGATTATTTTATCCTAGATTTTTGAGAATGTATGATAATGAAAGATAATTTTAATGTAGATTTCCCAGAATGTGTATGCTCCTCTTTTTTGTAATCATTGGTTATTGGAATTAAGTGGAACCAATATATGTATTTAAAATGCTTTTCCTAAACCAGTGTTTTGGATTGTGACAGAGACATCTTTGAAAATTAGTATTTGTGTGTTTCTTGTGATATGGAAAACAGCTGAAACAGGACTGTTAATGTTATACCAAAGAATCTTTATTCTGGCTACATTTGTATGACAGAATCCAGCAGAGTACCTCCCTATGGCCTTTTGTCACACTGATCTCAGAAGAGTTAAGGGCTATATCCCAGGTATTTTGAGTCTCTAGGGTTGAACTAGTCCTGATTTATTAATTAGCTTAATTCCCAGAATTTAAATTCTTTGTGTACCACCAGCTTCTGAGATGCATAGTCCAAGCCATCACTGAGAAGCTAGTTCTTCACTTCTCCAAGTATCAGTGTAGCTTCAGTAAAGATGAGATTGCACAGAGCTGATAAGCATGTAGTTTTGGATTCAGTTTGAAGATCAAAGTATAATAGTGCAGACAGTTAGAATGACTGTTAGAAAAAAGATTTCTAAAGTCTTCACCTTCTTGCCCTTCCCCTAATTTTAGTAACACCTGCTACTAGGTTTGTACTGTCAGTCCTTCTAAGTTTCATCATGGGGCTAAAATGACAAGGAAAAAGGTAAAACACATCCAAAAATAAATCCTTGACAAAGTCACTAATTACAGGATGGAGGACAAACTTCCATTGCCCCAGAAATTACATTAGATCATTTTTTTTTTCCCATCACTGATAGTCTTAGACAAATTAATATAATTTTTTTATCTTCACTCCCATGAAAACTTGGGAAATTTTTGCACATAGGTATTTCAATTCTTGAATTGCCATTACACAAACAGGGACCATGTTTCCCCCCGTGTGTTCTTGATATCTGGATAAGTCCAGCTGTTAAACAGACAGAACCTATCCTAGTTCTGTGTTAATTATCCTATCTTTTGTAATTTTTCTCGTTCTTGGAAATGTGTTCCTCTAGTGTAAACCCTGCATGTGTTCATATAGGATTTCAAAGCATCATACTTTCAAAAAATCAGACAACTTAGCGAAATAATCTATTTTATATATTAATCAGCTCAACAAATAAAATTTTGCATTTTTCATATCTTGTAAGTTGAGATAATTTCCTGAGTTGGTATTGCCTCATTCATTGAACCTTGGGTAACCTCTCTCTTAATTAACTTTGAGAAAGCATCTAAGTGTAAGCCTAAGGATTAATTTTTATTTCTGTGTGTACTTTACTGTCTGCCAGAAGAAACATTTAATTTCCTGGTGACGGGAAGTCCTCTTTGAGGAAAGAATCCCATTCTTTCTGCTGTTATTATGAAGTGCAATACTTCATTGCTTTCTCAGTCATGTACAAACAAGGGATCTTTGTGAATTTGAATGATATAAATACATAAAGGAAATATTGTTGATCATCAGCTTGTATTCTTAACACAAATATAATAATCTAGACTGAAATGCAAATAGTGTTGCTAGAATTTTTAAAATACTGTTTTGAAGAGCCATAAATATATCTTATGGTTCCAAAATAGATAAACTCGCATGCACAAGTTTAAATGTATCATAGCTTCCAAAGAGCAAGTTGCTGTTTGTCAGTAGGTGTCGAATGTCTCTTGACTTCTGGCAAACAGTGTAATATTGGAGGCTGGCTCTGTGTCAACTTCTGATGGAATCTGCAATAGCTTCCTATAAATAGCAGTCAGTAAAACCTTGGTAATATAAGCCGTTGCCTAATAAAAAGTAAGATTAATTCCTGCCGGTGCCAACTGTGACAATTTAGTGATTTGAGCTAGCTCTAAGCTTTGCCTTTTGCTCTTAGGAAAGGTTGATGTATCATCCTGCTTGGCTTCATTTGTCTGGAGCTCCCAAATCTTGTCTCACTGCTTGGACCCTGCTTGTCCACTTTGTTGTCTCTTAGATGACATCTGCAGAATTGTTTAGGCTAATGCCTTCTATAGAAACAAAATTTTTCCATAGTTTTAAGTAGAATGTTAAGTATTTCAGTATGAGGTTGCACCTTATGTGTTCATGTGTTTTTCCACTAGAGACAAATTCTATTTCTATCAAAGGCAATGGAAAGACTCCTATCACTTGCAGAGAAAAATGATTTTTTTTTTTTAATTCAATTTTGCTTTTTTTCTTTTACACATTGTAAAAAAGCTATGCCTGCCTTTAAAAAAAAATCATAACACCTTTAGAGTTTCTGGTCTATCCTCCTTATGCTCTATGCAAGAAGGAGTTCTAGATAAAGGGTGGCAGAAGGTCACATCTGGACTTGTTATTAGTGTAGACAGAAGTTATATTAACTAGAAATAATTAATTCAAAGAAAACACTAAACTACCTGTATTATATTCTTGTTAGAATAGCTGGAGTCCTCCTTGGAGACAAATGCTAACTGAATGAGTTTTACATCTTAATTCTCAGCTCTTTTACACAGATCTTTCTCTTTGAAAAAATTTCCCTGTTTATGCCTCTATGCCTAAACATGGGTGAGTAAAGGCTACTTAATTTTTCATCTTTGACCTGAATATAGAGATATTTTTCATATATTGTTTTTCTTGAGGGAGGCAGAAAGGAAATTAAAGGAAAGAGTGCCTCATTTGGAGCAATCTTAAGAAACTGCACTAATTGATGAGCAACATACTGGGTTGATCTCTATACATATCAGTGGGAGCTTCTCTTGAACTTAAGAAAGGGGCTGCAATGTCATGGGGAATAGACATTAACAGAATGCAGAGGAAAAGACATGTGAGTGATTGTGAACACAGTGAAATTATTACTCCACCCCACTAATTAAAAAAATACAGCTGTTACATTGTTCAAATAAGTATTTTCCAGGGCCCCAGTCATTAGGATTTTTTGTCTATCGTATTGAAAAACCACTCTGTAAATTTCCTCAGTTGAGCAGCTGCTGTTTGAGACTCCTCCTGAAGTCTCATGTTATCTTGTCTCAGATGCTGTACCTCAGCTTGGAGAACTGCCTTGTCCTGTTTTTCCTGGTTAACAAAGATACAAGTTGAATAAAGTGAGTGGTCGTGATGACAGCATCTATTTTTTTTGTTAATTTCTATATATGAGTGTTTGCCTGATGGCAGAAGGTCCATGCAATAATTAAAATCATGTATGTGTAGCTAAGCTTGATCTTTACTATAACTGCCTTCCCCCCCCCCTCCCCCCCC